>VDFB02281492.1:882075089-882133810 GCA_007258455.2 Sequoia sempervirens | reverse complement strand
CTATGGTCATATAGGCTCATTCAGTCGTCAGACTCTATCACCATGAATAGGTCTATAAATTTGTTACTTCTTTTACATGTATTCATTCCTATGCCATATTTACATCTTATCTATGACCCATACGATAGCAAGTCTTTCTATCCCATTCATTATAAAAAATCATTCTCAGAAACCTATAACATCTCTAATGGAGTTGCAATACAGTTTTTTCCTAATGAGTTAGGCTCTTTAGGAAACTTGTGTCATGCATTGTCAATCTCAATCTATTTGTCCTAAATTATCTAAAGGTGTAGACTACATACTTATTCTAGATAGTTTAATGTGTGTAGATACCACAAATACACATTTTATTCTTCTAAATCATCTCATCAAGAAATAAATCTCATTTCTTTAATTAATTTAAAAAATGGATCCCTCCATCATCAATAATAAAATAAATATATTCAATCTTACTTCCAATTTCAATTGATTCAACTAATTAATCCCCATATCATCAATAATTGAATAAACTTTATCTATTTGATTATTTAACTTTATTTGTAATTTTAATTAATCCTCATCCTTGATCAATTAAGTAAATCTTATTTATTTAATTAATTGAACTGAGTTATCTTTCCATCAATAATTAAATAAGTTTTTTTTAGTTAATTATTTAAGAAAAAAATTGCCATTATTTAATTAAATAAATCTTATTACTTAATTAAACTAGTGTAAGCTTTCTTTTGATCAATTAATTAAATCAACCTTTATTATTTATTTAATTAAGATCAAATATTTCTCTAAGTTCTCAAAAATTTTAATTAATTAAATTACTTTAACATCTTCTAATTTCTACCATCCATTATCCCACAAACATATACACCTTTTCTCATCACACATGTGTGAAACCTTCCACTTGTCATTGTCACCCAGATCTCCACATTCTTAGATATGTTTGAGAGCTTCCACTTCTCATTATCAAAGCAACCCCTACATTTGTAGACATAACTGAGATCTTTCACTTGCATTAACACACACATCCCCACATTCTCTCACATGTGTGAGATATCCCACTTCTCATTTCTACACATTCTTATATTCTCTTACATGTGAGAGTCATCCACTTGTCATTCTCATCCTCACAGTTTTTTCTATATATGCAAGTTGGCACCATCCATCCTAGATCATAATGGATCTTCAACCTCTATTTTTGCAACAATCAATTTAATCTGCACCCTTGACCATGTAATAAAATTCTTACCCTCCATCCTCACAATTGGAGGTCTATTTAACAAGCCTCTCCTTAGGGATAATCATATTCCAAATAATTTATCCTACATACATCTTAGCCATTTGAGGATATTCTAAGAGCAATCAATCTACACCATCTATCTAGAAACCTTGAAGCAATCTCATACAACAATGATAGGTATAATAATTGCTAAATTTTTAAATTGTTTATATTTTCTCTTTCCATTATTCCCTAATAAGCGATGCAAGCTTCTTTTTCATTGAGTGATTCTTTTGAATGTATTTTTCCATTTTTCCAAATTTTACCATTGTTTTTCTTGTACACCTAATTGGACACTTATCTCTAAACTATGTTTCATTTTGAGTGGTTGGGGTATCTATTTTGTAATTTTTTCATGTTTTTAGGTGTAATTACAACTTCAAAATCTACACTGTATGTTTGAGTGTTTATGCTTAGTCTTCAACATCTCTATCAAATGTCTTAATATCTTTGTATAAATATATGTACTTTTAGACATGGGATGTCTATGTCTTAGTGTCAAGTATTTGTAGCTCTATTTTTTCATCTTCCCTACATATTATAGTGTCTATATTTGCTCAATTTATTAGGCCAATAACTTAGTTTTCTTACAGCTCTTACTTCTTGTTGTAGTTATTCACCATATTTTATATTGATGAATAATACCCACATTGCATTTCAAGAGCTAAAAAGGTAAAAATAAACTATTCACAAAAAAAGTGTGTGATTAAAAGGTAAAAGTTGAAAATAGATGAATTAAAAAATATCAAAATAGTGTAAATAGGGTCAAGTTTGAACATCTAAAAATATAAAAAAATATTAAGCAACAAGAACACCACTAACGAGATGGGGATCAAAATCATTGAATTTAAGTACAAAAATAGTGGGGATGAAACCTTCATCAATAGTATCCAACTAGTTAGAGAAACATTATCCTCTTGGCCTTCATCGATGGGTTGATAAGAATAAACATGATAAATAGCCTATTCCAAGTAACAAAAACTATTATGGGAAGGAGAAGGTGGTTGAGAATGTTAAGACCACCATGGATAGGATTAATCATCACTAGAGCCTCAAGCTAAATTATTTGACACTATGATCCTTTATCACTTCTATTAGATTGATTATGACAACACTTATATGAATGAGGTGGGGAAGATATAGCATCTAGAACTCTATATATTATAAAATCTACATGACTAATGATCTAACAACTCTTGTAGATGCATAACTTCTAATACAACCTTGTGAAATTATATTTATATATATTGGAATATTAGAGAAAACCATATCCTTCATATAGAGATAAAAATGAACAACCAAAAAAACTTAGAAGAGAAGTAAAATTCTATGTTTTCAAAGAAAAAGATAATTTTTACCCAAAAAAATCTCAAATATAGGAAAATTTGTATGGAAGATAGGGGAATCACCCACCAAAAAATGCAATTAGACGGGTTTCTGTTGATAGGGCTTGAATAAATCATATATTCAAATCCAAGACATTGAAGCTTTAGTATATATGCAAGTTGGAACCATCCATCCTAGATCATAATGGATCTTCAACCTCTATTTTTGCAACAATCAATTTAATCTCCACCCTTGACCATGTAATGAAATTCTTACCCTCCATCCTCACAATTGGAGGTCTATTTAACAAGCCTCTCCTTAGGGATAATCATATTCCAAATAATTTATCCTACATACATCTTAGCCATTTGAGGATATTCTAAGAGCAATCAATCTACATCATCTATCTAGAAACCTTGAAGCAATCTCATACAACAATGATAGGTATAATAATTGCTAAATTTTTACATTGTTTATATTTTCTCTTTCCATTATTCCCTAATAAGCGATGCAAGCTTCTTTTTCATTGAATGATTCTTTTGAATGTATTTTTCCATCTTTCCAAATTTTACCATTGTTTTTCTTGTACACCTAATTGGACACTTATCTTGAAACTATGTTTCATTTTGAGTGGTTGGGGTATCTATTTTGTATTTTTTTCATGTTTTTAGATGTAATTACAACTTCAAAATCTACACTGTATGTTTGAGTGTTTATGCTTAGTCTTCAACATCTCTATCAAATGTCTTAATATCTTTGTATAAATATATGTACTTGTAGACATGGGATGCCTATGTCTTAGTGTCAAGTATTTGTAGCTCTATTTTTTCATCTTCCCTACATATTATAGTGTCTATATTTTCTCAATTTATTAGGCCAATAACTTAGTTTTCTTACATCTCTTACTTCTTGTTGTAGTTATTCACCATATTTTATATTGATGAATAATACCCACATTACATTTCAAGAGCTAAAAAGGTAAATATAAACTATTTGCAAAAAAAGTGTGTGATTAAAAGGTAAAAGTTGAAAATAGATGAATTAAAAAATATCAAAATCGTGTAAATAGGGTCAAGTTTGAACATCTAAAAATATTAAAAAATATTAAGCAACAAGAACACCACTAACAAAATGGGGATCAAAATCATTGAATTTAAGTACAAAAATAGTGGGGATGAAACCTTCATCAATAGTATCCAACTAGTTAGAGAAACCTTATGCTCTTGGCCTTCATCAATAGGTTGATAATAATAAACATGATAAATAGCCTATTCCAAGTAACAAAAACTATTATGGGAAGGAGAAGGTGGTTGAGAATGCTAAGACCACCATGGATAGGATTCATCATCACTAGAGCCTCAAGCTAAATTATTTGACACTATGATCCTTGATCACTTCTATTAGATTGATTATGACAACACTTATATGCATGAGGTGGGGAAGATATAGCATCTAGAACTCTATATATTATAAAATTTACATGACTAATGATCTAACAACTCTTGTAGATGCATAACTTTGAATACAACCTTGTGCAATTATATTTATATATATATGAGAATATTAGAGAAAACCATATGCTTAATGTAGAGATAAAAATGAACCAAAAAAACTTAGAAGAGAAGTAAAATTCTATGTTTTCAAAGAAAAAGGGAATTTTTACACAAAAAAAATCTCAAATATAGGAAAATTTAAATGGAAGATAGGGGAATCACCCACCAAAAAATGCAATTAGAGGGGTTTCTATTGAAAGGGCTTGAATAAATCATATATTCAAATCCAAGACATTGAAGCTTTAGTATATAACAAAATAAATATGATTGAGACTACTAAACTATCTATTAAAGGGATATAGAGAATTGAGAACTCCTAGATGAGACAAGGAGAGACAAGAAAAAGAAATGGGTAAATAATGCACCATATGAAATGAGCCAACTTAGGCTCAAGAATGATTGTCCAAAAAAATATCATAATTAATGTCAAATGCAAAGAAAAATGGATTTTCCGATGGTGATTTAGTTCTTCCACCATTGGGAGATGACATATAAGCCACGTATCCCTTATAGGGTCTATAATTTCAAAATATTTTTTAAAGTAACTTAAAATATTTTGTAGTGCTTTAGGGACCTACTATTAATTTTGTGAACCATATGGAGAGTGATAGCATAAATAATAGTGTATAAGGTATCCTAAACCTCATTAGATAACCAAAATTTAACTTAGTCATAACTCAAGAAACAAAAAATTTCGTAGCTATTTAAGGAGATCCAGTTGAATTTTAACTCCTCTATTAAATAATTTTAAAGCATGAATCTAATGGGATTTATTAAGAGAAAAATCATCACTAGA
Organism: Sequoia sempervirens; assembly: GCA_007258455.2. Taxonomy (NCBI): domain Eukaryota; kingdom Viridiplantae; phylum Streptophyta; class Pinopsida; order Cupressales; family Cupressaceae; genus Sequoia; species Sequoia sempervirens. The sequence continues at coordinate 882,128,865 of VDFB02281492.1, read as the reverse complement.
TAGAATCAAATAACATAAAATAGTATATTGAAAAATTAAGAGGCTATTGGATAATACATTTCTAAACCAAAGAAGGTGAGGCCTGATGGAGTCACAAGCCATCCATATTCTCTTAATAATAAATTTGCAATATATATAGATAAGATCTCTCATGGTCAAGAGGGTATAGAATTAAAAACCCCTTTATGTTGGCCACTTACTAGCTACACCTAAAAAATTATAATACCTAATGATTCTATTTTAGTCATCATTCCCTTATAAAACACTAATAATCCATGTAGCATAGAAATAATGTCCTTGGAGATGGATTTAGAGTAATCCTCAACCACTAGCATCTTGAGGGTGACAAAAAAATTCCAAATCAATTCAATAAAATTAGTAACTCCCATCAATAGAGGTGCAAAGAAAATATTTTGATCAATTTTTTATTTTTTTATAGGAGGCCTTAGAAGGCACTCAAAAAGAGTAATAAATTTTAGTAGTGTAAAAGAAAATAAAGCACACCTAAAGGTTTCCAAAAAATAGAAGAATCTTAGTGATCTAATAGATTATATTTTTTAAATGTTGGTTATGATAATTTTCCACAAGATAGAAAGAAATCCTAAAAACTAAAGGGAGTGCACAAAAATTAAAAAAATCCCATTATCAATCCATTTCTTATCAAAAGAGCATAACCAACCAACTTTGGGATGAAAGGACTACATATAGTTCTAGGTCTTTTACCCTGAATAATTTAAACCAAAGGCCTTACAAAGTGTATCATAACAAAGAATACCCTATCCCATTATTCTTTTCCTCAAGAAGAGTGATAAATGATTCATATGTAAAATTAATATTGACTATCTAGTTAGATTAATAAGGAAAGACAATACCCTTAACAATATTTTTGGAGATTAGATGGAACAAAAGATGCCAGATTCTTCGCCAAAATACACATAAAAGTATAAAATATAAAGGGAAATTCAATTAATTAGCCTAAATTTTTGGATAAGGCTTTCATTGATGTCTGTTAATGGTGTTGTAAACTAAGTTTTTAGTAAAAATAATCTAAATGAAATGAATAGAATGGGGCCCAAAGCTAAGTTCCTAAACCATGGAAAGAATGAAGAAACATTCAATATTGTTGTAAGCCTTGGAAAAGTCAATTGCAATAAAAATTATAAATTATTGAGAATTTCAACCCTATCCTATATCTTCCTATATTACACCAATGTTATTGAGGTATGTACCACAACTTGATAAAACTAATTTTCTCAGGATGGAATAGTTGGGGAAGGAGTAGCCTAAACTTGAGAGAAAGAACAATGGTAATAGTCTTGTAGGATATATTTACTAAGGTGATAGGGCAGCCACTATATATTTCTTGCAGGGTACTAGATTTATGTATGAATTTAATATTTCACTTATTGATTTTCATTCCTAAAGAATCCTCATAGATATCTCCACATATACCTTGTGAAGATACTCACAAAGATTGTACAAAAAACAATTATAGAATTCATATGAGAATCTATCTAAATTAGGGGATTTTCCATTAGACATAGAGAAGATAACCTCATGTAAATATTCCTTAACTTAAGAAGATAATCATAAGGAATACACCAAGATTTAAAAACTTGAAAAGAAGCCACATTTAGTCATTATTGAAGAAACTCGTAAATCACAATGTTAGATAACAAGAACAATGAACAAATTTGCCAAAAACTAATTGGTTTATTAGATGAATGAAATGTACATAAATAGGAAATTGTTTGAGCACCAAATCTCCATGAAATGAGGATAGGAATCCTCATTCATGGAGTGGTGGCAAGTTTTCTCACACAATTGTAGCATGAGGTATCGAATGTTAGTCAACACCTCCATAGAATTCCTAAGTAATTTGAAACCTTCCTTATGCAAGTGTCATGTACATAATAAACACCTAAGTAGGCTTAAAATCCTATGTGTAAACTAAAAATTACACTAACAGACCCCCTTAAGCATAGCTTAGGTGGGCACAAAACAAGAGAAGAAATACAATATCCTACAATTATTCAAGATAGTAATTGTCAACACTGCATGCAAGTGTAGGTATTTGTAGAGCATGATCATTAAGTGAAAAATCTATAAAAGTGTAAGGTTGAGTAGAACTATCGCCTCACCAACTGCTACTATTGGCTTGCTTAGAAAATCCCTTATCACAATTGTCTTTGGCTGAAATCCAACTATCTTCCTTGTATCACTATTTTTTATTTGGTAGACTAAGAGAATATTCTTCCTTAATGCTGGAACATAAAGGACTTTAGTGATGTTCCCATTACCAAGATTGTAGACATGAAAAATGTACTAATTAACACTGCACATCTAATCCTGACTACTAACACCACTTCATCCTAAATCATCCCTCGGTCTAACCATTTACTTAGTGTAGATGTCAAATTCTGCAAATGGTTAAATAACTAACATACACAAGCATGGTTAGTGTATTTAAGCAAAACAAACCTTCAACATCCATATGAGATATCTAACATGTTTTAAAATGCTATCAAAATAACAAGATATATAAAAGCATACAAAGAAAAACATGAAATCTATCTATCCCATAGTGGATTGGTGCTATTGTAGAAAATAGCCCTTTCCCAATCCTTGCTTAAGCTTGATATTGCAAATGATGGTGGACAAAATCACTTCCCAGTTTAAGAGAATGACTTTGCATGAAGATTGTGGAGTTGTGGAGGATTTGTTAAAGGATGAAGCCTCTATTTATAAAATTCTTTGATGAGAGAAATAGCCAAATGGATGAATGTGGGACAGAGATTTGACCAATGATATGAAGCCATTTGTCATTATGTGATAGGCTTGAGGATGAGCACATTTTGGTCAATGTGCCAAAGAGGGGGAGATTCAAATTTGAAATTGAGAGTTAATGCTTAGTTTGACCTTTGCAAAGGGACATGTAAGAGCTTATTAATTTCTTTGTTGGATGTACATGTCCACTTGTTTTTGAATTCAAATTTGAGGGAATATTCCTCAAAAGATGCCATGTTGATGGAAAATGCTAATTTTAAATTGGTGCAAGCGGGAAAAGCTAGAGGATGTGATGGGTGGTTAGGTTAGTTTAATAAGGATTAGATTAACTTAATGATGATTAGATACTTTGACCCCTTTGACTTGAATATTTTGATTTATTTAAATAAAAAAGGAATGAAAGGTGATTTCAGACTTAATTAAATAAAGGATTGATTTATTTAATCAAGGAGGGTGATGTTAGGACCAAGTTGATTTATTTAATTTAAACTGATGACTTTAGGAGATTGATCAATAAACTTGATTTATTTTCTAAATGGATGAAAATGACCTAATTGAATGCATTATGCCAATTTTGTGTGTCTACATTTTTCCCCTCTTTGAAGCAATGTACTTGCTACATTGGTTCAAAGAACAAACTTGCCGCGATCAAAATTCAAAAAATTTCTAATTTTTTGAATGCCCCAGTGGAAAAAAGTACATTGGTACGTTGCCCCCCTCGAGAGATCGAGCGAACAGATTTGATTTAAGGGTCGATCTCATGATAAAGAGGTTCAAAATGGATGGATATGATGAGATGATTTTAAGATGCAAATGAGATAGATTTAAGATGCTTAGAATAACAAATCTATATTATCCTAAACAACTTAAATGATGATATGATGTATGAGATGGATGAAATGGATGATGCGATATGCTATGATTATGCAAATGTATGATTTATGTAGATGCTTAAACTAACAGATCTATATTATGATGATGAACATGAATGTGGGACGATATGCATAATACTGATGGTTTGTGGATGCAAGATGGATGCACTAGTGATGATGATTAACTATTCATGACATGATGTTAGTGTAGAAAACAAGAAATTAGATGATGACAAGAGGATCCAACAAGTCCATGATCTGACGAGACTTTATTAGAGATGATGATGAGAAATGATGATGATTTACTTATCAAGGATTGGGACTTTAAAAGGGCTACTTACCTTATGTTTGATAACACACATAGGCATGAAGCATCAAGGTAAAAAGAACCAGGATGGCATTATACCTAGTGCGATAGACTTTGACTCGACAAATAGATAGGAATATTCTTGTTCACACTTGACATACAGAAACCTTGATAGGACGTACCTAACAAAACAAGTATTCACCAAGTGATTTTACAAGAACGTCCAACAAGCACAGTAGACAAAAGATAGTGATCGGTTCCCCATTCCTATCTCTCTAAATCCTTCGTTCGTATATCATCAAGACGTCCTTGGAATGAGCGCAATAAGATAAATCAAAAGAAAAGATCAAGTAAGCAAACAAGCCAATGTTCTTCATACCTTCAGCCAAAGGGATGTCTTTTGATAGGATAAGAATCCAAGTGATATCCAAAATGATGCCCATTGTCGGAATGATATATCCTAGGACATAAGATGATGATGGTTTGATAAGTTGATTGATAGGCTATTGATACAAAGTTGATTGACATGTTTGAAAATGATCAAGAGTTTGATTTTGTTTTAAAGATTTGTTGTTTGCTTTTGATTTTATGATTGAAGTTTGCTCTTGTTGATTGTTGTGATTGTTTCTATTTGTTTTGCCAAAGGATGAAGGTGATGATTAGTTTATTATGGATGATTGATTATTGCAGAAAGCAAATGGGACTCGATTTTTTCAAATATTTGGATGTTTTTGACGCTTTTGCAATGTTTTGAGGTTGTTTTTGGTATTTTCAAGATTTTAAAATGTTTTGATTTTGATTTTTCAATGTTTTGGATTTGTGTTTTTGAATGTTTTTGGATTTTGATGGAATGTTTTTGGATTTTGTGTTTTTCAATGTTTGATTTTGATATGTTTTGAATGTTTTTGGATTTTTGTGTCTCCTGGGGATGATCAAAGATGAGCCTTGCCTATGTTTAAGCTTAGAGACGATGTAGTTTGTATTTCCATGTTTTTGATGTTTTTCTGACTTTTTGAGTGTTTTTGGATTTTGATTTTATGATGTTTTTGGATTTTTTGATGTTTTTGAATTTTTTTTATTTTTCTCATGATTTTGACAATTTGGATATGGATACGATATCAGTGCTCTATTTGAGAGTTTGTTGAAAAACAAGCTAAGTTTGATTGATCAAATCGATGGATTGATGATCATGATAACATTGTCGAGGATACACAACAATGCAAGGATAGTGTTAAGCAACACATGGATTGAGATTTTGATCGGATTGATGATGATAACATTGTTGAGGATACACAACAATGCAAGGATAGATGATGATAACATTGATGAGGATACAAAACAATGCAAGGATAGTGTTAAGCAAGACAAGGATTGGGAAGGATATCCCAAGATTATGGATTGATTGGATTGGATTGATCAGGATTGTTGAAGCTTGATTTGGAACAAAAGTTGTTCGAATGATTTGATGTGATGTTTGAAGTGCAACTTAGATGCAACTGATATTGATTGTTTGGATCAATGTTCGATGAAAGATGAAGACTGATAAGGAATGTCTTCTCATCAAAATATGCCATGGGCTAGTGATTTGGAACTTTTCTCACAAGTGGTTTTGACCAATTTGATTTCATGTTTTCCAATGTTTAGATCATCACATAAGTTAAAGGATATAGATCAAGATTTATTCCTAAAGCGAGATCTAAATATTTGCCCCCAGTGTCTAGCAATGTACAAAATGTGATGGATGGATGCTTGGATAGGTGTATGGATGGATGGATATGGAAAGCATGCAAAGGATGTCAAAGATTATCTTGTGATAAGATAAGGTGTTCAGATAAAGAGCATGCTCATTTGGATAATGCTTCATGGCTCAGATAATGTTGCATAGGATAGGATCAATGAAAACAACCCATGTCAAGATGTTTACCATAAGCAAGTGTAAAGTGTGCCCCAAATTTTCATCAAGATCAAGATACCTTGGACGATAGATGAAAATGGATTGGATCAATGGTTTATGGATGAATGGATTTATTATGGCTGAGATGGATGCGATGTTGGCTTTATTATGGATGGGATAAGATGCTTTCTCATAGGTGGTGCATGTGGATGCTCGATTCTACTCGTGACGCCTGTTTTCTAGGTTTTCGCCATGGTCTTGCCCAAAGCACCACCATAGTGGTTTTCACTGGAGGACAATTTTTTTGTTTACAGTTTTCAATCCTTTTTTTCATTTTTTCTGGATTTTCATATTTTTTTGATTTTTTTGATTTTTCTGAAGGATTTTAAGCTCATGCTAAATCTCAAGGTGTTGCTGATGTAGATGCCCCTATCATAATGTGCCATCAATATCCTACTTGAAGAAGTTTCTTTGCCAATATACATGCACTTGAATACAACTTTTGAGATTCTTGATCTGCTTCGTCGATACCAGAGTTAACTTTGTCTTTATGCACACATCACGATAGAGTGCCTTCAAAATCATTATGATGAAGGGTTGTTGCCAATACATGGTCAATGTGAGAATTGGATATCATGTGTGGAGGCATGGATGGAGAGTGTTTATGGATAAGAGATGGATTGGTTGACAGCTTGGAATCTTTGACTCTCCAAACTTGGGTAGATGAGCAATGATGGGTGGATATGAAAGTGTGCATGGAATTAGGACCAACTGCTTGATACACTTTGTACGTAACTTGAAAATCCCTCTTTTTCTTTTGTGGACATCCTTGATGGGTATTTTTCCCTTTTTTATTTTTCCCCATAGTTTCTTTGACTGATGGAGTTTGATAGGGATGATCTTTCTTTGTATTCTTTGGTATCCATGTGTATTTGATTTATCCATTATGCTTCTTTGTTTCTTTTGCTTTGATAACATTCTTCTTACTTTGAATCAATTCTTTTTTTTGACGTTGGTCCCAATTTGTGGATGGGGTGATGGGTGGATGAAGATTCATGAAATGATTGGTTGTAGTATTGGCATCGGTTTCATCATAAGGATTCTTCATGCTCCCTATGTTGATGTTTTCTTGAGATGAAGTTTCCCCCAGTATGGTGGTGGTAGTACCTTCATGCTCTGATTCTGCCTATTATGAGAGCTCTTGTTTAGAATGCACTCTCTAATAAATGACCATCGTAGATGATGTCATTTCAATTTTCCACTCTGCTAACGTTGAATTATATTGTTCTGTTTGACTTGTTTCCTTGAGCGGATAATGTTGGATATCTGCATACCTAATGTCCTTAGTCTAAATTTGGGATATATTTGATCCTGATGTTGACAACTTTGTTTGACTATAGGAATCAATAACCTACTCTTTTTGTGTGATAATGTCAGGAATAAAGGGATCCTATTCTAAATGAAGATCATCTATGTGTCCATCCATAAAAATTATCTCATGGGTAGATGGAGGAGTATGTGCATCTTGCATAGATAGGAGAGTTTCCATTAGATCATTGTAGTATCTTGGGGTTACAAATTCTTGATTTTGAACTATTTCGGAGTTGCTTTCAACATGCTTTGGATCAAGTTCTTGACATGGGTCAGTTTCAAAGGATGGATTGCTTACAAAGGGTTCTTAGATGTCGTCATTAGACATGGTAAGTGGTTCATTATCCTCAAGTGTTGATTTCAAGGTTCCTTTAGTACCTATAATCATGAGGTCAAAGGGTGTTAACATGTCTTGGAAAGGACCATTGCTAGACCTTGGTGAAATATTTGATCATGCTTTGGAATAAATTCTTGAGATATGTCCTCTAACTCATAAGGCAATGTAGAGACATTTTCAATATGATCATAGGTCAACAGATCGTGCATTATGTCAATAGGATCAAATAATACTAGCACTTCTTGAAATAGATCACTTAAATGTGGCTCTTGATGTATGGTGAGTTGATCATTGAATGAGGTGGAAACATCTTCAATGTTCTCATTGATGGATAGGTTTTGAACATTGTTTTCAACAATTGCGGTGGAGATATTGTGAATGTCTTCAACCATTGGGTCAAGTGATGTTGAAATTTCTTGAATTGGATCATTGTTGGGTATCGTTGGTGAAACATGAATCCAAAAAACTTGGGGATGGATACATTTTCAAATCATATGAATATTCCAAACATGAAAAATGGTCAATGTCAATCTATCATGCCAAATCTAAGTGTCATCCCAAATCAAAACATTGTCCAAAATCAAACACAAGTACACACTCCAAATCTACATGAACAAAAACCAAATCAACTATATCAAGGGAGTCAAGATCGAAATCAAGATCAAATTTGGCAAGATCAAATTGCTACACTTACCAAAATAGTTGAGTCATTATGTGAAGAGACATCTCCACCACCATTACCCATATCAACATCATTCCTTGGTTTAGGGCTTCCCCCTTTACCTAGCACCAATCACTCCATCCAAATCAATCCACCTAACACCAATTAGGCCATCACATCAAATCCTGTGAATATACCATCAACATCGCACCAACAGATGGTATCTAATCAAATGACAACATAAATCCTGATAAATCAAAATATGGTTTCCCAAGGACCTATCACCTTGGTCATTCCGACCATTCCTATCACCTCAATCACTCCAAACACCCCTATCACATCTCAACCCCTCACTACCATAATCGCACCAAGCATATCTCAACCACTCATCACTACATCCAACACAATTCCAAATCTGCCACCACTACCACCAAAACCAAGTGCAATAAGTCAATATTGTAACATCGCACTAAAAGCACATCAAGCCTACCAGCAAGTGCTTCAACAATATCAAGCTACCCACACCGCTCAAGCTACCCAAGCTGCCCAAGCCTCTCAACCTACCCGACAAATGTAAGCACAAACACAAAAAATGACAACAATTAAGAACAAGGATCAAGATCAATCCATCACTAAGCACCTTGAAGCTATGTCTACTTAATCCAATGATCAAATCAACATATGTCAAGAGTCACTTTTCAATCATGATCAATATCCACCAACAATACCCAACAATGATCCAATTCAAGAAACGTCAACATCATTTGACCCTATGGTTGAAGATATTGGCAATCCCTCCACCACAATTGTTTAAAACAATGATCAAGATCTCTCCATCGATGAGCACTTTGAAGATGTTTCCACCCCATCTGATGATCAATACACCATACATCAATACACCATAATGCATGATCTGTTGACCTATGATCATGTTGAAAATGTCTCTACATCACCTTATGAGTTAGAGGACATATCTCAAGAATTTATCCTAAAGCATGATCAACATCTTTCACCAAGGTCAAGAATTTTCACTAGATTTGGAGTTTCCAAAGAGCTTGTAACTGATCAGGGAGCTCAGTTCACATCCAATTTGATCACTGCACTAATGAATGACTATAAAATCAAACATAGGAAGTCTAGCCCCTATCACCCTCAAGCCAATGGTCAGGCTGAGGTTACAAATAGGGAAATTGAGGTGATCCTAACAAAGACAGTGCAACTCCATAGAAAAGACTAGAGCAGTAGACTTCCTGAAGCAGTCTGGGCCTATAGAACTACAGGGTGATCCCATAATAGTGGTTTACAATTTTTGGCCAAACTGGACACTAAAACTATTATTTTAACTAAATCTTCCCATTCGGGCACCTATAGCGGCTAAAATGTGAGGAATTTGAAGATGGTGCAAACTAGAATCTCATCAAATTTTTTCTGTAGATTCTAAAAATATTTTTTTCAAAATTTTTGGAATCAAATTGCACTTCTTTTTCCATCTCCGAGAAAAATAATTTTTTTTTCAGAAAACAACATTTTTAAAAAGTGATACACACTGTATAACGCATAACTTTTTTCTATGAAGGATAAAATTCTAATTCTTTCAAATTTAGATTTGTAACTCTGATGTCTAGTGCTTCCACTTGGTTAGATAGTTTTTTATTGAATATTTTTTCCTTAATCAAGTTTCAAAGTCAAACGAATTACAATTCAGACACATCACGACTGTATAACGCATAACTTTTTTTGTATATCTCAAAATTTTTTTATTTTTTTTTTGGATCAAGAACTTCAATATCTGGTGCACTCATATTTTTCAAATTTTTTTAATAATCTTCTATTTTTCCACATGTGAAGAACAAAGAAATTCATTTTGATGAAAAACCTATGTTTAATAAAACTTAAAAACAAATACATAACAAAACCAAAACATATTAAAATTATATTCATTGGATAGCTTGTTCTAAGGAATACCATAATCATTTGAAATAAATTTTAAATGAATTCATTTGGTCCCCAAAATCTAAATCAAAAGTGATTTTTTATTAGCATTTTGATAGGTGTAAAGGAGACGCATTTATAGGTATGGTTTAAAACTAGTGAGGTTCTATCCAAGGGGGTTTGATCTACGGTGATTTGATCAAACCCTCTTCAATTGGAATCCTTAAAATGGAACTTTTTAAGGCTTAAATAATTATATTTTCTAAAAATATGTGATTTCAGCTAAAATTCATTCCTCTCGGGAATTGTAAACAACTATTATGACAACACCCTACATGGAAAACAACAACTGGGTTTACACCTTTTGAACTACTTTATGGGAAATAGCCATGTTTTCCATAGAATTTGAGCACAAAACTTTGAGGATAGCTCTTGAACTCAATATGAAAATATTTGAAGCACAGAAGGAACATCTACTGTAGCTAAATGCTTTGGACGAAATAAGAAAAGCTGCCCTACAGCATACAGAAGCAGTCCAAAGGCAACAGAAGAAATGGCATGATCAACACATCAAAACCAAGCAATTTTCTGCTGGTGATTGGGCTCTGTTATATGATTCCAGATATCAAGAAAACCAAGGTAAGCTCACAACACGTTGGCTTGGTCTCTATGAAGTTGAGAATGTGTTCGACAATGGAGCTGTACAGCTGGCAACAATTGATCCAGTCTATTTCAAATTGCTAGTTAATGGCCCCCGACTCTGGTTGTACCATAAACCAGTCTCAAAAGAAAAATTCATGTAGCAGTTCATTCAGGATCCTGCCACTACTCTTTCTACAGCCGAAGGCTGTAGCCTTTCTCCTTCAGCTTCACCGTAATTTTGAAAAACATGCTCATAATAAAGGTTTTCTTTTTAAGGAAACCCCTTTTTCTCCATTCTCACTTGTCGCCACATCTCACTTCTTTATCTTCCATCCATCCATCCCATCCATCCATTCCATCCATTCATCTCATCCGCCCACATCACCCATCCACCTCATCCATCCACATCACCCTTCATTATAATATCATTCCCAACTGTCAACTCATGAAGACACCGTCATCTTTCTTCACACGTACATGCATTTATCAAAGGTACGCCATATCTTTTGTTATCACATATTTGATTTATTTTATTCTATTCATTTAATGCTATGCTTGTACTAGTCATTATTACCCGATCTCTGCCTATTCTTTAGTACATGTGAGGACACATGTCATACTCTAAGTAGGGGGCGGGGTAATCCACCTTTTAAAACCTATCTTTTCGCCGTTGCCACAATTGCGCAGATAACCTTTCTTTATTATTTTTCTGGTACTTTCCAAATATGATTGCATGTCCTTTTCATTGCATGTTTTCTTGTAAATTACAATCAAAACTGCTTGTTCAAAAAGTTCATTTTTGGAAAAGAGAAATGTGACTGCATGACAGAAAAAAAAAAACAAGAATAGAAAGGGAAACAGAGGAAAATTTTTGAATTTTCATCAGGGAGTTGAGTTTAGCTAGGGGAAAACTGTGAACATGGGTGGTCAGTTGGTGCGACATGAGCCTGTAGCTCATGAATTATTATTGCAAAATCCTCAAACAGTCCAGGCATTCAGCCTCTGTGGATGGTTAAACTACTTCTTGAGTTTAAATGCTTTTGATGAGGAGGCTACTGGCAAATTTCTGATAACCCTTTCTGCAGGGGAGGCTACTATATGGGGTCTAATGGTTGTTGCAACTGAAGACAGAATTGCTGAAGTAACCGGGCTTCTAGCCGTTGGAGAAAAATTTTCTTCAGATGTTGCCTCTGCAAAGGCTGAATTTTCAATACCCACTGATGGACCTTTGGAAGTCTCCAAGCGGGCTGCAAGCGGGTATCGTTGCCTCCTCCTTATTCAGAATATGCTGCTTACATAATTAGGTATTTAACCTGTGAAGGTCGTTTCTCCTACCTGCATTCTTATCATTTCAAATTATTAAGTCATATGAGGCATGGGTTAGTTGTAAATGTTCCGAATTTTCTGTTAAAATTTTTGGAACAAAGTGCCCACGGAACCCAACAAGGGAAAGATAATTCTATTGCTCACCATGGCCTTATCAAATTATTGATTGAACGCTCTTTGAGAGATGTCTCACCTCTTTCTTGGCAACAATTTGTTGCCCAAAAGAGCTTGCAAATTCCACAACCCCCTAGGGTACTTACCCCACGGCCTCAGAAAAAGAAAGAAGAAATTGCATCTACAATAGAAGAACAGGGCAAGGGTCATCTGCTCCTGTAGCACCTGGTCCTGCAGCTCCCCCACCGGAATCCTTTGCTAGGGTACAAACTAGGTCTGCCACTAGGAGAGAGAAGGGAAAAACAAAGGCAGAAGAGCCCCCAGAATCTGACCCTTGTTCTCAGAAAAGGCAATGCCCTTCTCCTGCAGCATCTTCCCCTATAGCTGTCTCTCCTACAGCAACACCTGTTGCTATTACCAGTTCACCATCATCCTGTGGTAGGGCAGAACCCTCTAGGAAAACCAAAAAGAGGAAGGCTACCAGAACACCTCTTGCAGCCGCACCAGTGCCAAGAAGAGTTTCCACAAGGAAACAATGTAAGACCTCCCCTGTTTCACCTCAACCAGAGGTTATTGTAATTTTAGAAGAGTCCGTAGAGTCAAAATTTGATGTTTCTTAGAATGTGTCCTAGAATGCTGCACAGAGTTCATTCGTTCTTGAAGAGGAACAAGTTGAGATAAAGGAAATGGGGCATAATGAAAAAGGGTTACCAAGCCTTGATGACTTGGCTACCGCTGCTATACAGTTTTTGGAGAAAGCACAGTCTTCTCCACTGCAGCAACAAGAATTCATCCTACAGCAAGAGCAGGAACAAACTGAAAAATTGGATGTGGCTAGTAAAACTACATTTCCCCCTGCAACTTGTAAAGCCATTGTTGTTTATAAAAAGACATTTTTGATTGAGTTCCTGGAATATGTCAAAGCTAACTGGGAACCCGTTACATTGCAAACCCTCACTTTCTAGCACCTAGCCCAGACTAACATGCAACAAACTCTATGGGAGGTAGAAAGAAAGAAACTGAAAAAGGAAATTGAAAGTCAAAAACAAGAAATTTTTGAGTTAAAAGCAAAAATTGATGAAATGTTAAAAGTAACTGGTCAGATTATGGAATGCAGACCACCACCCAGAGTTTATGCTTTGTGCCTTAAGGAACAATTCTTATGGTTCCAACTAATGAGAATTTCCAGAAATCAAGATCCTATACTTCACACTGCTAAAGAATTTTATGACGCATACCAGGTAGCCCCTAATTGGTTAAGAAATTCTCTGTGTGAATTTTTAATTCCATTTGAAATAGAATGGAATCCTCTTCTGTATATTGGTGATATCCATTTGAGATCATTTATGTCATGGGCAGCAAATGAAGCAAATTATGGCAGGCAATGGGAAACATATGAGTAAGCTGAAAGGAATGAGCCTATTCCATTACGCTCTCAAATTTCAAACCCCCATGCAATGTTGAAAACCTGGTTTACTCTGACATATGGCATTCATAATAATACAGCCAGAATGAAAATATTTGATCTCAAGAAATAGGTATATGATGAATTTTAGGAACAACCATATTCATTTTGGAGACTGTCATACACCAGAAGTGAGAAAAGGTGGGAAATATTAACTGTTGGGCTAAGAAGGTCTGAACCTCACAGTCCCCTAAATTTCATAGTAGCTCTTAAACGATCAAGCAAATATATACAGTTGGGACTTCAAAAGAGATTTGAACTGTGGTTGCCATTAACATTCAAACCTCTTGTGCTAATGTGGCCCCTTTATCCTTATCAGGCTACAAATCTTAATGATGATTCAGAAGCTCTTAGGTATGAGAGGTGGCAGACTTTCAGAGAATTTTATTACAGGTTTGGAACTCCATTTCAGAGTCATGCCGCAACCACTGATTTTAGAGAAACTACTAGGAAAGTTAATGTTGGAGGACCAGCATTGGGCTAAGTAGGGGGCAGAATGATGAGCCCAAAATGTGCTCATAGTTTGGATATTATGATGAACTTTTAATACCTTTACTTTTTTTATTCGTGGTTGTTTAAACTCTATTGAAACCTTTTATTGGGATATCCTGTAGCAAAATATTTTCATATTCCTGTAGCTTATTGTGTTGACTTGACTGCATTTATTACCCTGTTGACTCCCTAAATGACTGGTATATTGCATAAAGTTTTTAAATGAAGAAATAGATTTAAATATGTGATTAATAAACGGTTATTGTGTATGTGCCATGGGCCTTTTCTTTCGCATCTGTTACCTTGTGTTTTGTAGGTTGTTGAAGAAAGTATGATCGAGTCAAGCGCAGCCGATCTCAGCTTTGCAGTAAAGTCCATTTCCTGCACGACTTCGAGGAAGCTCTAGCGAAAGACTCTTTGACTAAAACTGTTGGGAAGGATTTTTAATCTGGAAAGAGTGGAGCACTAGATTCTCTCTGGATTGGGTTGAATGGATAAATTCATTTATGAAGTTTGTTCCTTGATTCTGGGATACACTTTACTTCCACGTGTTTCTCTGATAGGGTTAGTTAGTTAGTTGTTCTCCTGATTTTAAATAAAGTACTCCTACGCGAGTGAGGGGAGGGGGAGGATAGTTAGAAGTAAGATAGAAGCATAGTGATAGAGAGATAACATATATCATGTAAGAGTCAGTATGGTAATAATGGAAAGAAGAATCTGTATGACAAGAGATAGAGTTTGTTGTTAGTTTCCATATCAACAAAGCAATGTATACCATTTTGTTTTCATGAATAAAGTTTGATGAACTTCTGAGTTCAGCACTTGCGTAATCAGTAGATGCTTGCTAAGGGGCCCCACTTAGTAAGTATCTGTAGCTAGTTAGTTAGCTGTTCTTTTCTGTTGATCATCAATTAGCTTTCATCTTTGAAGTTTTCATACAAACTCAGTCTTGTATTGCTCCTGCAGCATTGGGAATCCATCCCTGTGCCTGTTCCTGCAGCATAAGGCCAGTTCATAGTTTGTGTTTCAGTCGTAGCTGTTATGGTTTTTGTTTTAGTCAATTCATGGTTGAATTAAAATAACTTTGCATTACCTTCCTGTAGTGTAGATAGAATTCCTTCCAAGTATGTATTTCTGTTAAGTTGTGACTGAAACTAGTTCTTAGTGCATATATTGTGCTACGCCATTTAAAGTATACATTCCCTGGTTTGACAAGTAAATGAATGTCCATAAAGAGATATTAGTCACTTGCTGGAATGTCCAATTCCCAGGAAAGGTTGTACTATGATTTTCATATCCTTTTGTGGGCGCGACTATAGCCCCTGAAACATCAAAATAAAAAAACATTTGAAAAACACAAAATCCAAAAAAACATTAAAAAAAAAATCAAAATCCAAAAACATTCAGAAAATCAAAAATCAAAACATTCGTAAACCCTCGATTTTTATTTTTTTCCAAAAACAGCCTCAAAAAACATTGCAAAACTCCAAAAGCATCCAAATATTTGAAAAAATCCATCCATTTCATTTCGCTTTCACCTGTGATAATCAATCATCCATAATAAATTGATCTTCACCTTCATCTTTTGACAAAACAAATAGAAACAATCACAGCAATTAGCAAAAACAAGCTTCAAATGCAAAATCAAAATCGAAGCAACAAACCACTAAATGCAAAATCAAACTCTTTATCATTTTCAAACATGTCAGTCAACTTTATATCAATAGCCTATCAATCAACTTATCAAACCATCATCATCCTTTACAATGCATGTCCTAGGATATATTGTTCTGACAATGGGCATCATTTTGGATATCACCTTTGATTTTTATCCTATCAAAAAAAATCCCTTTGGCTGAAGGTATGAAGAACATTGGCTTGTTTTCTTACTTGATCTTTCCTTTTGATTTATCTTATTGCACTCACTCCAAGGACCTCACAATGATATCTGAAAGAAGGATTTAGAGAGATAGGAATGGAGCAACGATCATTATCCTTTTGTCTGTTGTGCTTGTTGGACGCTCTTGTAAAATAACTTGGCGAATACTTGATTTGTTAGGTACGTCCTAGCAAGGTTTTCGTATGTCAAGTGTGAACAAGAATGCTCTGATCCATTTGTCGAGTCAAAGTCCATCACACTAGGTACAACGCCATCCTGGTTCTTTATACCTTGATGCATCGTATCTACATGTGTTATGAAAAATAAGGTAAGTAGCCCTTTTAAAAGCCCTATCCTTGATAAGCAAATCATCCAATTTTCATCATCCATTTATTATCATCATCTATCATCATCATCATCATCTCTAATAAAATCTTGTTAGATCATGGACTTGTGGTATCCTCTTGTCATCATCTCATTTCCGCACTAACATCATCATCACCGATGCATCCATCGTCCATCCATCCTACATCCACACATCGTTCATATCATACATAATAGGAAAAATCAAGCATTTCACATGCATTGCATTTGCATCATCATATTAATATAGATTTGTTAGTCTAAGCATCTGCATAAATCATCCATTGAATAATCATAGCATATAACATCATCCATCTCATCCATCATCACATCATATCATCATTTAAGTTGTTTACGATAATATAGATTTGTTATTCTAAGCATCTTAAAACCATCTCATTTGCATCATCATCCATAACCATCCAATTTGAACTCTTTATCGCAAGATTGGCCTTCAAATTAAATCTTTTCTCTTGATCTCTCAAGGGGGTGATGTACTAGTGTACTTCTTCTCGCTGGGGCATCCGAAAAATCATAAATTTTTTGAATTTTGATCACGGAAAGTTTATTATTTGAACCAACGCAACAAGTACATTGCTTCAAAGAGGGGAAAAATGTAGACACGTGAAATGAAGATCGTGCACCCAATTCACGTTCATCCACTCATTAAATAAATCAAACGCAGCGAAACCATTCACTAGGTAAATCAAGTCTTTAGTCCTAAGGTTACTCATTTAAATAAATCAAAGGCTCACATCATCCTTTAATTAAATAAATCAAACTTTATTTAATTAAAATCTCAAAAGTCATTTCTCATCTTTTTCTGATTTAAATAAATCAAATATCTCAGTCATAAAAGTGAAAATCATCCTAATCATCATTAAGCTAATCTAATCCTAATTAGCCTAACCTAACCACCCATCACATCCTCTAGATAATCCCACTTGCACAAATAAATCAATTTATTGATTTATTAAATTCCTTAATTTCTTTCAACATGGCATTTATGGGGAATATTCCCTCAAGTTTGAAAATGAGGACAAGTTGACTTGTCCCCTCCAACATTGCATTAATTTCCCATTTTCATGTCCCCCTCTCAAAATTTATTGCACAAATTTGAATTTGAAACTCCCTCTCTTGGGCACATTTCCCAAATCTTGCACATGCATCAACCACTAACAAGATGAAAAGTGGCCTCTTTTCATTGGTCTGTTTTTAGTCCCACATTCATCCATTTGGCCAATCCTTCATCAAGAAAATCTATAAATGAAAGGCTTCTTTCTTGATCAAATCCTCCACAAGTCCACAATCTTAGCATTTCATCTCCAATATCATACAAGGTTACTCTCTTCAATTGAGAGCTAATCTTGCTCATCTTATCATCATCATCTAGCTTATCTATCAAGGATTGGGAAAGGGCTATTTTCAACAATAGCATGAATCCATTATGAGATATAATTCTCTAAATGTTTTATTATATGCTTTCAATTTGTCTATCTAATCCTTTTGTTGTTTTGATTGCAGTATTAGCATGTTGATTTATTTCATAGGGATTATCATTATTAGCTTGCTTTTAAAATGCTAACCATTTGTAGATTTTGACATCCACATATTGGTGCTAGAAGGAGGGCATTGGTCTCATGTTTGAAGATGTTTTCTCTAGATTATTATTTTTAGAATATCTCTTCAATTTGCATTCTTGTTTGTGGACAAAGAAAATAAACTTATGGTAGAATAGTCTTTTGATCTTCTTACATATAGTCATAACACACATTTTGGCTAAATATTGGAAGTTTAGTTTTCTTAGTAGTATACTTACATTCAAATCTTTGAATCAATTTTGAATACTGTGGGTAGAACATGTCTTTTGTTTTTCACTCAAAGTATTTTAAAATTTGTTGATTCATAAACAATAAATCATCGTTTTGAAATATACGCTAATCTTGGTCAGTACATCAAACATTAAAATAATGTTTCAACAGATTCTGATTATAGGCATCCACAATTTTATAACTGATGCATGATTTATGTCGTATCTACTTATGTTGATTCATTTATGATTTATGTTGTGAGTATTTTATCTGATGGCTATCAGGATATTTGAATTGTGACCTCTAGAATTGGAATGTCATCTTTCACTCAACTCAAAATCTTTTATTTGTTGGTTTTCTTTTTACACTTTCCAATGGTATTTGCTTGAGCATTTCTAATGCCTCTCATTGCACAAACCATGAGTTAATGTATTTTTCAGGCATTCTGTCAAAAAGTAAACAGATAGGCATCATCTTTCAAACAGCTAACAAAGATCTCCCTTTCATTATGCGTTGATGGGTGTCCCTACCAATCACCCATGCCCTGTTCAAAGGAATCTAGCTTTATGTCTTCCAATTTACTTGGTCCACGTGCATTGTCTATGCGCCCAATCTCAGCTGTCAGGAAGAGTAATAGTTTGTGCCTTAAATGAGGAGTGATGTTGTGGGCTTCAACAATTCGTGTTTATAACTCTTAAATCTAATCTAATGCATGTCACATTCTCTAGATTTTCCCACTTGCACAAATAAATCAATTAATTAATTTATTAAATCCTCATTTTCCCTCAACAAGGCATCTTTGGAAAATATTCCCTCAAGTTTGAATTCAAATCAAGTTGACTTGTACCTTCCAACATTGCATTAACTCCCCTCTTACATGTCCCCCACTTGGCATTTAAGCCCCTTTTTCTCCCTCCAACAAGCCAAAATTTGAAATTTTAAAGGCCAACTAATGTCATTTATTGGCACATTGACCAAAACTTCCACATCCTCCATCCACTCACATTTGGACAAGTGGCTCCTTCCTATTGGTTGAATCTTTGTCCCATATTCACCCATTTTGCATATTTCTCCATCCTATCATTCTATAAATTGGAAGTCTCATTCCTCATTTTAACACACACAATCTCATGCAAAGTTACTCTCTTCACATTAAGAGCTAATTTTTTCCATTGCATCTTCATCATTGGCTTGTTAAGGGTTGGGAAAGGGTCACTTTTCACAACAAAGTGACACCAATCCACTATGGAATAGATATATTTCATGTTTCTATGTGTTTTGATCATCTTTGTCATTTATTTGCATTTTGGAGCATGATATGTTATTTCATAGGAACATTTGTAGATTTTCATAGTTAGAAACTAACCCATTGCTAATGAGTATTGAGGAATAGGCTATGTGCAGATTTAAGGTGTTCATAGATTAAAATTAAGTGCTAACTCTACTCAAAAGAAGGTGGATGAAAAATTGTATAGACAATTAGTTGGGAGTCTTTTATATCTCACCATAACTAGACCAGATATTGTATATGCAATTGGTATTGTTTCCAGGTACATGGTAGATCCACACATTGATCATTGGAAAATAGCTACAAGAATATTAAAATATATTAAAGGCACTTATCAACTTGGAAAATTTAGTATAAATATGGAGGAGAGCCTACTTTAGTTGGATATACTTTTGATTATGCAGGTGACATTGATGAGAAAAAAAAAACTTTAGGATATATGTTTCATCTTGGGTCAGGACCAATTTTATGGAGTAGCAAGAAGCAAGCAATAGTATCACTATCATCTACAGAAGATAAATATGTTGGTTAATCAAAGGAATCTCAAGAAGAATTATGGCTCAGAAGACTACTTGAAGAAACACAACATCCACAAGTTTGTCCAACTGTTATATTTTGTGATAATCAAAGTACTATCAAGTTAGCAAAAAATCTAGTATATCTTGTGAGATCGAAACATATAGAAGTACATCATCATTTTGTTCATGATTTGATAGAAATTCAAGTAGTGGAGTTAAAATTTTATGGAACATAAAATCAAGTTGCTGATATATTTACAAAAGCAATGTCTAAAGTAAAGTTTGTCAAATTTAGAAACATGTTAAATCTCAAGGAAGTTTCCATTTAGTATTTTTTCCAAATAAACATTATGGGGGGATGTTGAAAATAATGTTTATTTAGAAACTTCTTAGTGTGTATTTAGAAGTATCAGTGTTATAGGAAATGCTTATCTAGATCTTGTAGAATACTCCAAAATATGGAAACATCATAGTCTTCCAAATTTTTCTTTTCTTGAGATCTTTCTTAGTCTTTCTAAGATATTCTAGATTGTTCCATAAATCTATAAATACAGAAGCAAGGCTGCCATTGTAATCATCCAAAATATCATATTCAATAATATATTCAGTGTTTTTCATTTGCTGCATTCTAATTTATTTTGTCTTAAATAATTTTTTTTATTCAACAAATAGTATATACATAGAAAGAACAAAAAATTCATTTCAAACATTCACTATCAAGAAATATTGAACTTAAAATTGTTGTAAATGTTCATGGAAGTAAATTCTATGAAGATAGGATAATTGTAGGAAAATCTACAAAGATAGGATAACAGTAGGAAAATGTATGGATATTTTCTTGAAAAATGAAAAAGAGCATTGTAAATCACATTTAAGATATGTTAGAATCTCCCTCAAGAAACCCTAGGATGAAATACTCAAGTGTATTATGAGATAATGGGGTATATTACTCTTGAATTTTATTTCATTTCTATTGCTACCATTTTATCACAACCATTTTAGAATAGATAGGACCATTTAATTTCCTCTTTTATTTGTTGTCTTCCATGGAATTATCCATAAAGGAATGTAAATAATCCCTTATAGTTTTTCCACTACATTAGGGGTTAATGCTTTTGACTTTCAACAATGTTAAAAAGCTAAATTCTTGTAGTTTTTGGTCTTTTCATAAAAAGAGGCAAAGAAATGAGGATGGTGCATTATTTGTTCTGCACTTCTAAATATACAAAGGAGGGGGATAATACTTAGAAAAAAACTAGTTCTAATTCTAATTTGGAGTTGAGCTCTCGAAACACCTTTGAGATAAACAAAAAAACACTTGTAAAGAAACTAACAATGATCTCTTGAAATAAACAAAAAAACACTTGTAAAGAAACTAACAAGGATAGTAAGAGAAAAAGATAAGAAGATCAATTAAGTGGTATAAAAATACCCTTTACTCCTCACAAAAAGGATGACATCCCTCATATTCTAGGGAAAGGAAAGGCTAAGTACTTCCTTGAACTAGTAATGTCTACTCCTTTTCCATAATTTGACCCCTACCGCCAAATCCATAGTGAACCCGATGTACCCAATCCCTATCCTCCTTCGTTGATATAGGTGGTTGAAAATATCTATACTCTCAACCAAAATGTATGGGATGGGTATCTCCAGGATCATGATAGGCCAAAAAGTGGCAATATGATTGTTATTTGTAGGGTATGTGGCTGACAACTTTTTTTTTACCCAAAATTTATGAAATAAAAAAGGTTTTTAAAGGAGATACTCATCTTTCCAACAATATATATTATTCTTTACTTTGAATTTAATAAATAATTATTAGTCATTTTCTATTTGAATTATGACTAAAGTCCTAATTCATAGGCTGATTGAAAAACATCTATAGCTTTCAAATGGTATCACATTTTTTGAATCCAAAACATTTGTCACATTCTATGCCTTGCATACTATAGGATTAAAAAAAGAAAAATTGAATTTCATGAAGTTTTGACCAAGTTAAGGTGGTCAGACATACGAGTTTTTATATTTTTAAAAGTTGTAATAAAAAATTCATAATTTATTATTTACTTGGAAAAAATTACAAAAAAATATGTATCACATCCGAACATGAGTCCCCTACTTATACCTAAAATATTATAAAAAAATATTATCATTTTATTGTGGTTAGGGTGGTCAGACAGACACCTACTTATTTTTTCACGAAATCTAAGTACTACCGCATATAATTTCAAATTTTCACCAAATAATTTTTTTTTAAAATAAACTTAGTAGTTTAGAAACTACATTCAATTTTCTATAGATTCTATTCTTACATATTTTTGAAATAATATAGATAGCTTATTCAAATTTTTACGTCAAGTTGCCTAACTCTGATTTTTCTAATTTTTTTGCCACTTAAGGGCCTATTTTGTCCATGATGACCCTGCACATACCTGGATTTGCATCATAAATGGAGTAAATCAATAGGTTGAACATTTAGATGGAAATCCTATGAAAAATAAAAATAATAAAAAGTAGCTACTTTTAGAGGGAAAGAGAAAAAAATAGAAATGGGAGGTAGCTGCTTATGTTAGAAAATTACAAAAAAGAAGTAGCCAATGTAACGCCCGTCGTGCAAACCCCAAAAGACAAAAAATTGCACACATTTTTTATTTTTTTAAATAATACAAAGTAACCATATAATGAACCATTAACCATAATTATATTACACAATAACATCATAAACATCGAGTCCTTTGGGGTACGCGAGGTCACATCGCATAAAAAAACTCATAACAAAAGATAACACATAAAGAAAACTAACCTTACTAATCATTGCATCCATCATAGACATTAAAATAACCATTTACCAAGATAACATCCCTATAACCATAGATATAAGTATAAATACATCACATGATATAAACCATAATAAATCTCATAAATCATGAATGGTTTCAAGGGTGCATATACAATACATCATCTATTAATACATTACATGTTCACAATAAATGAAATACAATAAATCCTCCCATACATGTGGGTTAAATACATTATACAAAGATTGTCTGAAATACAAGATGAATATCTAGTACAAGCTCCATCCAAAAGATATTGTGAAGGATGAATGTTGATGGGGAACCCAATGGGTGTGGAGCACGTTCCACCCAACCACGTGGGTTTTAGAAAAACCCACCCACCATGCTCAAAGGTGATAAGGAAGTAACCACGACCAAGAATGCCACAAGACTAACTCCAATAAAGAATATCATAGTAACAAAACTCCAAAAGCAACAACAAAGATTACATAGATCATAAACGACGACAACTAAGATTCAATCAGAATAAACACAAAGCCATAAGACACAACATAAATAAACCAAAGAAATAACCATTAGCCACTTGCAAAGTAAATCCAAAACAACAATCATAAAACACTTCTAGCGGCAACCAAGAAACCAAGCATAAGGGCAACTAGTGGAGAGTGTCATCACATAACCTACATGGATTATCCTAGCACTTCCTCCAACATGAGGCATCAGCCCCCATCTATGGTTATCTTAGCCCTTCCTCCTACTTGAGGCACCGGCCCCATAGGGTGATTCATGTGGAGCCGTTAACCTCTCTAGAGGACGAGGTAATGAATTTTCCAACCACAGCCTTCTCAGTCTACCATTAGTCTGTGGTAGCCCTAATGGATAGATGAGGTATCCAAGATTATCTTATATGTTTTTATTACCCATCCCCCTAAGTTCTATTATTAGGTTTTCACTTGTTAATCTAACTCTTACATGGGTTATCCTGAGCCCTTCCTCCTTTTGAGGCACCAGCCCCCATGAAGAGCCACTCTCTCTGGAGACCCCAAAACATAAGACAAGCAAGGCTTGTACCACAAATAACAAGGCACTAAAACTCAACAAATGACATACGAGGATAAAACGAAGATAACCATCCAACAATAAAATTAATCCCCTAGAAGCCTAAGGTTCGAAACATCAATAACTGGGTTCATAAAATCAACTGGTTCCCACCTTGAAAAAACAAAATCACAAGATGTTATAACTCAAGAAACCATTTTAATTTTCGTACATTGTTCCCTGCCCACCCAAAATAAAAATAATTTCAGAAATTCCAAACATTTCAGAAATTCAATAATAGATTTTTCCCCAATTATTTGTTACCCAGAAGATTACCCAAAATCTCATAATATTTTCTTTTTCCAGAACAATATGATTGCCATTTCAAATTTTAACAAAAAGAGAGGGAACAATTATGGAACCTGGAGTTCTGAGCTTGTCGAGAAGTTTTTGATGAAGCTTTCCTTGATTCGAACTAGCCTTTTCGAAGAGCTCCCCTTTCTTCCTTCAAAACTTCTCCACCAGATTTTCTTGATAAATTCTCTAATCTAAACTTTTAATCCAGAAACAGCCTCTCTTCTAGAACAATGAAAAATAAATAAATTCTATAGATAAAATCCGAGAGGATTCAATTTACAGAACTCATATATTTTGAAACTTCTGTCAATTATCTCGTCAGTGAAAATCTCTCAATTTTCCTATTAAATAAAAAGATATCTTTCTCTTTTTTGAAAACTCCCAAAAATCATAATTAAAAGAAGCTTTCTATTTCATTACCAGCTTTTCAGGCAAAAACTCAACATTCATTGGTCATTTTCTTCTTTTCTTTCCTTTCTTGATTTTTTTCTATTTAACAACACTTTTTGTTTTAATTTTGATTTTACAAGTTTTACTTGCAATTAACACAATTTTAACTTATTTAATTATTTTATTTCATAATTATCGTCAACATGCTATTTTAATTAATTTATCTAAACACTAATTTTAAATAACTTAATTTACACCTTTCAATAATTTACATGGCTTTAAAATATAAGACTTTTATATTTTAAGATAAACTATTCCATTTATTAAAAATCATTTAATTATATGAATTACATCATACTACACACCAATGCAAAATAAATATCAAAAGTACACTCACACAAAACTACTATAATAAAATGCAAAAATGACAAAGGTCAAAGATGCACAATACCACTAAACATAAAATAGGTTGGTAACTTGGGATGGGATGACTTCCTTGTCATCTTTGTTTCAACATCATGCCTATTGGGTTAATTTGATGCTCTCCTAGTCCTGCCGAAGCAAGTGGAATCGAGACTCTATCCTTGTAATTCCTGCATACAACAAGGTTGTGTACCACATGTATATATGTAATCAAAACATCACATCGTGAGAAGGAATTGCAGCGTAGCAGGCCACTCGAAAATGAGTGGTTCTACACTGTCCCCTCACCAAAGCTATAATTACAATTACAACATCAAGTATGAAATAACATTGCTAAACTAAGTGATCACATCATATCATCATAAAATGATTACTAATCCA
Source organism: Sequoia sempervirens (assembly GCA_007258455.2). Taxonomy (NCBI): domain Eukaryota; kingdom Viridiplantae; phylum Streptophyta; class Pinopsida; order Cupressales; family Cupressaceae; genus Sequoia; species Sequoia sempervirens. The sequence continues at coordinate 882,103,419 of VDFB02281492.1, read as the reverse complement.
CTACATCACAATATACTACTGAAATAAAATTAAACATTACCAAGCCAAATGTAATCATAATGTCATATCATAATATCCATGTCATCAAATAAAGTAGCATAGTCATCAAGTAATCAAAACTATCCAATCAACCAATCCAACCAACAATAGTAACTATCAAAGTCACAAAGTATCAAACAAAACCACATAAAATATCAATTCCAAATAGCAACATGAGGGGTATTACAGCCAAGAAAAAGGATAAGCTTGTCATATTTGCTAAGAATATTAGAAAAGAGTTGGATAATCATTAGACAAGAATTATTTCCATAGAAAAAGAGATTACAAAATTTAAGAAAATTTTGAGTATGAAAAGCTCAATGTAGAGGAGATTAAAAATATCCATAAGAAACTGAGAAACTACACACCCACATCTAAAATATTTAATTTTAAATAAGACATTAACAATAAAAAGTCTGATTTTAATTTAATTTTAAAATCCATGACCATAATTCTCTTAAAAACATAAATTAAGTTTGAAAATAAAAAAAGTAAAAATTGGTAATGAACTCTCGAGTGGAACTTTCATTCTAATTTTTGAATGATATCAAGGCAGGAAAATTGTAATTTGTAGCCAGCTTGAAATACAAAGAAAGACGGTTATACCAAGACATGGTTTGTTGCATCGACAAAAGTGGAAACATTGAATGAATGTAGAATGAATTCAAGTGAAGGAACACTGCTATTACCTGATGCAAATCTATTTCATTATTTTATGGGTTTGTGTAGATCTAAGATTTTCAAAAGGGTGCGATTGCATTCCAACATATCAAATCCTTTACGCATCTCTCATTTATTAATGGAACAAAGAGCTTTCAAGGAAGGATCTATACTCCATCCACACAAATAATAAACACTCTTCGCCATGACTAGGTTCAAAAGCAAGACTAATAAGAAATACTGCTTGACTAACAATTTTTTCTTTCATTATTTTAATTGTTGCCATTTACATGGCTGACTTATACAAAACATCATAAAGGAAACCTCTGTAAAACATTGCAAATCCTGAATGGTGTATTATTAATCAAAACAAAAACTAACCACATAAATACAAACATGCAAAATGTCTTCCCATAAGCAACTGCAATTTCATTTTCTTGAAAGGGTTTCTTCCAAATTTTGGAGAAGAAAAAATAGTCACAATTAATCTTCCCTATGAGTGGGTAGAGGAAAAACTCAAAAGACTTTTTGCAGAACCGTGCTACTACACAAACATATTTTGTATTGATTGCAAAATGAGTTACATTGGTCCTCCTTTTATAGAGGAGTTGAAAGATTCCAAAAAATGGAGGAGTTTGAAGATCACGGGAAGTATAGGAAGATTCCAGAACAATGTACATTTTGTTTTATCCTATTTTTTTGACTGATATACAATATGTTGTCACATCTTCAAGAGATTTCTATACAATACCTAGTGGAAATTACAATGTTCTGACACTCCCCCCTAATTTATACTATTTATTACATCAATATTTACAATTCCCAAATTTTCTCAAAGATATTCAAATTATTCCTTTGCTAAGGGTTTTGTGAGTATGTCTGCCAATTGGTCTTCAGATCTACAATACTTGAGGTTGATCTCTCCATTGTTCACCAATTCCTAAATGAAATGGTATCTCGTGTCAATGTGCTTGCTCCTCTTATGAAAGACATGATTCTTTGATAGTGCAATTGTTGACTTATTATCACAATAGATTGATGTAGGTTCCTTTTGATCATGCATTATATCCATTAAGACTCTTCATATCCATATTTCTTGGCATGTCGTTGATGTGCCTACCACATATTCTGCTTCTGCGGATGAAATTGTGACTATAGGTTGTTTCCTTGATGCCCATGCAACAATACCTGTTCCAAAGTGAAATGCATATCCTAAAGTGATTTTACAATCATCAATGTTCGTTGCAGAATCACTATCTGTATATCCAACCAATTCAAACTTATTTCTTGTGGAGTACATTATGCCATATTCAATAGTTCCTACAATATACCTCAATATTCTTTTTCCAACTTGCCAATGCGAATCCTTAGGTGAATCCATAAATCTAGAGATCAAACTAACTCCATACATAATATTTGGCCCAGTTTCTATGAGATATATCAAACTCCCAACAAGTCTTTTGAATATGGTTGAGTTAACATTAGACCCATAATCATCTTTGCTAAGCTTTGTACCTGTGGCTATAGGAGTAGATGTTGTTTTGAAATTTATCATTCTAAACCTCTTCAACACATTCTTTGCATACCTTGTTTGACAAATAAATATCCCACTATCATTTTTCATAACTTGAATTCCAAGAAAATATCTCATTAATCCCAAATCTGTCATTTCAAATTCCTTTTTCATGGCTGATTTAAACATGTCTATGGATAAATCTCCAGTAAAAATCAAATCATCAATATATAAACAAACAATCAAAATTTGTCCCTACTTATTGATCTTTATGTATAGTGTAGGTTCATTGCTACTCCTTTTAAAACCATTTTCCATCATGTATGCATCTATTCGATTGTACCATGCTCTAGGTGCTTGCTTAAGTCCATAAAGTTCCTTTTTAACCTATATACTTTGTCTTCATGCCCACTTACCTTATATCCTTCTGGTTGTTGTACATAGACTTCTTCCTCTAAAAACCCATTCAAAAATGCTAATTTTACATCCATATGGTAAAATTTCCAACCATGTTGAGCTGCTATTGCTAATACCATTCTTACTATATCAATTCTTGCTACTAGTGCAAATGTTTCATTATAATCAATTCCATATTGTTGTGCATACCCTTTAGCCACTAATCTTGCTTTATATTTTTCAAAATCCCCATTTGCATTGAATTTAGTTTTGTAAACCCATTTTACTCCCATGCATTCTTTTCCATTAGGAAAATCAACCAATTCCCATGTGTCACTCTTTTCTATTGACTCTATCTCTTCATTCATTGCATTAACCCAATGCTTTTCCTTAATCGCCTCTTCATAATAAATAGGATCTTGAGCAAATAACAAAAATTTGATTGCAAATCTATTTCATCTGCTTGACCATAAATTTCTTGCATACTCTTAAACTTATTTTCTTTAATTCTTGGTCTTAATGATGCAAGTGTAGGATTATAATCATTACTTATTTGTGAATTTGATGATTCACCTTGTTCTCTTTGTGGAGTTCTTGATGGAGAACCCTCTTGTATATTAGTTTGATTATCTTGACTTTCTTGATCTTTTTCCTCATCATCATGAGCTATTGATGCACAAACTAAAATTGATTTATCTATTCTACCATCCCAAGCTTCTTCTTATTTGAATACAACATCTCTACTTATAATGACCCTTTTAGTGATAGGATTAAACAACTTATAAGCTTTTGAGTGTTCACAATAACCAATGAAAATACATTTTCCACCTCTATCATCCAATTTACTCCTTGTTTCTTTTGGCACAAATAAAAATGCAATACAACCAATTTTTTTGAAATGTGATACACTGTGGTACTTACCACTCCATGCTTGTTGAGGAATCTTATCTTTTATTCTCTTTGTTGGACACCTGTTCAAAATATACATGACACAAGCTACTGCTTCAGCCCAATATTCATTAAGTAGATTCTTACCTTTTAACATGCTTCTTGCCATCTCCATTATTATTATATTCTTCCTCTCTGCGACACCATTCTATTGAGGTGTGTAACTTGTACCGAATTGCTTCTTTATACCATGATACCTGCAATAATCTAAGAATGCATTTGATTTATATTCTCCTCTTCTATCAGATCTTAATACTTTAATGAATAGGCCACTTTGTTTCTCAAACAATGCTTTGAACTCTTTGAACTTTCCAAATTCTTTAAATTTATATATAAGAAAGGAAACCCATGTCTTTCTAGTATAATCATCAATGAAAGTTAAAAAATAAATGCTCCCCCCTAATGATGGTGTTTGCAATGGGCCACATAAATTTGTATGTCTAAGTTCTAAAGGTGCACATGCTCTATATGGCATTCCCTTTGGAAAAATTTCCTTATGTTGTTTTCCAAAATACATTTATCACATGAACTTATTGGCTCTTCAATTGGGGGTAGTCCTTTTACCATTTTCTTCTTTTGCAACAAAAAAAATCCTTTGAAATTAAGATATCCATATCTTAAATGCCATAACCATGTTTGATCTTGATAAGTTACCTTAAAATTTTCTTCAAATCTTCCTATCTTTTCAGTCCCCTTCCTTAGTGGAAACATTCTATTCTTTTCCATTTCAACCCTTGCAATTATTATGTTACTAGGAGGTAAATCTGTGGATGCCAAATCTACAAATGGTTAAAAATCTTAACTTAATATCATCATGTTAGTCATTTGAAACACATTAGATTAAACATCCCTATGAAATACTTAACCATGCTAAAATATGCAAACTAAATAGAACAAAGATAATTAAATGCAAGCATATAAAAACATAATCAAAACTTTATCTCATAGTGGATTGGTGCTTCTATGGAAAGAAGCCCTTTCCCAATCCTTTGCTAAGCTCCATGATATGAGAATGATATGAGAATGCTATGAAGATGTAGTGGAAAAAATCAGTTCTTAATTGAAGAGAGTGACTTTGCATAAGATTTGTGGATTAGGTTGTGGAGATGAAATGCTAAGATTATGGAGGATTTGATGATGAATGAAGCCTTCCATTTATAGAATATTTTGATGAGAGAAATAGACAAATGGATGAATGTGGGAAAAATATTTAGCCAATGAGATGAAGCCACTTGTCAACTTGTGATAGGTTGAGGAATGTGCAAGTTTTGGTCAATGTGCCCAAGAGGGGGACATTCAAATTTGAATTTGAGAGTTAATGCTAAGTTTGACCTTTGCAAGGGACATGTAAGACCAATTAAATGCCTTGTTGGATGTACATTTCAACTTGCTTTTGAATTCAAATTTGAGGGAATATTCCTCAAAGATGCCATGTTGATGGAAAATGCTGATTTTATAAATGAATTAAAATGATTTATTGGTGCAAGTGGGAAAAGCTAGAGGATGTGATGGGTGGTTAGATTAGGTTAATCAGGATTAGATTAGATTAGGTGATGATTAGTTGATTTTGACCCATTTGACTTGAATATTTTGATTTATTTAAATCAAGAGGGATAAATATGACTTTTGAGATTTAATTAAATAAAGTCTTGATTTATTTAATCAAAGAGGGAATGATAGGCTTAAATTAAATAAAGCTAATTTATTCAATTTAAGTGGATAATCCTTAGAGATTGAATTAAATGAACTTGATTTTCCTAATGAATGGATTTAATGAACTTGATTAATTTTAATTAGTGGATGAATGTGAATTTGGTTTACTTGATGAATGGACCTAATTGAATGCATGATGCTAATTTTCCATGTCTACAAAATCAAATATAGTGAAAACATTATTGTTAAAAGTGATTTTATAACCCTTTTGCACAAGTTTTCCAATGCTTATAAGATTATGCTTCAACCAAGGAACAAAGTAAACATCATGAATAGTCTTCTTACCATGATTTGTCATTACATTGACTACACCTTTACCCATGATTGCCATTGTATCATTATTGCCCAATTTTACCTTTTAATTGATATTAGTATCCATGCTTTCAAACAAATCTTTGTTTCCTGTCATGTGATTACTACACCCACTGTCTAAAAACCAAGTATCATTTGAATTTTCTTGAGCTATGTGGCATGTGATAAATAATGTATCTGAATTACTTTCTGAAAAAATTACATTTTTCTTTCCTTCATTAGCTTGTTTGTTTTGACATTCACTTGCAAAATGTCCAATTTTTTTGCAATAATAGCATTGGTTATTGGACTTATCATACCTTTGTGATGCTTGATTATATCCACGTCCTCTAGGCTTGAATCCTTGTCTTGGCCTTTCTCTTGAATCAGGGATTCTTCTTTCTTCTCTTTGAAAATTATTTCTTCCTTGTCCTCTTCCTCTGAAAATTCCTCTTCCTCTGCCTCTGCCAAATGTCATTTGTGATTTTAATGCATTTTCTAATGAAACATTGTTATTCTTGTTTAACCTGTATTCATGAGATAACAATGACCCAAACAATTAGTCTATAGATAATTGTGAGAGATCTTTAGATTCTTCAATTGAAACCACAACATTATCAAATATGTTAGGAAAACTTCTAAGGATCTTTTCAACAACCTTTTGATTTGGTAGTTCATCACCATTTTCTCTAATCTGAGTAACAACATTCATAACTTGGGCTAAGAATTGATCTATTGACTCATAATCTTTCATTTGAATATTTTCAAAATCCATTCTAAGTGATTGCAATTTAACTACTTTTACTTTAGATGTACCTTGATATGTAGTTTCAAGTATTTCACATGCTTACCTAGATGTATTTACACCTTTAATTCTAGAAAAAATAGTGTCATCTATGCCTTGTTGCATAGGCTATAAAGCCCTTGCATCCTTTCATCTATTATCCTTAAGCTCATCTATTTGATTTCTAGTTAATTGAGATTCATCTTGTGGTTCTACAAATCCTCTTTCAACCATGTCTAATAAATCTTGAGAATGAAATAGTGTTTTCATTTTAATTGCCCAATTGTCATAATTTTTACCTGTAAAATATGGAATTTGAGGCTGCAAGAAATTTCTTCCTGATGCCATGATGTTGAATGATTAACTTCTCCAATTCTTTGAGTGCCTTCAATCTCCAAAACTTGAATGTTTCTTGCTTGGTTATTTCAGCCTTGTCTTGGCACCTGCAACTCTACAAACTCTTTACATTTTTTCTTTAATAATTTACAATAGATTAAAAAACTGTTCCTCAAACTCTTCTTTCCTTTTTTTTAATCTTATGACTTCAAATTTGTTAACAAAATACAGGCCAAAACATATATCATATAGCACCAGTGCAAAATATGTAACCACTAGTGATTATGAACTTAGAGCCATGGATTTTACAGATTCTTTATACATCACATAATAAATTCCAAAATCCTCTATTCAACAATGTCAAGTGAAGACCTTTACTAACTACAGAAACAAAACTCTAATTAATTTTTTTTATGAGTTAACCCTTACTGTGGATGTGAAAATCTGCATTTTTGGTTAAAATCCTAACACACAAAGCATGGTTAGTATTTTAAAACAAAACCAATAATCAACATCCCTATGAAATAAATCAACATGCTTCATGATGCAATCAAAACAAGAAAGGATTATATAAACTAATTGAAAGCATACAATAAAATATGAAGTAAAAAATATCTCATAGTGGATTGGTGCTTCTATGGAAAGAAGCCCTTTCCCAATCCTTTGCTAAAATCCATGATGAAAATGATATTAAAATGCTTATGAGGATGATATGAGGTGGGAAAAATCAGTTCTCAATTGAAGAGAGTGACTTTGCATTAGCTTTGTGGATGATTTGATGAAGAATTAACCCTCTACTTATAAATTCTCAAGTTGAAAGAATGCTCATAAGAGAGAAATGTGGGATAAAGATTGGACCAATGAGATGAGGCCACTTGTCACATTATGATAGGTTGAGGAATGTGCAAGTTTTGGCCAATGTGCCCAAGAGGGGGAGATTCAAATTTGAATTTGAGAGTTAATACTAAGTTTGACCTTTGCAAGGGACATGTAAGAGCCATGCAAGAGCTCATAAATGCTTTGTTGGATGTACATGTCCACTTATTTTTGAATTCAAACTTGAGGGAATATTCCTCAAAGATGCCATGTTGAAAGAAAATGATGAATTTATAAATGAGTTAAAATGATTTATTGGTGCAAGTGGGAAAAGCTAGAGGATGTGATAGGTGGTTATGTTAGTTTAATCAGGATTAGATTAGCTTAGGTGATGATTAGATTCTTTGACCCATTTGACTTAGATTCTTTGATTTATTTAAATCAAAAGGGATGGAAGGTGATTTCAGACTTAATTAAATAAATGATTTATTTATTTAATTAAAAGGATGATGATATGATGAAGTTTGATTTATTTAATATAAGTTGGTGACTTTAGGAGATTGATAAATAAACTTGATTTATTGGATGAATGGATGAATATGACCTAATCAAATGCATGATTTCAATTTCACGTGTCTACATATTGCCCCTCCTTGAAGCAATGTACTTGCTACGTTGGTTCAAAGAATAATCTTACCGTGATCAAATTTTTAAAAAAAATTGATTTTTTCGGATGCCCCAGCAGAAAGAAGTACACTAGTACATTGCCCCCTCGAGAGATCGAGCGAAAATATTCCATTTGAGGGTCGATCTCACGATAAAGAGGTTCAAAATGGATGGTTATGGATGATGATGCAAATGAGATGGATTTTTAAGATGCTTAGAATAACAAATCTATATTATCTTAAACAACTTAAATGATGATATAATGTGATGATGGATGAGATGGATGATGTGATATGCTATGATTATACAATGGATGTTTTATGCAAATACATGATTTTATGAGATGCTTAGACTAACAGATCTATATTATGATGATGAACATGCATGTGAGATGATATGTTGAATGCTAATGATTTGTGGATGCAAGATGGATGTACTAGTGATGATGATAAACTACTCCTAACGCGATGTTAGTGCAGAAAAGAAGAAATTAGATGATGATAAGAGGATCCAACAAGCCAACTTTATGAGAGATGATGATGATGATAGATGATGAAGATTTGCTTATCAAGGATTGGGATTTGAAAAGGGCTACTTACCTTATGTTTGATTACACATGTAGATATGATGCATCAAGGTATAAAGAACTAGGATGGCTTTGTACCTAGTGCGATGGACTTTGACTCGACAAACAAATAGGAGTATTCTTATTCACACTCGACATATGGAAACCTTGCTAGGACGTACCTAACAAAGCAAGTATTCACCAAGTTATTTTACAAGAATGTCCAAGAAGCACAACATACAAAAGATAATGATCATTACCCCATTCCTATCTCTCTAAATCCTTTGTTTGGATATCATTGAGAGGTCCTTGGAATGAGCTCAATAAGATAAATCAAAAGAAAAGATCAAGTATGCAAACAAGCCAATGTTCTTCATACCTCTAGCCAAAGGGATTTGTTTTAATAGGATAAGAATCCAAGGTGATATCCAAAATGATGCCCATTTTTGGAATGATATATCCTAGGACATGCATTGTATAGGATGATGATGGGTTGATAAATTTATTGATAGGCTTTTGATATAAATTTGATTGACATGTTTGCGATTGATCAAGAGTTTGATTTTGTTTTAAATGTTTGTTGTTTGCTTTTGATTTTACAATTGAAGCTTGCTTTTGCTGATTGTTGTACTTGTTTCTATTTGTTTTGCCAAAGGATGAAGGTGATGATCAGTTTATTATGGATGATTGATTATCGCAGGTGAAAGCGAAATGGGATGGATGGATTTTTTCAAATATTTGGATTTTTTTGACTTTTTTTTAGAATCTTGAGGTTGTTTTTGGTATTTTCAACATTTTACAAATGTTTTGATTTTTAATTTTGCAATGTTTTGGGGTTTTCTAAGATTTTATGAATGTTTTTTGGATTTTGTGTTTTGAATGTTTTTGGATTTTGATGTTTTTGATTTTTTGATTTTTTTTTGAATTTTTTTGTGTTTTTGTGTCTCAGGGGCTGATCAAAGATTAGCCTTTCCTACATTTAAGGTCAGAGATGATGTATTTCATATTTTATTTTTTTGACATTTTTTGACTTTTATGAATGTTTTTGGATTTTTTGATGTTTGGATGTTTTTGGATTTTTTGATGTTTAGGATGTTTTTAGATTTTTCAAATGATTTTGACATTTTGGATATGGATATGTGTGATGATATCAGTGATCTGTTTGGGATTTTGTTGAATACCAAGCTAAGGTTGACTGATCGAATCAATGCATTGATGATGATAACATTGTTGAGGATGCACAACAATGGAAGGATAGTGTTAAGTAACACAAGGATTAGGATGGATATCCCAAGAAGATCAGGGATTGATGATGATAACATTGTTGAGGATACACAACAATGCAAGGATAGTGTTTAAGCAACACAAGGACTGGGAAGGATATCCTGAAATGATGATGGATTGATTGGATTTGATTGATCATGTTTGATGAAGCTTGATTTTGGAACAAAAGTTGTTCGAATGATTTGATGTGATGTTTGAAGGGTGTGTTAGATGTGACTGATATTGATTGTTTGGATCGATGTTTGATGAAATATGAAGATTGATAAGGAATGTCTTCTCGCCAAAATATTACATGGGCTAGTGATTCAGATTTTTGCTCACAAGTGGTGGACCAATTTTATTTCATGCTTACTAATATTTAGATCACCACATAAGTTGGAGGATATAGATCAAGATTTATTCTTGAAGTGAGATTTAAATATTTTCCCCTAGTGTCTAGCAATGTACGGAATGCCATGGATGGATGCTCGGATAGGTGTATGGATGGATGTATATGGTAAGCACACAAAGGATGCCAAGGATTATCTTGCAATAAGATAAGGTGTTTGGATAAACAATGCTGATTTGGATAAGGCTTCATGGCTCAGATAATGTTGAATAGGATAGGACCAATGAAAATGAACCATGTCAAGATGCTTACCATAAGCAAGTGTGAAGTGTGCCCCAAACTTTCATCAAGATCAAGATAATTTGGCCTATGTATGTAGACATATGCACATGGATTGGATAAATGGCTCATGGATGAATGGATTTATTATGGCTGAGATGGATGTATGCTGGATTCATTACGGATGGGATGAGATGCTTTCACTTGAACTGGTGCACACAGATGCTCGATTCTACACATGACACTTGTTTGCTAGGTTTTCATCATGGTACCTATCCAAATCACCACCGTAGTGGTTTTCACTAGAGGACGATTTTTTTTCTTTACTATTTTTAATCCTTTTTCTAATTTTTTGGATTTTCATATTTTTTAATTTTAATTTTATTTTATTTTTGAAATATTTTAAGCTCATGCTGAATCACCAAGTGTTGTTGATGTAGATGCCTCTTTCATAATGTGCCATCGATATCCTGCTTGAAGAAGTTGTTTTGCTAAGATATGTGCACTTGAATGCAACTTTTGGGATTCTTCATTTGCTTTATTGATATCGGAGTTGACTTTGTCTTTGTGCACACATCGCGATAGAGTTCCTTCTAAATCCTTATGATGAAGGGTCCTTGCCAACACATGGTCTTTGTAAGAACTAGATATCATGCGTGGAAGTGTGGATGGAGTGTGTTTAGGGATAAAAGATGGATTGGTTGACAGTTTGGAACCTTTGACTCTCCAAACTTGGGAAGATGAGCAATGATGGGTGGATATAGAAGTGTGCATAGAATTAGGACCAACTACTTGATACACTTTGTATGTTGCTTGAAAACCTGCTTTTTCTTTTGTGGACATCTTTGATGCATACTTTTCCCTTTTTTATTTTTCCCCATAGTTTCTTTGACTAATGGAGTTTGATAGGGATGATCTTTCTTTGTATTCTTTGGTATACATTTGCATTTGATTTGTCCATTATGCTTCTCAATTTATTTTTCTTTGATAGAATTCTTCGTAGTACTTTGATTCAATTCTTTCTTTTGACGTTGGTCCCAATTCGTGGATGGGGTGATGGGTGGATCAAGATTCATGACGTGGTTGGTTGTAGTATTGACACTAGTTTCATCATATGGATTCTTCGTGCTCCCTATGTTGACATTTGCTTGAGACAAATTTTCCCCCAGTATTGTGGAAGTAGTACCTTCATGCTTTGATTCTTCCTGTTCTAAGAGCTCTTGTTTAGAATGCATTCTCTGATAAATAGCCACTGCAGATGATGTTATTTTGATTGGATGCTCTACTAACTCTGAAATATCTTGTTCTATCTGACTTGCTTCCTTGAGTGGATAATGTTGGATATCTTCATACATGATGTCTTCAGTCTAGATTTTGGATATATCTGATCCTGATGTTAACAACTTTATTTGGCTATAGGAATCAATAGCCTGCCCTTTTTCTGTAATAATATCACGAGTAAAGGAATCATGTTATGTATGAAGATCATCTACGTGTCCATCCGCAAAAAACCATCTCATGGGTAGATGGAGGAGTATGTGCTACATGGATATGATCATCTTGTGTGGATAGGAGAATATCCATTAGATCATTGTAGTATCTTGGAGATACAAATTTTTGATCTTGATTAATTTGGGGATTGCTTTTGACATGCTCTGGATCGAGTTCCTGACATGGGTCAGTTTCAAAGGATGGATTTTGTATAAAGGTTTTTTGGATGTCGTCATTAGACATGGGGAATGGCTCGATATCCTCTTGATCTTTGAGTGAATTTGGATTAAATGTCGAGTTGAGGATTTCTTTAGTATCTGTAACCATGAGGCCAAAGGGGGTCAACATGTCTTGGAAAGGACCATTGCTAGACTTTGGTGAAAGATGTTGATCATGCTTTGGAATGAATTCTTCATATATGTCCTCTAACTCATAAGGCGATGTAGATAAATTTTCAATATGATCATTGGTCGATGGATTGTGCATTATGTCGATAGAATCAAATAATTCTAACACTCCTTGAAATAGATCACTAAAAAGTGGCTTGTGATGTATGGTGAGTTGATCATCAAATGAGGTGGAAATTTATTCAATGTGCTCCTTAATTGAGAGACGTTGAACATTGTTTTCAACAATTGTGGCAAAGAGATTGTGAATGTCTTCAACCATAGAGTCAAGTGATGTTGACATTTCTTGAATTGGATCATTGTTGGGTATTGTTGGTGGATTTTGATCATGATTGAGAAGTGACTTTTGACATATGTTGATTTGATCATTGTATGAAGTAGACATAGCTTCAAGGTGCTCAGTGATGGATTGATCTTGATCCTTGTTCTCAACAGTTGTCATTTTTTTGTGTTTGTGCTTGTGTTTGCTGGGTAACTTGAGAGGCTTGTTGCACTTGTTGAGCTTGTCTTGCATGTTGTGTGGCTAGATATTGTTGGATGGCCTTTTGGTAGGCCTGGTGAGCTTTTAGTGCAATGTTATATTGTCTTGCTACGTTTGGTTTTGGTGGTAGTGGTGGTGGATTTGGAATCATGTTAGATGTAGTGATCAGTGGTTGAGATATGCTTGGAGCAATCATGGTAGTGAGGGGTTGAGATATGATGGGTGTGATAGGTCTTTGGGAGACCATATTTTGATTTTTTGGGATTGATGTTGTCATATGATTAGATACCATCTATTGGTGCGATGTTTATGGTATATTCAAAGGATTTGATGTGATGGCTTGATTGGTGTTAGGTGGATTGATTTGGATGGAGTGATTGGTGCTAGGTAAAGGGGGAAGCCCTAAACCAAGGAATGATGTTGATATAGGTAATGGTGGTGGAGATGTCTCTTGGCGTAATGACTGAACTATTTTGGTAAGTGTAGCAATTTGATCTTGCCAAATTTGATCTTGATTTTGATCTTGACTCGCTTGATATTGTTGATTTGGTTTTTGTTCAAGTAGATTTGGGATGCATACTTGTGGTTTTTGAATGGGATCATGAAAAAATTGATTTTGGACAATGTTCTGATTTGGGATGGTGTTCAGATTTGGCATTATCGATTGAAATTGAACATTTTCTTGATTTAGGTAACTTTGATTTTGCATAGTGTCACCTTGTCTTGGAGTCATTAACATCTTGTTTGGACTCTGAACAAAATTTGTAGGATTTGCAAATATATTTATCCCAAAGTTTCCCAGATTCATGTTTGGAAAACTTGTACTCGGAACATTCTCATTTGGCATGTAGGGATTTGGTGGGATGACGTTGTTCATTTGAAGGCTCATGCATTGATTGTTCGGTTGATAGACTTGTAGGTTTGGATTTAAATCTATCATCGAGAAATGTGTTCCAATCTTTGATTTGGGCATACTCACACTTGTTGTGCCATTGACATTTGTAGAAGGTAATGATCCCATGTATAGATTGTATAAGTGTGATTTTTGATAATCAATCGACATTGTAAGGCTTTGAAGTTTAATTGATTTAGATTACTCATAATGTATGGATCAAGTTTCTATTCCATGTTCTCCTTGTGTTTTGACCTTGTTGCAAAAGTGACCTCTAAGGTTCTTAGGACTAATGACAAGATGAAAGATGAAAGGTGTAAATGATATGAGTGTTGAATGTTTAGGGACATTGGATCAGTGCTAGACTTTGGGTTTTGATTTTGATTGGTTTGATTTGGATAATGAACTTGTAAACCCTAAGATGTTAGATGTGATCTTAGGATGAATTTATTCGAAGGATTGCTAATTTAACTAGAGGTATGAGAAAGGATGCATTCCCATACACCTAACTAAACAAGGTGATTTTGATTTTGATGATTTACCCAAGTCTAGAATGATGTTTCCAAAGCCCTAAAGTTGTTTTGGTGGGATGGGTTTTGATAGATGTTTAGAATTTGGATGAAGTGTTTGATTTGATCCTAAATGAACCTAAGGACTTGTTTAGTAGACCAAGATAGTGAAGAACATGCCTTTCTCTAAGAGTAATTCAAAATCAAAAGACCAATGTTTGTATGAAAACCATATGACCAAAAGATGCCAAGCACATGTGTGGGGTCCAATTGATTTAAACTTTCCTTAATGGATCCTTTTTACCACAAACATTCTCTTGATTAGATTTTGAATATAGATTTCTAATGTCTCAACTTTCCCCTAATCCCGTAAAGTGTATTATGTGGAAACCAAGGAAATTTGAGGCAAAAGTTACCTATTGGTGACCTTAGTAGGAGCAAATTGAGATGAAATCCAAATGCTTAGAAGCCTCTAATGATATGAATCCCAAGGGAAAGCAATAACATGTGAATTCATTCAAGGATATTTTCCTCTCCTAAAGGGTTTGAGATTTGATGTTCATGTTGAATGTTGGTTTTCCAATGTTTTCGATCAAAGCACTGTGTTTTCAAACTGACTCACAAGCAATATAACATCCTAGCTCAATTGGTACATTTTTTTTGGTGGGCTTGCCTCATGCCCTTCATAGAAGAGATGATTTTACATGCAACCAAGGAAAGAGTATAAAGGTATGTTAAGAATGTGGATGTGAAAATCTGCATTTTTGGTTAAAATCCTAACACACAAAGCATGATTAGTATTTTAAAACAAAACTAATAATCAAAATCCCTATGAAATAAATCAACATGCTTCATGATACAATCAAAACAACAAAGGATTAGATAAACTAATTGAAAGTATACAATAAAACATGAAGTAAATCATATCTCATAGTGGATTCGTGCTTCTATGGAAAGAAGCCCTTTCCCAGTATTTTGCTAAGCTCCATGATGAAAATGATATAAAAATGCTTATGAGGATGATATGAGGTGGGAAAAATCAGTTCTCAATTGAAGAGAGTGACTTTGCATTAGCTTTGTGGATGATTTGATGAAGAATCAACCCTCTACTTATAGATTCTCAAGTTGAAAAAATGCTCATAAGAGAGCAATGTGGGATAAATATTGGACCAATGAGATGAGGCCACTTGTCACATTATGATAGGTTGAGGAATGTGCAAGTTTTGGCCAATGTGCCTAAGAGGGGGAGATTCAAATTTGAATTTGAGAGTTAATGCTGAGTTTGACCTTTGCAAGGGACATGTAAGAGCCATGTAAGAGCTTATAAATGCTTTGTTGGAGGTACATGTCCACTTTTTTTTGAATTCAAACTTGAGGGAATATTCCTCAAAGATGCCATGTTGAAAGAAAATGATGAATTTATAAATGAGTTAAAATGACTTATTGGGGAAAGTGGGAAAAGCTAGAGGATGTGATGGGTGGTTAGGTTAGTTTAATCAGAATTAGATTAGCTTAGGTGATGATTAGCTGCTTTGACCCATTTGACTTAGATTCTTTGATTTATTTCAATCAAAAGGGATGGAAGGCGATTTCAGACTTAATTAAATAAAGGTTTGATTTATTTAATTAAAACGATGATGATAGGATCAAGTTTGATTTATTTAATATAAGTTGGTGACTTTAGGAGATTGATAAATAAACTTGATTTATTTGATGAATGGATGACTATGACCTAATCAAATGCATGATGTCAATTTCACGTGTCTACACTTACAAATCTACAATGGATCCTCACAATGATAATAACTAGCTCTTTTGTCTTTCTATTCTATAGACTGCTCCTGGCTGGTGATTTACAATGGGCAGTGACTCCTTCAATATCTAGAGAAAATAATTTAAAACACAATCTGAAATAAGACTGTACACTGGGAAATTTAGTAAATGATATTAACTGCAGCTTACTTGATTGGCTGCTATCCTCTTGATAGACTGAGCGATACTCCTTAACAACTTCTCATAAACTCATGTGATCAACTTCTCACCAGTCTCAGCCTTGGGCAACTCCTCAGTAGCTTAAACAAAAATCTCCTCCTCAATGATCTTATCAGACTAAGCTCATTACTCTTCCAAGCTGGCTCTGATACCACTATGTGAGTGGGCAGAGGAAAAACTCAATTTTTTTTTGCAGAACTATGCTGCTGCACAAACGGATTTTGTATTGATTGCAAGATGAGTTACATTGGTCCTCCTTTTATAGAGGAGTTGGAAGATTCCAAGAAATGGAGGAGTTCAAAGATCACGGGAAGTCTAGGAAGATTCCAAAACAATGTACAGGTTTTTTTATCCTATTCTTTTGACTGATATACAATACATTGTCACATCTTTAAGAGATTGCTATACAATAGCTAGTGGAAATTACAATGTTCCAACATTCCCAACTTAAAATTCCTTTAAACCCACAAAAGAAGAATAGATTTACTTGAATCGTTCTACTACTCTGTGCATTAGTTTTGAAATGAAAATATGTCAACACACTTTACTATTATTGCAACGAAACAACCATGCATGTAGCATTGTTCCTTCATTGGCTTGGAAAGAAATCTTGGTTTTTCTATATAAATAGGCCAGGGATGTGAAATTATAACCGATCCAACAAGCCCAGTGAGAAAAAAAGTTTTTAGGAGGATAAGAATAAGAAAAGATGTGGCAGCGCATGACAATTGATGTTGAGGGAGTATATGCTTCTCTTTCCCAACGAGAGATCATGCAATTGCTTGGGGATGTAATAAGAGTTATGATTATGGAGAAGAGAGTTACGGTAGAACATGATACGAGCTCCGTTACTGAATCTCGGCTAGGTATTATACGTTGTTACTTCTTCTCATTTTTTTTGCACCCACAACCATCGTATTATCGCATTCCTTGGTTTTTTGCACTCACGAGCTTTGTATTACACTTTCTCTCCCAGACCTTCTAATCACATGTGATTGACTATTTTTTTATGTGTTCAGTTGAAAAACTATAGTGTAAATGTCACGTTGCAAAAGTTGTACAGAGGTCAAATTAAGGAGATGCATGGAATGGGGCATCACCAATTGGGACTTGAAACCATTTTTCTCTGATTATTATATAGTTATGAATAAGTATCTTCTGGTAAAAAATGATTAGAGTTTGAGGGGATTGTGCAATGATTGATGGAAACCCATCATAGACTTTTATTTTTATTGTGTGTGAAATGCTCAATTTAAAATGAAGGCATCCAAGCAAAAATTTTCGTTTTGTGATTTATTTATTTATGGAATAATTTAATATACAGTAAATTAACCAAGATTTGTAAGAAGATATTTTTGATCTATAAATCAGATATATTTGTGATCTATAAATCTGATATTTCATGTCAAGGCATAAGATATTAAATTTGAAGTAAATGACTGCAAAATAGTTTGAAAATTTTATCTTTCAGTTTTATGAAGCATAGATTGTTGGTAAATGTTTTTTTTTTTAAGAATATAATTGCATCTACAGTTAAAGTAGTTACTCATATATTTTATAAAAAACATATAACTTTTCTTAACTATAATTTAAGATTAATTCATTATCATATATATACATATAATAAATTCCATTTTTTTCATTTTAGATGAGTTTGGATTAAGGGGAAAATTTTAAGAATTTTATCTTGAAATTTCACGAGTTATTAATCTAACTTTTAATTTATGATTATCATGATTTAACAAATTATAGTATGAATTTTATCACACGAGAATATGTTACCTTAGGTCATACAACGAGAATGTGTGCGATCCATAAAAATGACACTCATCAAGCATACATTTTCTCCAAGGATGCTCATACCAATCTAGGATTAACACTAACTAAATGAGGTAGATAATATCATTTGTTCACCTATTTCTAAAAAAATATAACCTTATGTAAGTGAATGCATTAGGATTTCATAATATCCTGCTCTTTATTGTGCCTTGGATGTGCATATATAGAAGTCAACCAAGTGCACAAGAATAAATTGATAGATGAGATTTAGTTAGTAGGAAATAATTATTTTATTTGGTACAATTCAAGTCATTGAAACCATATGTGAAGGGATGTGGAGTTGTGAGACACTATTTAGAAAATTGTTAGCCAAGAATTGATTCACTTTTGTTCAAAACCTATGGTCAAAAAATTCAAAAATGATAGCAATGATTGAACATAATAGGAAAGCATGCACTATCTCTTAGATGATGATGTAGATGGTGTAAGGTTAAAAATGTATGGTGATGTTATAATTCTCTTATGTGAACATTTATCTATGCTTTCTTTCATGGTTTGAAATGAATAAGTGATATCCATAAACATAATAATCTAGCCTAGAAATACACATAAGAATGCACTAGGTTGGCTCACAATGACTCGTAGGAAAATGGAAACAAAGTATAAATTTTGATTTTAGTTTCAAAATTTTATGTTTTGTACATCTCTACATGTTAAAAAGATGAGCCATTTCTACTATGATGGATCTTAACAAAGGTGGTGAATAATAAATATATTCATTAAAAATGAAATCTTCATAGGGATTCAAGTAATGATGGATACTTTATGGAATAATGACACAAACTAAATTCATTCATGAATATTATACTTGTACATTTATATTATTGCATGAAAGATATTCTAGTGGAAGTAGGTCCAAAAACTTAAGAGAAACAGGCATAGGTTTCTAAATTCCACCACTACACATCTAATATCTTTGTATTTTTATATCAGAAAAATAAAATTTAAAATTAAAAAAAATATTCATTGATTGATCCTATTAAAAATATAAATATATTACATATCTTAAATCTTAGAGGATAAATTTCATCATAATCCAAAATACAAAAATAAAAATGATGCATTTTTAAAGTTTCATCTTTCATTTTTATCAATAAAAATATTACTTATTAAAATTACTTAGTTTTATTCTCATTCTTGTTCATTGGGTTGGAGAATATCATTTTTAGCCAATTTTTTTTTGTTAATGGATTTAATATTTTATTTTCTATTTTGCAATTATAATAACCCTTTTCTAAGAAAAGTATTATTTTCCATTTAAATTAATAAGTTATTTGGATTATCCAAGTTGTAAGATCTATATTGACTTCTATTTGAAACGATTACATGATATTTTTTTCTTATGTTTCTTTTATCAATGGATGATTTATCAAAACTAGCAAAAAAATATTAAAAAATAAATATACTTGCTACACAATATTTTTTTTGACATAGATTTGTACTATCAAAAATTGTCACCCTTGAAAATTTCACACTATGTTTTTCTCTCCCCTATGTGCTTGGACCTAATTATGCACCTAATTTCCTAATTATGTATGTAATTTCCCATTTTGAAATCATCTCTTCAAAAATAAAATATGGGAAATCAAAGTATGTAATTAATATTTTACCCCTGATAGTTTTGATCTCAAAAAAGAAGAAATATAGTCTAGGGTGCCTTGTTCCATATACCAACATTTTTAGCTCCAAATTTGAATATGTCAATGTTAGTTTTATTATTTTAATTTATAATTTCAATTGTCAGCCATTGGTATTTTATTTTTGAGAAATTAAAATAATTGTATATAAATACCTAGTCATTTTATCATTTCAAATCCTAAGAAAATCCTTTGAGAAAGTTGAAGATTCTAAAATCAATTAGGGGAATAGAGGGTAGACAAGGGAAAAATTATCAGGATTATTGCATCACTTTGTCATTCAAGCATCATGCAAGTTTTAGGTTAGTTTCATTCATGTTTTGTATGCATTTTATTTTTGAAAACTGACATTTGCTGGTATTCAAATAAAATCAAGCAACATTGAAGCCTTGAAGGTGATGATCATTACTTCATTCCATCAAGAAGATTAGATCTAAGTGGTGAGTTGCATAAAATTTCCAATTCATTACTTGTTTATCAATTATCCTCTATCCCTAAAATAATAAGCTCTTCTTTATCATCAACTTTTCCATTGTGAAGGTAGAAATACCAACATGGGTTTTAAATTAGGCAAGCCCCTATATGAAACAACCCTTCCCCTCTTTTCATGTGTGCAACATACATATCTAAAGTAAATTGGAGGTAGATTGAGGACAATTTGATCATTCATGCATCAAAACCTTACAAGTTGACAAGTCATAGAATATACATTTTCTCACCAACAGATGAAGTTCTAATAGCCAAACCCAAAGGAGAGAAGCTACAAACAAGGGACCTCAAGCCTATGAAAGTAGAAATTCAAGATCAAGGTCTTCATACTAGGGAATCCTTGTGCCCTAGACCACCTAGATCTTGCTCAAGTTTAAATCCCAGGTGCATCATTATCTAATTTTTCTTTTTTGAAACTCAAAATTGTTTGTGTGTTTTTAGTTTGTCATAATTCATATCAAAACGTTGCATTTTCATAGTTTACATAATCACATCATTGCATCACTTCAAAAATCAATTTCCAAACTTCAAATAATTAGATCCAAGGTTGATTGACTCACCTTTTATGGTGTAATTCAATTTCATACCCTTTCTAATCCAAATTCTAATTTTTATTAGTGATCTCAATATTGGACATAGGATCACCTTTCCAATGAAACATTTTTGTGAACCTAACATATCCTACACTTACATTTTTTTAATTTTCATTGCATACACTATGAAAATTTATTCAAAACCTATTTGCATTTATTTTCAAAAAACTATCCAATATCATTAGTGTTAAAACACATAGATATACTGAGAGGGGGGTGAATCAATATATCCATCAAACTAATTCAATTCAATTTATCAATCAAAACCTATAACTAACTTAATCAAATAACACATTCAAAGCAAAGCACAAAACCATAACACCAAGTTTACATGAAAACCCAACAAGGAAAAACCATAGTGAGAAAGACGCTTGGAGCTATTGTCCAAATCCAACCTCATAAAATGAAACAATAGTTACAACAATTTGTAAATTATTTAACCTCAATAATTTTACAACTCCTTTCTCAAAACTTATAGAATGAGGTTGCAACCTCATAATACAACACTTGAAGAATCAAATGATCAATCACAACCACAATATATTTGTGACCACTGGCTCACTACCTTAACCATACACCTATACTTTTGGCTCACTACCTCTAGAATTCGTACTTGCACTTGTGCCTTTGGATCATTGCCTCCAACACTCACTCACACACTTTGGTTGGCTTACTACCTTCCACACATCACCTATAATATTTTTCTTTTGGCACATTTCCTCTAGCATACATCAAACACTTCTCTACAAATTCACACACATTACTTAGCCTTCAACACATTGATTTCAACAAATTACATTGATCTCACATTGGAAACTTGTCCTTGTTGATTGATCACACACTTGATCTTTCGTTCATAACTTTTGCAATTTTCAAAAAATTTATCCTTGTCAACCAAACTGAAATGTATAAATATGAAACACGCAACAACCATATTGAGTTGGGTTCAAAACATCCACGAGAAAAAGGAAATTCAATGTAGTCTAGGCTAGGAGATAAGAAATACCTAATTAAATTTGTATATATTCCCATGTTGGTGCACACCACAAAAATTGGCGTAGATAACTTAAAGAATTATGTCGGCCCAACAAACACTCGTCTTATATTTTGGATACCTAAGTTGGATGTATCTTATATTTTGTATGTCCAAATACCCTACATCATCACTTGGTGACTATAGGACATTATCTAGTGATATTGATGAAATAAAGTGTGAGGTATTGTGGGGTGTCACAGGATGTGTTAGGGGTAAATGTAACATTTCAATCATCAACCTAGGTAGTAGGGGCATGGGAAGTGTTGATAGATCTGAGGATAATGTAAATTTAAAAGATCTAGATGCAACTAGTGTCATGGGTATATTAGGTCTTGAAGATTCCTAGAAATATAAATTGTTGAATGAATATTGATCGTCATATCATTGTTATCTTGCTCATCTAGAATTGAATAATAGATTTTTTAAAAAAAAATCTTTGAGATGAAAAAACTGATGTTGCTAATAGCACTCAAGTTAATTTTTCCTTACTAGATGTCTCCCACATTAGGAGAGATAATGCATTTTCCCATGTCTGGAGGCTTTGAAACTATATTTTGTATTTTCAAGGAATGATCACTAGAGGATGAATTAAGTGAGGGGCCATTATTACCAAGGCTCTTGGCTTTTTGGTTCACCTTAGTAGACTAAGCCTCTTCCTTTTTCATAGTTATTGAACACCTAGAAATTAGGTTGAGTGATAAGGTTATAATAGGGAGAAGTATGAGGACAATATCAATCTCATACAGAAAAGATTAACAAAGATAACAAATACTAGGAAAGTTTAGATATAGAATAGCTTGGGTGTATCTCATCTATCCAATCTTGATGTCCATTGTCTACTTTTAATCTTTGGATAGATTCAATTTTAGATAGACCCTCTTCTAAAGTCAAACTGAGGTACATTATTTTATATATAATAAAACAACTATTGAACGAACATGTACATCTGCTATATTATATTTTAAAATAATCTAATCAAATAAAAAATAACTCATTAACAATAAAATAAAATAATAATAAAAATCTGATTTTATTTCAATTTTAACTTCCACGACCATTATTATTTTGGAAAGAAAAATTAGCTTACCAGTAGACTCCCTTAAAAATTTAGACGCACTCACAAAGACGGAAAAGAAGAAGAAAAGCGAAAGTAAAATATGAACAATTCAAAATTGATAAACAAACACTCAGGCGGAACTTCCATTCAAATATCCTTCTAATTTCTGAACGACATCAAGGTAGACACCTTCTAACTTGTAAACAGCCTGAAATACAAAGAAAGACACGGTCTGTTGAAACGTTGAATGAACTAACACTTTCATTATCTAATGCAAACCTATTTCATCATACGCGTGTCGTATTTGATGGGTTTGTGAGAATGGTCATACCCACATTGATTCCTCTCTTCCTTCTTTCAGATCTAAGATTTTGAAGAGGGTGAGAAGTACCTACAATTGCACCCCAATTACATAACAAATCCTCTGCGTATTTCTCTTTTCTTATAGAAGAAAGATGATTTACTCCACCCACACAAATCAACCATAGCTTGGAGGACACTCTTCGCCATCATCAATTGTATGTAAAAAATTGAGAAACAAGATTTATACAACTAGGTCAAAAGAGAAACCCCGTCAAAACGTTGCAAACTCTCAACGGTGTATTAGTAAGCAAAATGTATTCTCATAAGCAAGCGCGAAGGGACAATGCATGTTCATTGATTTGAGTAACTTCATTTTAAATTTTTTAGGTGGAAAAATAGTCAGAACTACCCCTCCGCACTTAAATGTCTTTAAACCCACAAAATAAGAATAGATTAACATGAAATGTTGTATATATTATTCCACAAATTTAGCTTGAGTAAGTGCATTTGCGTATCGAAATAAAAATCTTTCAACGCGCTCTACTGTTATTGCAACGAAACAGCCATGCACGCAGCTTTCTTCTTTCCCTAGCTTGAAAAGTAGTCTTGGTTTTTCTTTATTAATAGGCCTGCCCCTCTGAAGTTGTGACCAACCCAACAAACCCAGTGAGTTGAATTGTTTCTAGGAATACAAGAATAAGAGTTGGAGTAGCAGCGGCGCACAACAGTTGAGCTAGAGGGAATTACTGTTCGTCCTTCCCAACAAGCCATCCACCAATTGCTTAGGAATGTACCAGGATTTCAGAATGTTCATAAGGTTGAGGGGAGAAAAGTTACAGTAAACCACGATCGAGGATCCAAATATCAGATAGGTAGAAGACGTCGTTTCCTTTTGCATGCGCATCATCCAAATATTCAATTTTTAACTTTCTCCCCTACAATTTCTATCCAAGACATTCTAACCACATGTGGTTGACTGTGTTTTAATGTGTTCAGTTAATAAACTGAAGGAAAGATATCCCGGTTCCAGAGAAGTAGAGGATGCAAGAGGAAACGAATAGAATGTCCAATCGCTGTTTGGGACTTGAAACTATTTTTCTCTGATTATTATCGAATTATGAATAAGTATCTCACTTAATAGACTTTTATTGTTATTCTATGTAAAATTTAAAATTTAAAATAAAGGTATCATGCTGAAAGTTTGTGTTTTGGTATGTATTTGATATAAGACATCTTATTTTATAATAGGTACCTAAATTTAATATATATTTATATATTTGTAAGAAGATATTTGTTATCTACAAATTTCATTGTGGGTGTCAATGCATAATTCATTAAATTTAAAGTGAATGGTTGAAAAAAGTTGTAAAGTTTATCTTTAAATTCTCTGAAGCATAGAATATTGTTAGATGGATTTTTTTTATTTTTCTAGATACTATAATTCTATCTATATTTAAAAATATTTATTTATATATTTAATAAAGCAAAACATTTTTCAATAACTGCAATTTACATTGATTCAATATCATAAGCATACATGCAATCATTTATAGTTTTTCATTTTAAGTGAGATTGGGGATTAGGGGAAAATCCTAAGCATTTTATCATGAAAGCTCATGAGCTACTAATCTAGTTTCCTAATTTATACTTATCATGATTTAATTAATTATACTCTTAACTTTGTCATGAGGGGAAATGTTCTATTAGATTAAATCCATAAAAATGTGTAAAAAATAAAAAATAAAACTATTCAAACATGTGTATCTTTCTAGAATGCTCATGAAAATATAGATTTTTTTTTGTGTATCAATTGAAGCATCACATTGTGAATTTTGGATTGACATATCTTAACATGTCCATAGGAATAGTGATAAAGTAGGCTTAAAACTCTACAATCAAATTATTAAGGAAGTGTAGAAAAATAAGATTTCAAGTTGCTCGATGGAACAAGCATGATAATCATATTCCTTTTCATATTTAATGATGGTAGCAAGGGATTTCTTTAAGAGAAAAGTAGAAAAATTAAACTACTACCTAAATCAAGCTATGAAAAAGGATTACAATGGTGAATAAGTGCATGGAAATAGGGGGGATATGGTTAGTGGCCACTTTTTCCTTAAATTAACTCAATATAAGATTTCACAAATAATTCAAGATGTGGACTCTCAAAAATTGAAGATATGATGAAACCAAGAATCATAGTACTCCAAATTTAGTTTCTCAAATACTAAATATTTTTAAAAATATTTAAGGTTAAGAAGGTGGCATGATGAGTACACACAAAAATTCTATATTTTTAATTCTCAAATATAACATAGCTTCTAGTGTGAAGCCCTCTAATTTTTATTACATTACATATTTTTATAGATTTATTTACAGATTTATAGCCAAGAGTGTGCACTACAAGTTGTGTATTTTTATTAAAATTTAACTTTCAAAGTGGATGCATCCTAAAAATTACATCACTAAATGTGTGCCTCAAACAAATTACACAAAACTATATATGTATATATCTATATATCATAAGAATAAAATTATACATATATTTTAAATTTGGATAAAAAGGATAAAATTTATAAATAATTCAAGATGTGCACACTCAAAAATTGAAGATATGATAAGAACAAGAATCATAGTACTCCAAATATACTTTTTCAAATACTAAATATTTTTTTAAAATGGGTAATGTTAAGAAGGTGGCATGATAAGTATGCACAAAGGTTTCTATATTATTGTCTCTAAAAGATAACATAGTTCCTAATGTGAATTCCTCTAATTTTTGTTGTATTAGATATTTTGTAAACTTATTTGTAGAAATATAGGCAAGAGTGTGTACTACATATTGAACTTCTTTTATGAATTTTCAAAGTGGATTCATCCTAAAAATTACATAACTAATGTGTGCTTCACATAAATTACACAAAACTATGTATGTATGTATGTATGTATGTATGTATGCATGTATATGTATGTATATGTATGTATGTATATGTTTGTATATATATATGTGTGTGTGTGTGTATACATATATATATCTATGTATATATGTGTGTATATATATGCATATATACCTATGTATATATGTATATATATGCATATATATATGCATATATATGAACACATATCTATGTATATCTATGTGTGTATATATATATGTATATATTTATATATATCTATATGTATATATGTATATATATCCATGTATATATATGTATATATCTATGTATATCTATATATGTGTGTGTGTGTGTGTATATATATATATATACTTTTTTTTTGGTTACTACAGGGGTGTCCCTGTGACCCAACCCAACAGCCCAGCAACCCTTACCTTGGGTACCTAAGGCGAGCTATACCCAAGGCGAGCTAGGGAGAGACTAGTCTCCTACGGGTGAGATCTGCCACCTGCAAGTAGTCCCACCTCTTAAACCCAAGAGTGAAGTCGAACCCAAGACCAATGGGGGGCAAACCCACTGCCCAAAACAACTCTACTACCCATTTGGGCTATATATATATATATATGACATGTATATTTATACTTTTATTTATATATATGTGTGTATGTATAAATACATATATATAATGTGTATATAATAAATCATAAAAATAATTTTATACATATCTTTTAAATTTGAAAAAAAATGATAAAACTTGCAAATAACTAATACATATGTATTGGAGAAATGTGAGGACAATTTTCAAACAAAATAAAAATAAATACCTTACATTATTCAAAATATTAAAAAAAAAAAAATTGATAGAAAGCTAATAAGTAGCTTATCATTTTGGTGGAGGTTTCTTAAAAATTCATTATAAAACACAAAGTAGATGAGATTGAATTTGGAAATTATTATTTCATGCCCAAATATTGAAATCAAGGAATAAAAAATATATGTATTAAATTGTACAAAAGAAATACAAATATAACATGACAAAAATTCAGTAAAAAGGTTATACTCACATTATGTTTTCATTATTTTTTGTAAAATTCAATGATAAAGATAAAATTTACATTGTTCTCTACATTTAATTTTATAAAATATAGCATGTACACATTATGGCTCATAATTTTTTTGCATAGAACACATGCATTTTGCCTAAAATATCAAGATTGGCCACTAAATTATTATTCATTTCGATATGCTTACCCTAGTTCATATATTAATTGATTATGTGACGAGGGAGCAAACCCGAGACACAGAAATACACTCACAAAATAGAGAATAATATTTTATTCATAAATATTGAACTTCTTACATGCAGAGGATCTCAAATCCCCAAGCTCTGTATTACATGCAAATTACAAACTTACAGAAAATTACCCAGATCCCCTTTCACAGCATGTGAACTTCTTTCCCCAAAAAGTTACCCAAAAATCAGAAACAAGCCCCTAAATAGGCCCATTTCGGTTTGGAACCAAAAACAACCTTCGAGATAAGATTTTTGACGGTTTGGCGCCAAAATTACAATTTGAAATTCAAGTTAAATTCACAGTTGAAAATTAGCACATTTCTAAAATATGCACCAACTTCCGGCAGCCATAACTTTTAATCCGACTGTCGGATCTTCAATGATAATACCTTTTTGGAAAGCTCTCGAAAAGACGATTTTCCACAAAGTAGGCCTTTGGTAGACTACTTTGGCGTTTCGCAAATTTTCAGGCCCATCCGGGATCGTTTGGTGCCTCAAACTGAGCTCGGAAGGTTTTTCAGGGCAAAAAGCAGAAATTGGAACTTGAATAACTTTCAAGTCATGAATGATCTTGACCTGATTCTTTCACCAGACTGTGTATTTTTCCATCCTGAACCTTCCCATAAATTTCTGTCTTCCCACGACTTCAAATGCAAACCTGCTAAAAGCAGTTGAGCGAAAAAAGTAAAAGTAGTTCTAAAAGTTGGAAACTCTTATTCGACGAAAAGGGTATCCAGAAATACAAAACATCTACAAAAAAAGAAAACAAATGTGAATAAAATGGAAATCATCTTT
>VDFB02281492.1:881998347-882074989 GCA_007258455.2 Sequoia sempervirens | reverse complement strand
CAAGGTCAGTATTTCCTAATTTCAGAAAAAAGTGGCCACTTAAGCCCCTTTTTGGGAACCATCTTGGTGCACTTACCTAAAATTTAAATGATTTTCACATTTCATTTTATTTATCATCCAATTAACATACTATGATGAATGGTTGGTACCATGACCACATATATCATAAGTGGGCATACTTCAATATTATGGTTCTAACCTTCCATTTCTCAAACTTTTAGATCAAAATTATTGTGCAGTTCAACCTGAGTTTCCTCACAAAATACAATTTATCAATTTAATAGGTGAAGCCATATTATGATTTCCATTAAGGATTACTGTACGAGAACCATCTAGTAACTATAATAAATGGAATAAATTTTCTTATGGGAACCTCAATAATAGATGGAAATTCCCAGTATAAGTAGTGTGCCAAAATAATATAACAAGAATGATGAGTTCATCATGAGAAAATTGTTTTTATGTACATGTTCTAAAGGAATCACTGATAAGTACTAAATAATGACAAGCTTCAGACTATAGTAGCCATGATTGAGTGAGTTGGTTACATGGAGATGCCACAAAGCATTTTACTTTCTTAAGGAAGAATTGTGTATAATACCCATGTGTTGACATGACTTCTATAGTCTTTAGAATGTAATATGCATTCTGATGGAACCCCCTGAATATTGTTTTGGTTACATTTCTCATCTTGCAATTTTTTTGGTTAAATCCATTTCTATGGGCTTAGGGTTTTATGTTACCTAGGACTCTTCCTAATTAACCCTCAATCTTTCATCCATACCAAAGCTCTAATTCGTTGTTGATCTTCTGCTACTGGTTCACAATTATTTAAGTTACATCTTGAGCCATTGGAGCCCATGAAGTTATCGACCCCTTATGCCTAGGTGAGAAATATTCATTTTTCAAGGTTGAGCGATTGACCTTATTTGGCCTTTACATCCTTTGAATTAATATGGTTTAAATATTTTGAGGCCTTTTTATGCATCATCCTAGGTGGCCCCTTCTTTAAAAACAACTTATGAGCATGAGTTAAAATGTCCCACTTCATTCACGTCTACTGCTTTCATTCATTACTCATCATAGATAGTTTTATGAATACGAATTTACAATAGCGATGTGCAATGAATGGTATCTCTTTTGTTTCACATATCACAGATAGGTTGTGAGTCTTGAGTTTTACATTATCAATGCATGAAATATGTGTTTCTTTTATTATCGCTGGAATCTCTTTATCACTAATCGCTTGTGAGTTTTATGATGTGAATTAGCTATGTGTGTTTTCCCTTGGTGTTTCTCCTATCGCTCATCGCGGATTCATTCAAAAAATTTAGTTTTAAAATAGTGATGAGTGATGGAGCCATTTGTTCAAAATTTCTTTCACTAATTTGAAGTGATCTTATGAGCGATGCCTCTTATGCCTTTGATTTTCATGCAAGTGTATGTGTCTTAATCTTGTTCCATTTCCTTATGTCCCATCATTGATGTGGTCTAGAGTTTGAAAGATAAATTAGCGATGTGAGATGGGAAATAAATGTGATCAAAGATGGGCCTTGATTTTAATGGTTGATATCTCATCACGTGGATGCTCACATTGCTGATAGGACTTGCAAAGGTTGAAATGTATCAGTGATGAGCAATGGATTCTAGATGAAAGACAATGTGGGAGCATCCTGAGGACATCATTTAAAGCAGAAAAGAAAGTATGAAATGAAAGGAGAATCATTGATGTGGTTTTAAAGAAAGATGATCAACAACTATGTTTTGAATATGAATGGCTAAATGTCAGCTCGCTCGTGTGAGCTTTCTATCAAACATTAATGGTGTTACATCCCATTTCTCAGGCATAAAGAAGGTGACTGGCTTGTTTCCTACATATTTGGAACTGCTCAGGAGTGAAGAAGAAAGCCAGAGGCTAAAGAAATAATGTGGAGAACTCCAACAAGCAATTACAACAACATTAGTATTAGTTGTTCACTCGGGTAAGCAAGTTGTTGTATCTCTTCCTTCTAAGTATGTTGGTATGTGGAGACTGATCATGCTATACTATACACCTGACATGTATCCTAGGTGGGGTCTAGGGTCTGGCCGGGCCTTAGGTGGGGGTTGGGGGGCGGCCGCCCCTGAGAATTTTTTTTCCCTTTTTTTTGCGTCATCATCGAAAAAGGAAAAATCATCAAAAAAGAAAAAAAAAATGACTTTGTAAAACCCTAATTCTGGAAGCTTCTAAAACTATTGTTATAAGGGGTTGGGATGGGGGTTACAGTATGTAGAAAAAGGCAATTATTCATGAGATTGTAATATGTTTTGCACTGGATAATAAAATCATTGGATGGCTGCGGTTTTGTGGATGTAGCCCAGATTGGGTGAACCATGCTAAATTCTCTGTGTTGTCTTGTTTCTGCTATAATTTTTCCGTGTGTTTTATTTCTTTGTTTTATTGATCAAATTTGCATTTAACTGTTAGATATCTTCCTTCTAACCCTAACAAAGTATACTAAATTGTGCTAGTTTGAAAAATAGTAGGGAGTTTGAGAGATAGTTTTCTTATAGTTTACTCATTGAGTGTTCTAAAATGGGGTGGTAAACATCGTGTAAGGATTGAGAGTGTTGTATTCTATAAATTGTGTCTTGTGTTTTTTAAACTGGATAGGTCTTGTTGATTGAGAAAAATGTAAACCCTAGTCTTTCCATACTGCAAATATGAGCAAACAAGAGCCTAGTGAGTCCAGCATTAGGCTAGAGAGAAAACCAAAGCAGAAAAGAGTTAAAAGTCTTAAGACCCAAGATTTTTTATCCATGATTAAGTTGGAGCCACCTGTAGCATCTAACCCTACTTCAAATACCCCTGTGGCATCCACAAGGTCAAGAAGTACAAAGAAAAATTAGGATAATTCATGGAAGGTGCTTCTATAGAAGTAAAGGAGGGTGGGTCACAAATTGGAAAGAGACCTACGGGCCAAGTTGATGTGATGAGCAGATTGGTTGACCATGCTAGTGAAATTATAGAACTGGCCTAGCCTCAGAGTGGATGACAGTTGTTCTTATATGCTTTTAATAGAAGGATTTCTAGAAGAAGTCGTCATGTTACCTATGGGGGCTTAACCTTAGAAAGTTGGTGGTACTTAATGTGTTTGTGGAGGTAGATGTGATTATTGAATTTGCCAATCATTATGATCCTATAGAAAAAAAAGAGAGTGAGAATGGAAATTTAGTCCTCGAAGTGACAAAGGATAAGATTGTGGAGATATTTGGGTTGAATCCTAATTACATTGTTAACATCAAGCTTGTGAACGTATATGGCAAGTATGAGCAAACCAGATTTTCCTTTAGAAATAGATTGCTAGTGTAGCATAGAAAGAGCAAGGAAAGGTTTGACCCTAAAGATGTAGAGCCCTTTGAATGTGAATAATTTTTGGATTAATTAAAAAACACATATTATTTCCTGAATCAGGTTCTATCTCGTAACTTTGAAGCTAGGATAGCTCCTGACTTATTGGTAATAACAACAAATATACAAGGCCACAATTGGAACACTAGTTTCAATTATGCCTCTTATGTTGTAGAGAAAATGCATCAAGATTTCATAAATCTTTAAAAGGAGGCTCTCCCTCTACATTTCCCAGATTATTCTCTATTAATGCATATGCTTTTATTTGAGGGTGATCAAAATTGGAAAAGAAAGCTAAAATTGAGACTGAGGGACAATGAGAATAATTTTTTGCTAGTCCAAATGTGGACACACATTTGGGACCAGGATTGTTCCAACTCCAACTATTTGGTGTTTGCTAATGTCATTAGGTTTGGTATCCTTGAAATTTTGGGTGTGGCCCCTATTCATAGTCTTTCACCAGCAATCAGAAGCATCATGCACCCAAAAGATGTGGCAAGGTCACATAAATAACATAATTGGGCAGATTGGTTTCTGCATTCAAAGTATACTCTGATCCAAGCTTATGGAGCCAAGGTGGCACCACATTGCTTGCCCCAACATGTTTCTAATTGATTGTATTTTATGGAGTTGATGTGGTAGATTGATGTTATGGGTTTTGAAATGTTTAGAAAGCCTATGAAGGGTACTGTGGTAAATCCCCAATGTTCTTTTGGTTTCTTTGTACATTTACTGTCCCTGAGGGGAATGAGAAATTTGGAATCATTGTAAATCACCTCAAGCTACCTATTGATGAGGTTAGGATTTTTGACCCTGAAGGTTTTGTTCATGCAAGGAGAAGGGAGAAAAATTTATCATAGATATATCACCAATTCTTGTACATAGGTGATATGTTAAGAAATTTGACTAGTGATGAGGTTGTTATATCTAGCAAGAGGGAATGGACATCCATAATGGACATTGAAGAGAGAATTATGAAGAGGAATGATTTCTATGTAAGTCCCTATGACGTAATTGAAAATCCTTTTGAAAGAGCTTTTGCAAAGCTAAGAGATTACTAGAATGGTGATTTTAGGATAAAGGTAAAAGAGGCTGCTGAGAGAGCACAAGCTCTCTTAGCACAACAACCTCAGGCTATGGATATTCCAGAGCAACCTGCAGATGTACAAAAAGAAAGTGTCTAAGTAATTGAGGAGGAACAAATTGAAGAACATGTTCCTGATGATGAGGAGGTGAAAAAGAAATTCCCCCCCTTTAATATTGAAGATACTCTTGATTTAGAAGTTCCTCAAGATAAAATTTTTGAATGGCACTATGATGAAAAAATTGATGATCATCCCAATATCAAGGATTGTAATGAGTTCCTTGCAGTTGATGAGTTTGTACAATCTAAGGAATTCAAGGAATTTATGGTTCAATAGAGAGGAAAAGAAATAAAGGAGAGGTTTGAACAAGCAAGGGCTAATGTTGATCCTTCTCAACAAGAAGAGGCTGAGAAGATCAAGGAAGAAAATATTATGGATGAGATTGTAGCTATCACTCCTGCTGAGGCTTCTATATTTGAGGAACATTTTGAAAACAAGGTGTTTAGATCTGGATATAGTCCAAAATTGCATACTCTTGCAATATGGTCCATGTCACCCAAAACTAGAAAGCATGAGGTTGCTAGACCTATTGAAGAGGTACTAGGTTTCTTGGTGGTGAAGAGAGCCATAGATATAACTCCTTTCTAGGTGGCTAAATCGACTACTCATGCTACAATGCTTAGTGTAGACACAACACAAATTTCTTAGAAGAAATATGATACCTTGGTAAAGGAGTATAATAAGGCCTTGGATGAAATAAACAAGATGAGTTCCACTTTTCCAGCTAGCCAATTAGTGAGGACAATGTCTTTTACATCCTCCTCTTCTTCGAACTTTTCTACACAAGATATGGAGATTTTGGCCTTAAGGATTTGATGATTTGAAAAATCAATTAAAGATGGAGAAGGAAAATGTCAAGAAGGCCAAGTTGGAAACTGTTAGAGTGGCAAATAACATTTTTGAGCATGTGTTGAAACATAGAGTCACAAAGCTAATAAAAAAAGTTGATGATGTGTGGGTTGATTATAAGAACATCCATGAAGCAAACATAAAGTAATTGCAGGTTCAGGAAGCCTTCAAGAATTAATGGAGCAAATGGAGTACTAGAGTAAGTGCTTTAAGGGAAATGATTCCTAAGATGCAAGAGGATCCTAAAGCACCTACAAATGTCCCTAAGCTATTACAAGCTATTGATCTGGTAAATGAGATAATAGTTTTTCATGAAAAACTAGGAATGCAACTCCAAAAAAAACTAATAGTGTTCAAAGAAATGGAAGAGTTGGGTATTCCTATGATATTAAATTACAAAGGTGAATTGAAGGAGTTTGATGGATGGAGCAATGATCTGGGAGATCTTCTCACACATGCTAAGATGATAATTAAGGTATTTGATTATACCTCACTAAATCCAAATATTGATGTTATGGTGGGAATTGAAATAAAAATGGACATTTTTATCAAAGAGGCCAAGGCACTAATTGATGCTAGATACACTTAGCATAGCGTAAAAGTGCATAAACTATTGGATGCAAAGTGGCCCACTGAAGAAGAATACAACACCTAGCTGGAGAAGTTTACTATGTAAGCTTGTATGTGTGAAGCTGATGATGAATATGGTAAATAATGGACAGGAGAGAAACAATGCATAGCCTGAAAATAGTGAAGATTAGGTTTTTTAAAGTATTGCAAGAAATATTTTTCTCTCCTCAACATGAAAATTGGTGGCATAAATGCTAATGTGGATGAATCAGTTTTGTATCTTTTATTTCTTTTTAGGTTTTTTAAATTCTCTTGACTGGATGTGCACGAGGAAAACACTTTTGATTGCATGGAATATATTTGGGAGATATTATAACAAACAAATGATTCCTTTTGAAGGTGGGACCAAATCTCCAATAACGAATGAGGATTACCTTTGTCTCATGTATGTTTCCCACCATCTGAGAACTCAAATGTAGCTGAAAAGGTAATATATGTTACAACGGTCCAATAAAGTAGTGACAATTGTGCTTTCTGGCCCGAGGCTTCTTTTCTCCTTTGTTTCTATAAGAAGTAATTCAAGGCTAGAAGGTACGGGGTTCGTTGTATTGCAGTTGACACAGTGAATTGCAAAAGAATA
This sequence comes from Sequoia sempervirens, assembly GCA_007258455.2. NCBI lineage: Eukaryota > Viridiplantae > Streptophyta > Pinopsida > Cupressales > Cupressaceae > Sequoia > Sequoia sempervirens. The sequence continues at coordinate 882,068,394 of VDFB02281492.1, read as the reverse complement.
CTGAGCATATTTTGAGTTTTTGTCTTAGGTTCTAAGTCTGTTGTTACAGATGTAATTTTGATAACAAATATAGCAAACACAATATAGAATGCTACCAATCTCATGGCCATTTTCTCTCCTTTGTACTTTTTCTACGAGTCATGAATAATATAATCAAGGATTTTTTTATTCATCTCTATTGAATTCCAGTAGATGTATGATTTTGTTCTTGCTTTTTAATTCATGGAATTAGTGTAAACACTTGAATGAAATTCTTGATTCATATGAATTAGCTGCTAGGATATCCATAAGAAGTAATGGTCTAGAGTATAATGTGGAGGTGTTGTAATGTAATATATTCCAAGCTTACGTGATGCTATATAATGTGAAAATGTTATCTAGTTGCAAAGGTTAAGATTGATTTTGTGCTTAGGATAAGGCACTGGTGTGAATAAAGTATTCATAACACAGTTATTGGGTCAGTTCATCAACAAAATACTCTTTATTTACAAACCTTTCAAATGAGTTACCATTTTAGTTAGGCTATGTTAAGTTTCATTATTCTCATGCTCCAAGTGTAGCGTATTGTTAAAAGAGTTGCCAACCTTTTCAATACACTATGTTGTTGAGTGGTTATTTGAGATTTATCTATTATTTACAATGCATTTAAAGTATTATTGTATAATTTTTTGAATATACATTGTGGGATCACCCACTCAGGTTTCACAGAGCCCAAAGTGTAGGAGGAAAGTTTTGTAGTTTTCACTTGTTTGTTGGCCAATCCCTTTAGATTGCTAAGTATTGGAAATGGAAAAGTCCATATGTAATTCTGAATATCAACTTGGTTCTTAAAAAAAAACCAACACATTCACTCCAACACCTCTACCCTGAATTAGTAAACCCCAAATATTTTTGCAACTTGTCTTATCAAAATCCTACATTTCATTTCCAATTCCATTTTAAGAAGTAGTTAAGTATTCGTTGGCATTAGAATACACATCTAAACTTTTAACCAGAATTACTCCATCAGGAAAAAAAATTCTTAGCAAATTTTGAAGATTTGGCCATCCCTCTACGTCTTTTAGCACATATTGAGGCACTCATTGCTTCTTAATGATGCAAGAATATTTATTGTGAGTTCAAATGCTCCTACATCAATAAAATGCACATAAAAATAAATCTTTTTTTGATGATGCAAGATTTCTTGTGAGCTCAGATGCTCCTACATCAATAAATTTTCAATGTGATCTTCAAAATGTCTAAAGAATCTAGTACTTTTGTCAACGTTCAAACTTTCAAAGATAACTCACACCTTGTAATTTTTTATACATCTTTTAAATTATATAAATCACTCACCCAGACTTGTTTGTATAGGTAATTAGCTCAATTGGAAACCTCCAGTGATTTCCAAAACCATGGTCTAACCCACATAACACCTCACCAAGTGGTTCCATAAGGTAGTACGTACTTGCAAATGTCTTCTTGAAAGTATTCCAAGATGTTTCCAAACAAGTTTGTACACTACAACCATATTAAAAAATAGATACTTTTATCTTAATGATTTTTTCTTCATCTCATTAAATCTATCACATCTCAATCAAATTTGTCCTCATGTGTCTCCTTGTGTTTTTGGAATTTATCACACCTAATCAATATTCCAAAAACATGACATGTATCTTTAGTTTTTCCTATTTATCTTGGGGAATAATTTTATTTATTTAAAGTTACCACAATGATAAATCAATAATAATGTCCCATATTCTTAGGATAAACCTCTATGAATAAACAACATTATTATGTGAAGTGTACAACACCTTAGAATAAGCATATCTCATGGTAAATAATCACATAATGAGTTAGGGCATGGAGAAATCATGGTGAACATATTTTCCAATTGATCTAATAGATCATTGTAGAATCTCGAAAGTAGTCTACTCATGTTTGTGCATATAAATACAGTTAGTTTCCCATTGTTGCATCATCACACTATATAATATTTTTTTATATCTTTATACAGTATCATTGGAGCTTGCCCCTTCAAAGAAAAACTTGTTTTCTATTTCACTATTCTTTTGTATTGCCATTTGGTAACTAATTTTGAAAGTTCTCTTTTTGTTTCTATAGTATTTGGTAATAAAAATAGAGGATATGTGTTTTATGTGTCATAAAAACAAAGAAGAATTTCACCATAGAATTCCTACACCTTACAAGAAAATAAAGACCTTTATGATTTGACTCCATACTATTTGAATAGATGAAGAAACAATCATAGTGAATTGTTGATCCAATCAATAGGAAAGGAAACTACCTGCTTAAGGAAGAAACTAAGTTCTCAATGTCAGCCACTTTTGATGGTTGAGATAGCTAGAAAATTTGAGGACCCATAGACTATTAAGCCTCATGGAAAAATTTAAAATTATCTCATTTCATTTCTTCTAATAAAGACTAGTGTTCTTCCCTCTCTTAGTGTCAATAAGTAGTGTTGGATCCTTCATGGCCATTGTATTTGTCTTACACTTTTATATCAAAACTTCAAGTTGGTACCTCTAATTGTTCAAGTTGTGTTGAATTTATATTTTCTTCAACATATTATATATGTATTTGGCTCAAATCTTAGTAGCTAGATTTTTTTGTTTCCATAAGCATGAAGATTTTTGAACACCTCTTACTCTTAGCTACCTTGATTGATGATTTTACTTAGTGCCATAAAATTAATTTCCTAGAACTCAAAATCATTGTTCACATAGACTGGCCTACACCTTTCTCAAGCTACTATGTTAGGACTCTCAATATTAGCATGTATTAAGCCTTAAGTGTTATTCACAGTTATAAGAATAAGCATTACATGACAATTGAAATATATCTAAAAATAACAACAAATAATAATAGTAAACACAAATATATTGCTTATGTACCAATGAATATAACATCTTTGGACACCCTTGATCAACATATCTGAACCAAACAAGCATAGCTTCAATAAAGAAGAAATGTGGAGCACAAACTGGAATGCCACTTTGCCACACTAAACTCTTTTTTATTCAAATTTTCTTAAAAGAACTTGGAAACCAAGCACCACACACACCATCTCAACCACACAAGATGTTGATATCCAAAACTACTTACTCATCATTGCTACATTAGGGTATGTGCGGGATCATCATGGAAAAAACATGCCCTTAAGTGGCAAAAAACTCAGAAAAATCAGAGTTAGCCAACTTGATGTAAAAATTTGAATAAGTTATCTATATTATTTAAAAAATATGTAAGAATAGAATATGTAGCAAATTGAATGTAGTTTCTAAACTACTAGGTTTTAAAAAAAATAAAAAAATCTATTTGGTGAAAATTTGAAATTTCAATGCGAGTACTTAAATTTCAGTGGAAAAATAAGAAGTAGGTGTTTGCCCCGACACCCTAACCACAATAAAATGATAAAAAAAAATTTGTAATATTTTAGACATAAGTAGAGGACTCATGTCCAGATGTATACATATTAATTTGTAATTTTTTCCAAGTAAATAATTAATTATGAATTTTTATTACAACTTTTAAAAATATAAAAACTCAGATGTCTAACCACCTTAACTTGGTCAAAACTTCATGAAATTCAATTTTTTCGCTTTTTAATCCTATAGTATGTGAAGCATAGAATGTGATGCATATTTTGGATTCCAAAAATGTGATACCATTTGAAAGCTATATATGTTTTTCAATCAGCCTATCAATCAGACTTTAGTCGAATTCAAATACAAAATAAATAATAATTATTTATTAAATTCAAAGTAAAGCATAATTTATATTGGTGGAAAGCTGAGAATCTCCTTTAAAAACCCTTTTCATTTCATCAATTTTGGGTTAAAGAAAAGTCATCAGCCACATACCTTACAAATACCCATCATATCGCCAGTTTTTGGTCCATTATGATCTTGCACATACCCATTAGAGGTTGATAGGAGTGACAATACTATTGAAAACATAATGCAACCAACACACTTACTTCCTCAAGGGTTGATATCAATGCAATAACCATCTATTGATATTAATGACAACACAAGTTTCCAACAATCTCCCCCTTTGTCATTGATAGAAACACCTGATATGAAAAACTATCATTAACAACAACATATATTGCTCAAACATTGCCCCCCCTTACACAAGCATTTATTTTTTCCAACACTTTCTCTATATCCCCTCTTCTTCATATGGTTTTTCAGCTAACTTTCTCCCCCTTTGACACAATGGAAAAGAACAACATAGTTTCTATTCTTTTACTCCCCCTTTGCCATCACTCACATATACAAAGCCAAAACCTATAAAGGAAAAAAAATTCACTTACTTCCTTTGAAACAATTTCAAAAGACAATTCCAACAAACAACAACTACTACTTACTCCCCCTGAGAGGTAGCCTCCATTAGTCCAAAATAGAAAATTGATCTTGAATAGTTCTACTAGATTGATGGACACTCTTATGCATCTAGTTAAATGGAGGAGGGGAAATAACCCCCAACTTCTAAGATACTCAAATGTATCTTTAGGAAGAGCCTTAGTGAAGATATTTGCAACTTGATCCTTAGTAGGCACATACTCTGGAGCTTCACTTCATTCTCTACAACCTTCTCTCTTAAAAAGTGATATCAAATTGAGATATGCTTTGTCCTTGAATGTATTACTAGATTCTTTAAAATGTTGATACAAGTTGTATTGTCACATAAGATAGAAATAGGTTCATCATATGATACTTTGATAATCCTTTAAAGTCTATTTAATCTACAACACCTGTGTGCAGCAAGATGTTGTGATAATATATTATGCTTCTATAGTAGATAATGACACTAAATCCTACTTTTTCACTTAGCCAAGTCACCAACCTACTTCCAAGAAAGAAAGCACCACCACTTATACTTCTATCATCACACAACCTACCAAATCTGCATATATATAGGCACTTAGAGATAAATCAATATCATTTGGATACCACAAGCCATATTCTAGAGTTCCCTTTAAGTATCTGAATATTCTTTTTACTGTTGCCACATGTGACTCTCTAGGATCTTCTTGAAATCTAGCCACAAGAAAGATTGCATGCATGATATTTGGTCTGGTAGTAGTTACGTATAGTAGTGCACCAATCATTGATATATACTTGCTCTAATCAACCTTAGGAGATTCATCATTCTTTCTCAACTTGCATCCAATAACCATGGAAGTGCATACAAATTTAATGTCTTCTATCCCAAACTTCTTTAGCATTTCTTTGACATACTTTGATTATGAAATGAAGATACATTTTTCCATCTGATTGATTTTTAGCCTAAGGAAGAAATTCGTCTTCCCAAACATTGACATTTCAAGCTCAATTCGCATTTGTTCTAAAACTCTCTTGGAAATTGCTTCACTTTCTCCAAAGACTATATCATAAACATACACAAAACTACAATCAAAATTTGATACTTCTCAACTTTAAAATAAAGATTGATATTTGCGGTACCTTTATTGAATCCCTTATGCAATAAATATCTATCCAATATTGTATACCAAGCTCTAGCAGCTTGCTTGAGTCCATATAATGCCTTCTTCAATCTGTAGACCATATTAGGATTATCTGATAATTGAAATCCTTCTGATTGTTCAATATATAGCCATTCTTCCAACTCACCATTCAAGAATGCAGACTTCATATCCATTTGATAAAATTTGAAATTATTATGTGTTGCAAAATCCAAAAACATCCTAATAGCCTCCATTCTTGCCACTAGAGAAAATGTTTTCTCAAAGTCTATTCTGTCTACTTGTGAGTAGCCTTTACACACAAGCCTTGCCTTGTTCCTAACAACTTATCCATTGTCATTTAGCTTGTTCAGAAATACCAATTTAGTTCCAATAAAATTCTTGTTTGTTGGTCTTAGGACAAATTTCCAAGTTTGATTCTTCTCAATCTATATTAATTCTTCTTCCATACCCTTGATCCAATATTCATCTTTTCATGCCTCAATCATTGTTTTGGGTTGAATTTTGGAGAGTAAACATATATTTACTTGTTCTTCTATCATAGAAGCCTTTCTTCTTGTCAATACACCTCTTCTTTTGTCATCAATGATCTTATTTTTAGAATATTCTTCTCCACATACTTAAGAGTCTTAGGGATCCTTTCCAGAGCCTCATGCTCTTCAATTTTCACTTTGTTTTCCTTTCCTTCATCTTTTTCTTTTTCTCTGTTAGAGGACTCATCTGATTCACATCCTTCTATCAACACTGAACTTTTATGTAAGTCTTCATTCACTTTGACACTTGCACTTTCAACAATTTTTTTTAGCCTCTTGTAGCATCAGTAAGCATTGCTTTTTGTAGAGTATCCAAGGAATATTCCTTCATCAAAATTTACTAAGTTTTCTTCATCTCTCTTGATATATCATTTTCTTCCAAATACTCTAAAATATTCGATAGTAGGAGTTCTTCCATACCATAACTCATAGGGAGACTTTGAACTATTTGTCCTTGCAGCTTATGCTTTGTTAAGTCTGTAAACTATAGTATGAATTGCTTCTCTCTAGTAGACATCTAAAATATTTTCTTCTCTCATCATTGTCCTTTCTACTTTCTGAACAGTCCTATTCTTCCTTTCAACCACTCCATTCTATTGAGAATTCCTAGGAGCTAACAAATGCTTCTTTATTCCATGATCTTTACAAAAATTATTAAACTCATAGGAGGTGAACTATCCACCTCTATCAAATATTAAAAAAAATATTTTCATATCCATTTCATTCTCAACCATAGCTTTAAATGCCTTAAACTTATCTAAAGCTTCTATTTTTTCTTTGAGAAAAGTTACCCTAGTCATTCTAGAGTAATCGTCCATTAATAATATGAAATACATGTCACCTTGAAAGCTTGTTGTTCTCGTAGGTCCACAAAGATTTGTATGCACCAACTTTAAAGGTCATGTGTTAGAATAATCTTTGATTTTAAAACTATTTCTAGTTTTCTTCTTGTTACCCAAAAATTTGAGCTTGAAAATTTTCAATTTTTTTGTGCATTTCCCCTATATGCCTTACCCTGCCAAATCCCAAAAAATGGTTATTTTTGAAAATCTATGCAAGTTGGTGCAAAAATCCTCTTGTATGTTCGATCTTAACCTCATTTTGCTCAATTTGGCTAGTTTTTTGTGCTGGACACCTTACCGTTTGAAAGATTTTAATCTTCACATTTTCTTGTCAATGATTCACAAATTCAGCTAAATTTTGATTTCTTGGTTGCTCGAGCGAAAAAAATTTCTGCGTTTTGCTTGGGAGAATTCAATCACTTTACAGTTTGAATCTTGCAAAAAATAGAACTATTGTGAGGAAGATATGGAATTTTTTTTCATCTTCAGCGTAAGATACATTTTGAAACTTTCCAAGTTGAATCTCGTCGAAATATATTCTAAAGTCTAAGAAGGTGAGTGAACACATCCAATGACTTTATTGAAGTCATGTATTTTTGAAGGCTCCAAATATTTTATATTTTGGGAAGATATATTTCCCTAAGGTTGGGATGGTGAATAAAGGACCTTATAAAAGTCAAATATTTATGTGCAACTCAAAGACTTTCTGAACCTTACGAATATTCCACTCCATGTAGTCGTGCATCTCTAGGTTTAATTCTTAACCAAATTCATTGGGTTCTGAAGTTTTCTAACCTTGTGACTAAGTGATTTCTTTATGGTCAGAGGTTTTGAAAGTTTTTGAACCCCTGACTCATTGGTTCTAAACTTCAGAAAAGGCCCGACTGCCCAACAATACATACAAAGGCCATGAACCATTTGACAAAATTCTCAAAGCAATGTAGTCTCATGTGGCACATGAATCGTAGGATGTTCACAAAGTGGATCTATTGTAAAGGCTTTAGAAATTTTGATGCAAATGCAATTGGTTGTGTAAAGCCGTCTCCACAAACTTTGCTAGCTAATTCCTAGCCTGTGCCAAATTGTTCTTGCAATTTCCTTTTTAGAAGTGTATACAAATTGAATACATACAAATTGATGCATGGAAACTACTTACCGAAGTCTCTCTGTTAGAAGAAAGATTTTAAAAAGTGAAAGCTTATATCTTGAAAAGTATCGATCACCAGTCTACATGATATATATATTTGTTAAAAAAAAAATTGTTGAAACTTGCAAAAAAATGAAATTTGCATATATTATAGTTTGAAATGCTCTGGTAGATTGGTATTCAAAATGTGGACGCATAGACAAGGAATGAAAAATGTTTTACAATATGCTTCAAGGAAATGTGATCTCATGAAATGCACTGATTGTGAGTCATGCACAAAATGAACTTGTTAGATAGACTTTATCACCTATTGTGATCATATTGGAGTTGCCTCTTTTGGAGCCTAAATCTGTTGATAATGACTTGGATGTTTCTCAAAATGCACATCAAGAATAGTCACCTGTAGATTACATTGTTCCTTTCAAGAAGTCTTTCAAAGAAAATTTGTTGCAAGACTAGTGCGAGTGTTTAACATAAATTATTTAGTCATGAAAAACCCAAAAGTGAAGTCATAGAGGAGGGTTGGGAGTATACGGTTGGGAGATCTGCAAATGATCTTGTTAATGTTCAAATCTAACCTAAGATTTTCTCTGACGGTGCTGAGAGAATGCAAAACCTGGTGAGAGCGAGTTGGGTATTTCCAAATGATTTGGAAGGGCTAGGAGCTACCATGGAGAGGTTGCTTGCTTTAATAGAAGATGTGTTAAAGTATGTTGAAGATGTGGTGTGAGGTCAAATTTCTCCTCATTATGTTGGGAGATTTCTTATGAAAATGATAGCCTCCATACCAAAGATGTCATCAAATGCATTCGACAAGCTATTTAATGACAACATACATGATCTTCTTGTAGTGACAGATAAAATGGAAGTGTTTTAGGTTCAATGTGAGTATCCAAGATGCATTTTTGGTATAATAATATATTTTGGGATAAATATCAGCTGGATTACTTAAATCTGGAATTCACTTTAAGAATTAAAGCTGAATTTTTAAAAAGGGAAAATATAGTTTTCAAGAAAGAGTTACTCCCCGGGAAAATAGAAGAGTGAATTTTATTTTTTAGGAGAAATTTTCAAGAAGCGGTTGTAGGAAAACTGAAAAGTCTCATTGAGAAGGCTTATAAATATGCAATTCATATTCATAAGGAAGGATCTTCTTTCTAGACTGTCTGTGAGTAGAGGAAAGGGGAAACAATAAAATTTTGTAGTTCTAATCATTTTCTGTAGATGATCGTTGTCTTTGTGTAGCGAATATGAATGAAATATTAATGATATTAAATAAGTCTTTGAGCTTTGACGAGAATGTGAATGTTTCGTTCCTTTGAGAATGTGTCATTCTTTGATGTTTCATTTATTTATCTGCAGCAAATGTTAGAATTGTATTGAGTCAAGTCAGCATGCTGCTAACAATCTGATCTTTGAGTCATGATGTTAATGGTTTGCCAATTTAATTCTTAGCATTAGTTAGTAGTTTAAATATTTCTCAGATCGCATCTATTTCATAGTTATGAGTGGGTGTTAGTGTACCTTTCTTGCTTTCTAGTTAAAGCATACACCGGTTCTCATTCATTGTAAATCATCCAAAGGTAGTTGCGCCTTGTAAAATAAGCAGAGAGCACTTGCAACTATCATTGCAAGTGACTCAATTGTTGGTCATATTGTCATCATTGTGGGAAAAAGGAGTATAAACTAAGGTGACAAATATGTGAGCCAACAATTTTTTGGCAAATCCACTGGGAAATCAAATCGAAGTCTTGGTGTCTTCTTTTCCCAAAAATTTAAAGGTGCCTCCTTGAGGACAGAGGCTAGCGGCTCTGTGAAATGAAATGCACTTAGAAATATTATTTTCCAATGAAGACCTATGCTGATTTAATTTTCAGATTCACATTATAGAGTTGATTTCTTCCCTTGAACCATGATTGAATCACTTTGGAGTTCTTTCTTTGTCTCAGTATTCACCATTTCCCGAAGGATCAAGAAAGCATTTTCTAAAGTTCAGTGGAGAAGGCTCTCAAGGTGTAGAGGACCACATTCTAGCATTCATAGTTTCATGTGGCATTTTGGGGTAAGTAAGGAAATTTTTTTTGTTAGATTATTCATTGAATCTTTGATTAGGCCTACTGCAGATTGGTTTTGTTAGTTGGAAGATAAGTGCATAATGGTTTGGGATTCACTGAAAAGAATTTCTTAGCAAGATATAAGGGTCCCATTGATGAAGCTACCTTGATGTATCAATTTTTACATATTCAAAAGCAAGAAGGTGAATCCATCATAGAATTTGTGGATAGATTCAATAGGTTGTTCAAAAATATTCCAACCTCTATTCAACCAAGTAAGAAAATTCAGCTTTGCATTTTTATTTCCTCTTTCCATCCAAATGTTCAATTTGAATTAAAATGGTGTAAAGTAAATGATATTGAAGTTGCACAACAAGAGGCTATGAAAATAGAAGATGATTTGATATTAAGTGGTTTATGGAAAATAAATTAAGCTATAAATAGTTTGAATGGTGAAACTATAAGGAATCCTATCATACAAAAGCCAATTTCTCAGTCTATAGAATCCCAATATATGCAGCCTCCTATCGTTGAATGTCTCAATCTCACTGTCTTTGATCCAAAAAACTTTGGTAAAAATGAGGCAAATAGTGTAGGAACCAACACTCATATGAATGGAAGATTTGATGCATATTATTTGCATTATGAATGATAGAGCAACAAATTCTCAGGAAATACCAATTTCACAGACACCTTTAGAAACAAGAGAAGCCAATGCTCTTTCACTGAAGAGAAATGTATGATGAATATGAGATGCATAATTTACATATTGTATAGGCTTATAAAGCTGTGAAAAACATAGACGGGTGAGAAACTTCCCAACATGGGAATACAAGAATAAAAAACTAATTACCCTATTAAATGCAAACTATGTGCCTAAGTTAAAACTTAAGCCTAAGGTAAATGAAATTTACTCTAACACCCCCCCTTAAGTGAAACTTAGGGAGAATGAATGAAGATGCAATATGGGTACTAGCTACACAACCATGTTAGGTACCCATTTACAATGCAAAAAGAAATATCTCAGAAGTGGAGAAAAGGAGAAAAACCTAGCGGGAAAAAACCCCTCTCCAAAAGAGAGAAAAAGAAACACAGAGATGATGCATGTATGGAGGACTCAGTCAAACCCCCCAAGTACTACATACATCATATATATACAATCAATGCCCCTCCTAGAGGAGGGAAAGCATGAGATATCATATCCCCCCATAATGAAGAAGCTCTAGTGCCAATGAAGTATGCTTGAAAATAAAAGATGATCCAATGCCTACAAGCAACACCTCTTCCCTTAGGAAGAAACATGTCCACCAAATGAAGAAGGAACCACTCCATATCCAATTGAGAAGGGGTAGTAAGTCTCCAAATAGAGCATTCCATCATATGATGAATGATCAAATACAACCAAGAAATGTGATAGATCAAGAGAAGACACAACCAGGTCAACCTCCAAAAACAATTTGAGAGAATCAACTGGCGTGCTACAACTATCATCAAAGAGGAGATAAATCCCCTCAAGTGAATCTCCCAAATCTACAAGTTGAGCCTCTACAAACAAATCAGAGATGTCTGCTAAGTACTTATCCAACAAAACAAGATCTAAGGGATCAAAGATAGCCTGCCACTTTGAAGGATCAATCTTTGAATCAACAAGAATAGTATCATCATGAGTCTGAAGTACCCCCAAATGCAAATGACCAATATTAATAGCAACACTAGCCAAGGGTGTGCAAGGTACATAGTCATCCTCCTTAACAAAGTGAGAGAAGCTATACAGTCAAGACTCATGATCAACATTACCAATATCAATGAGTTTACCAAAATTAGCTTATCAGATAAACACATAATCGGTTGTAAACTCCATGGTCTTAGGGACTTCACCATGTGTTATCACCGAAGATAATATACCATTATAGAGCAAAAAATTCCCAGGAAATACCAATTTCATAGACACCTTTAGAAACTAGATAAGCCAATGCTCTTTCATCAAAGAAAAATGTATGTTGAATATGAGATGCATAATTTCCATAATGTACAGGCTTCTAAAGCTGTGAAATACATAGACGGGTGAGAAACTTCCTAGTATGGGAATATGGGAATAAAAAACTAATTACCTTATTAAATGAAAACTATGTGCCTAAGTTAAAAGTTAAGCCTAAGGTAAATGAAATTTACTCTAACAATAAAGAAGGTAATGATAAATCTAGGAGTACCTCAAATGGTGAAGAAAATGGATCATCCTCTCATGCAAATAGTGTTGTCTTGTCATCCTTGTCTGCCATAGAGATGGAATCATTCACTTTTTCCAGCAATGAAGAGCAACTTGAGACTACTCTTTGTAAAGATGAAGTATTGAATACCTTTTCCCCAGAGTGTATACAAGCTGAATATGAAGCTTTCACATTTTCCCAACAATATGACACAAAAGTATGGCTGTAAGAAGAGGTCAAAAATGATTTTACCTTTGAATACTTTCATTTTGAAAATCTGGATACCAAAATTTTTATACAAAAATTGGAAGATGGTGTCATAATTAGTCATGATAGTCTAAACGAAAGTGATCAAATAACTGAAATGTGCTGAGCCTCATATTGTTTATATTCCAAACTGTTGTCTCAATGCATGTGAAGATGAGTTTATGTGTGGAGAAGAGGTTGTTATGTCTGATTTGTAGGATATGGGCATAGAAGATGAAGTATGCCATGACATTATTGAATCAAATCTTACGGAGAAAGAGGAGACAGTTTCAGTTGGGGGTAATTTTCAGCCACATGAAGGTATTGTTTACAATACTAAGTTTCAAATTAATCCACCTCTAAGTTTGCATAAGATTGATGATTGGTCTTCTAGTGAATTAAGTGGTTATTTTTAGGCATGGGATATTAATCTATCTGCTATCGAAAGAGATGATTATATGCAGGAACATGTTGGGTTAACCTTTTCCACATGAAGCACCAATGAAGAGTTTTTATCTAATGATTTGTGTGTGGGATGTCCAATCTGAGGGCTGGCCTCTTCTTGCTTTCAAAATAAAGTGCATTCTGATATTACAGATGAGGTTATACAGACAAATGCTAGTAGTCATATGCTGGGTAATATTGATATGAGTCATCAAATCGGAGATGTATTCAATGAAGAATGACTTCTTGGGCAGAAAATCATATCTAGAAGGATTTTATATGATGTCATTCTTATTATTTTGATCATGGTAGCCACAAGTTTACAACTAGCTACTCGCAGGCCCCTCATTCATTCAACACTATGTCATACAGGTATCTATTTATCCTAGTTGGTTAATGGATTTGCATGATCAACTTGGAGTTATCTGAGGCAGGGTCTTCATTACCATGTATATATATTAGGGGGTTTTTGTGTGTTGGTTTCTTTCCCTATTTTGTCTTTTTTTTGGCTTGCTCTAGCCCCTTTGTCCCCTATGATGTCTGACTCTGTTTCCCAATGGATTTATGTATTGGTCCATGCTTGAGGTTCTAGGTTCCTTGCTTCATCCTTCTTGGTCCTCATCCCCAATCAAAGCGTATTGTTACCCAAAAATTTGAACTCAGAATACCCCGTCGTGCGAACCCCAAAGGACAATTGAACAATAATTACTACACAATTTTTTTTTTTTAAAAGTAAACATAACATACATGTAATACACATTAAGTCATGACATGAATTTCATTTAAGCAGATTCACTAACACATACATCCCTTGGGGTACACGAGGAGTCATTACGAGACTTGGATCCACACAACAACAATAAAGAATAAAATCCAAAGATATAATCCATAACAAAATAAACATTAACAAATATAACACATACATGATAATCATTGATAAGAGACCATCTGTGTACATAAATACCACATATGCATAATTAACTTAACACATTGAATAATAACTGCCATGGCCATTATTCACACCAAGTTTAACATTACATTACAGTACAATGTTATAGAGATACAATGATACAAAAGTGTTTCCAAACATAAATGGAAACCATACATAAGATAACATGATACAAATAAACAGATGAAAACTGGCTCCAAGGATACAACTCTGGAGTCGCTGCAACAGCACCAATCCGCACCTCTCGATCCTCGACTGGGGACCCAATGGGGTGCTTAGCACGTTCCACCCAACCATGTGAGTCCGAAGACCCACCCCCCGTGCTAGGAGCTAACAAGAAAGAGACCTCAACCAAGAACATCCAAGCAGGGAACCACAAGACTCAACACCATACAAAAGTATCATAAAACTCAAGGATTACAATGACATAATCAACAACATCCAAGAGTCAACAAAACAACTTAAAATCATAAATCTTATTACATAAATCAAAGCAATGACTAGTAAACAAGTAACCAAAGGATGATCATGAAATACTTCCAAATCAAACTGAATTAATAAACATGATACAATTCCAAATTTTAATTAAACAATACAATAACATTATATCACAGTACCATAAAAATACGAGACCGTAAATCAAATATAAATGAGATCAACAAGACCACAAAGTATACTAAAGATGTATTAAAACAATAATCAATTTAAATCAATTCAAACAACAATCTAAACCAACTCCCATAACCTACTTCCAGAGGAACACAATAAAGTAAAAATACTTGGGCAACTAGGGGAGAGTGTGGAGAGCAAACCCGAGACACAGAAATACACTCACAAAACAGAGAATAATATTTTATTCATAAATATTGAACTTCTTACATGCAGAGGATCTCAAATCCCCAAGCTCTGTATTACATGCAAATTACCAACTTACAGAAAATTACCCAGATCCCCTTTCACAGCATGCGAACTTCTTTCCCCAAAAAGTTACCCAAAAATCAGAAACAAGCCCCTAAATAGGCCCATTTCGGTTTGGAACCAAAAACAACCTTCGAGATAAGATTTTTGACGGTTTGGCGCCAAAATTACAATTTGAAATTCAAGTTAAATTCACAGTTGAAAATTAGCACATTTCTAAAATATGCACCAACTTCCGGCAGCCATAACTTTTAATCTGACCGTCGGATCTTCAATGATAATACCTTTTCGGAAAGCTCTCGAAAAGACGATTTTCTGCAAAGTAGGCTTTTGGCAGACTACTTTGTGTTTCTGCAAATTTTCAGGCCCATCCGGGATCGTTTGGTGCCTCAAACTGAGCTTGGAAGGTTTTTCAGGGCAAAAAGCAGAAATTGGAACTTGAATAACTTTCAAGTCATGAATGATCTTGACCTGATTCTTTCACCAGACTGTGTATTTTTCCATCCTAAACCTTCCCATAAATTTCTGTCTTCCCACGACTTCAAATGCAAACCTGCTAAAAATAGCAATTGAGCAGAAAAAGCAGAAAAGTAGTTCTGAAAGTTGGAAACTCTTATTCGACGAAAAGGGTATCCAAAAATATAAAAACATCTACAAAAAGAAAACAACAGGAATAAAATGGAAATCATCTTTTGGGTGATGCAAGATTGCCCTCACACCACTGGATGCTCCTGCATCATTATGTTTTGTTTTGTAAATAGTTTGGTACTCACTTGAAGGATCATGATCATCAATGTAGATATTTATCAACTAGGTATCTGGATGCAAAAATATGAGCATTAATAAAGATGAAATATTTTTGATTCATAAGATTTTGACACCTATAGGGTATATTTGGTTGAGATTGATACCCAAGCCTTACGAAATATTTGGTAGCACTAGATATCCAAACAAGATTGAAATCCAATCTTAAAACAATAGATATCAAAGTTTTAAAAGTTTACTTTTGTATATCCCTTAATCAAATTTTACCATCTAGGTACGAAAATAAATTATATATTTGAAAACTAGAAATAAAATTCTACATTTTATATTTTTACGCCATGTTAATATTCTATCTAGAAGTGTTTCAAATATTTACCCCAAGTATAATTAATTGTGATTTTCAAACACAAATAATCTAATTTTTGGTCATTTTAGTACCTTATTACCATGAATTCATCCATCCCTTTCCAATTATGTAACTAGATAGATAATATGGTATATTTCTTATGGAAGGTTTCATGAATATATATTTAGACCCTTATGTAATATATCAGACATATAATTTAACAAAAAATACTCATTTGTAGATTAGAACTCAATGAAAAGAAATGTATGAAACATGAATACTTAAAATCACATATTGATAAGCCAATCATCCGACTGATGCAAATATATTTGGATCAAACAACAACTTCTTATAGAACTGTTTGGAAGCACAATGCAATCTCTGAGGTGAGAAAGTTGTCAAGAACCAAAGGGGTTTCATCCTATGATCTAGGTAATCACTGGGGGTTTTATCCAATGACTACAGCTCATAAGGATTTTCATCCATAGAAGGGTTTAGAAAATAATGTTAAAATTGTATATAAAAAGGAACATGATAATTAGATTCCTTCTATAGAATTCTGCTACCTATACATATATGATACTAATTCCCTCAAGGGATAGGTCAGGTTGAGCCAAAGTGGTGCCAAAGCTTAGAATTTAAATATTTATAGGCTACATTTAGGTTGACTTTAAGACGTAAAGGTCATTTCCACTTAGGGCCAACATATCCTACTACAAACCTATCCACACGCTCCCTAGATCTCCTCCCTTGTCCTCTCACTCTACAATTATCTCCACACAAATCCTTTGGAGTTAGTGCATAAAAATCTATCTTGGCCTACTAGAATTAGAAGCTCGTGTGGTGATAGGTATTTCATGTTATTAATTGATGATTATTCTAGAATGATTTGGGTTACATTTCTCAAAGAAAAATCAAAAGATCTAGACAAGTTTAACATATTTAAGGCTATGGTTAAGAATGAAATAAATCTGAAAATAAAATGTTTGATGTCTAATAGAGGTGGTGATTTTACTTCAAATGAGTTTAACAGTTTTTGTGAAGATTATGGAATAAAGAGGCTTTTGTTAGCCTCAAGAATTTCCTAGAAAAATATAGTTATGGAAAGGAAAAATAGAACAATTTAGGAAGCAGGTAGGATAATGATGAAGGAAGCTAATCTTTTGGATGTCTATTGGAGAGAAGCAATTCATAATACTATCTATATTCTTAATAGAGGTCAAGAAAGAGTAAATAGTTCAAAAACTCCCTATGAGTTATGGTATGGTAAATGGGCCCTACTGTGAAGTATTTTAGAGTTTTTGGAAGCAAATGTTGTATCAAAAGAGATGAAGAAAACATAGGAAAGTTTGATGCAAGATATGAGGAAGGATTCTTCCTTGGATACTCTACAAAAAGAAAGATCTACTAGTGTTACAAGAGATTGGAGAATATTGTTGAGAGTGCAAGTGTCAAAGTAGATGAAGAACCACATCAAATTTTAGTATAATAAAATGATATGAATCTAATGAATCCCCTTGCATTGGAGAAGAAAAGGCTGAATACAAAGGAAAATAGTTGACAATTGAAGAGGAGGAAGCCCTAGAAAAGAATCCTAAGACTCCTAAGTATGTACAGAAGAATCATTCAGAAGATGAGATAATTGGAGATAAGATAAAAGATGTGCTAACAAGAAGAAAAGTTGCTATGATAGAGGAACAAGTAATTTTTTGTTTACTTTCTGAGGTGGATCCAAAAGAAATGAATAATGCATGCAAAGATGAAAATTGGGTCAAAGCAATGAAGGAAGAGTTAGAAAAGATAGAGAAGAATATGACTTGCGAATTGGTCCCAAGACCAGTTGATAAGAATGTGGTTGGCACTAAGTGGGTATTCCAAAACAAGTTGAATGAAGATGGAAAATTTTTCAAGAACAAGGCTAGACTTTTGTGTAAGGGTTACTCACAAGTTGAAGGTATAGACTTTGAAGAAAAAATTTCTTTGGTTGCAAGAGTGGAAGCTATCAGGATGTTTTAGCTTTTGTTTCACCATTAAACATATCCCTACATGATGGCTTAAGCGAGGGGTAATTATTACCAAGGCTCTTGACTTTGTGACTCACCTTAGTAGACTAAGCCTTTTCCTTTTTCATAATTAGTGAACACCTGGAAATAGGTTGAGAGATAGGGATATAATAGGGAGAAGCATAAGGACAATCTCAATCTCATACACAAAAGATTAACAATGATAACAAGTACTTTGTAAGTTTAGATGTAGAACAACTTGGGTGTATCTCATCTATCCAATCTTGATGTCTATTGTCTACTTTCAATCTTTGGATAGATTCAATTCTAGATAGACCCTCTTCTAAAGTCAAGCTGTAATACATTGTTTTATATATTAAAAAATAAGTATAGAATGAACATGTACATCTACTATATTTTATTTTAAAATAATATAATGCATTAACAATAAAATAAAATAATAATAAAAATCTGATTTTATTTTAATTTTAACTTCCACGGCCATAATTATTTTGAAAATGAAAATTAGCCTACCAGTAGACTACGTTAAAATTTAGACGCCCTCACAAAGAGGGAAAAGAAGAAGAAAAATGAAAGTAAAATTTGAACAATTCAAAATTGATAAACAAATACTCAGGCGGAACTTCCATTCAAATATCCTTCTAATTTCTGAACAACATCAAGGTAGACACCTTCTAACTTGTAAACAGCCTGAAATACAAAAGAAATACACGGTCTGTTGAAACCTTGAATGAAGGAACACTTGCATTACTTGACGCAAACCCATTTCATCATACGCATGCCGTATTTGATGGGCTTGTGAGAATGGTCATACCCACATTGATTTCTCTCTTCCTTCTTTCAGATCTAAGATTTTGAAGAGGGTAAGAAGTACCTACAATTGCACCCCAACATAACAAGTCCTCTGCGTATTTCTCTTTTCTTATGGAATGAACAAGATTTACTCCACCCACACAAATCAACCATAGCTTGGAGGATACCCTTCGCCATCACCAATTGGAAGATGACAAAATTGAGAAACAAGATTTATACAACTAGGTCAAAAGAGAAACCCCCGTCAAAAACGTTGCAAACCCTCAACGGTGTATTAGGAAGCAAAATGTATTCCCATAAGCAAGCACGAAGGGACAATGCAAGCTCATTGATTTGAGTGACTGACTTCTAAAGTTTTGAGGAGAAAATTAGTTAGAACTACTCCTCCGCACTTAAAATGTCTTAAACCCACAAAATAATAATGGATTAAACATGAAATATTGTATTATTCCACAAATTTAGTTTTAGTGCATTTGCGTATCGAAATAAAAATCTGTGAACGCGCTTTCCTGTTATTGCAACGAAACAGCCATGCATGCAGTATTCTTCTTTCCCTAGCTTGAAAAGTAGTCTTGGTTTCTCTTTATTAATAGGCCTGCCCCTTTGAAGTTGTAACCAACCCAACAAACCCAGTGAGTTGAATTGTTTGTAGGAATACAAGAATAAGAGATGGAGCAGCAGCAGCGCACAACAATTGAGCTTCAGGGATTTACTGTTCGTCCTTCCCAACAAGACATCCACCAATTGCTTAGGAATGTACCTGGATTTCAGAATGTTCATAAGGTTGAGGGGATAAAACTTACAGTAAACTACGATCGAGGATCCCAAGACCAGATAGGTAGAAGACGTCGTTCTTTTTGCATGCATATCATCCAAATATTCATTTTTTAACTTTCTCCCCTACAATTTCTATCCAAGACATTCTAACCACATGTGGTTGGCTGTGTTTTTATGTGTTCAGTTAACAAACTGAAGGAAAGATATCGCGGTTCTGAAGAAGTACAGGGTGCAGAATGAAACAAATAGAATGTGCAATCGCTGTTTGGGACTTGAAACTATTTTTCTCTGATTATCATGGAATTATGAATAAGTATCTCACTTCATAGAGTTTTATTGTTATTCTATGTGAAATGTAAAATTTAAAATAAAGGCATCATGCTGAAAGTTTGTGTTTTGGTATGTATTTGATATAAGACATCTTATTTTATAATATAGGTATTTAAATTTAATATATTTGTAAGAAGATATTTGTTATCTACAAATTTCATTGTGGGTGTCAATGCATAAATCATTTATCTTTAAATTCTATGAAGCATAGAATTTTGTTCCATGCATTTTTTTTAAATAATATAAATTTATCTATAGCTAAAATATTTATTTGTATATTTAATGAAATAAAATCATAACTGTAAGTTAATTCAATATGATATGTATATATGTAATTATTTATAGTTTTTCGTTTTAAGTGAAATTGGGGATTAGGGAAAAATCTGAAGAATTTTATCATGAAAGCTGAGCTATTAATCTAGTTTTCTAGTTTATACTTACCATAATTTAATTAATTATACTCGTAACTTTCTTATCAGAGGAAATGTTCTATTAGATTAATTCATAAAAATGTGTCTAAAAGATAAAAATAACACTCTTCAAACATGCATATCTTCCTAGAATGCTCATGAAAATATAGATTCCTTTTTTTTTTGCATCAATTGAAGTATCACATTATGAATTTTGGATTGACAAATATTAACATGTTTATAGGAATAATGATAATGTAGGCTTAAAACTCTACAATCAAATTATTAAGGGAATGTAGCAAACCTAGATTCCAAGCTGTTTGATGGAACAAGGATGATGGTCATATTCCTTTTTCATATTTAATGATGGTAGCAAGAGCTTTCTTTAAGGGCTAACTAGAAAAATTAAACTACTACCTAAATCAAGCTATGAAAAAGGATTATAATGGTGATCAAATGCATGGAAATAGAGGGGATATGGTTAGTGGCCACTTTTTCCTAAAATTAACCCAATCTAAGCTTGGACAAGTAATTCAAGATGTGGACACTCAAAAATTGAAGATTTGATAAGATCAAGAATCATAGTACTCCAAATTTAGTTTCTCAAATACTAAATATTTTTAAGTTTCTATATTTTTATTTCTAAAATATAACATAGCTTCTAGTGTGAAGCCCTCTAATTTTTATTACATTACATATTTTTATAGATTTATTTACAAAAATATAGCCAAGAGTTTGCACTACATGTGTATTTTTTGTATTTTTTATTGAAATTTTATAACTTTCAAAGTGGATGCCTCCTAAAAATTACATCATTAAATGTGTGCCTCACATAAATTACACAAAACACACACTCTCTCTCTCTCTCTCTCTCTATATATATATATATATATATATATATATATATCATAAGAATAGAATTATACATATATTTTAAATTTGGATAAAAAGGATAAAATTTATAAATAATTCAAGATGTGCACACTCAAAAATTGAAGATATTATAAGAACAAGAATCATAGTACTCCAAATATAGTTTTTCAAATACTAAAGATTTTTTAAAATGGTTAATGTTAAGAAGGTGCATGATGAGTACGCACAAAGGTTTCTATATTTTTATCTTTAAAATATAACATAGTTCCTAGTGTGAATCCCTCTAATTTTTGTTTTGTTAGGTATTTTATAAATTTATTTGTAGAAGTATATCCAAGAGCATGTACTACATATTGAACTTCTTTTATTAATTTTCAAAGTGGATGCATCCTAAAATTACATCACTAAGTGTGTGCTTCACATAAATTACACAAAACTAATTATGTATGTATCTATATGTGTGTGTGTGTGTGTGTGTGTGTGTGTGTGTGTGTAATATGTATATGCATACTTATATATATACTTTTATTTATATATATGTGTGTATATATAAATACATAAATACACATATTTTATTGTATATAAAATCATAAAAATAATTTTATACATATCTTTTAAATTGGGATAAATATGATAAAACTTACAAATAACTAATAAATATGTATTGGAGAAATGTGAGGACAATTTTCAAAAAAAATAAACTAAATGTCTTAACTTATTCAAACAAAACAAAAATAAATACCTTAACTTATTCAAAATATTGAAAAAAAAATATCGATAGAAAGCTAATAAGTAGCTCATCATCTTGATGGAGGTTTCTTAAAACTTCATTACAAAACATAAAGTTGATGAGATTGAATTTGGAAATAATTATTTTATTTCCAAATATTTAACTCAAGGAATAAAAGTATATATGTATTAGATTGTGTAACAGATATAAAAATATAACATGACAAAAATTTAGTAAAAAAATTGCACTTACATTATATTTTCATTATTTTTTGTAAAATTCAATGATAAAGATATTTTTTTGACATTGTTCTCTACATTGAATTTTATAAAATATAGCATGTACACATTATGGCTCGTAAAAAATTTGCATACCACATATGCATTTTGCCTGATATATAAGATTGACCACTAAATTATTGTTTATTTCCATATGTACTAACCCTAATTCATATATTAATTGATTATGCTTTGTTTTGTAAATAGTTTTGTCCTCACTTGTAGGATCATGAATGTAGATATTTATCAACTAGCTATGTGGATGCAAAAATATGAGCATTAATAAAGAGGAAATATTTTTGATTCATAAGATTTTGACACCAATAGGATATATTTGGTTGAGATTTATATCCACGCCTTACCAAATATTTGGTAGCATTAGATATCCAAACAAGATTGAAATCCAATCCTAAAACAATAAATAAAATAAATATTCTTTTATAGTCCACGAATACCGAGCAATCTGTTTTTGGGTCTACAGACAGCTTATAGTATATATGGGACTCCTCATACTCCCAAAGTTTAAAAAGTGTACTTTTGCATATTCCTTAATCAAATTTTACCATCTAGGTATGAAAATAGAATGTGCAATCACTGTCACAAATAGGAAGAGATATCGCGGTTCTGAAGGAATTTATTATGGTTGACAACTGACAGGGACCGTCGCCGCCTTTCTCATTAAATAAATTTATTTTTTGCTTTATATATTCACGTTTCCCGAAGTGGTTGGTTTGCAAAGAAAAGTTTATCACGGAATCAATATTTTATTATATTTATCTTAAAAGCAATCTCTATTTAAATTTAAAATAATTTTAATTGAATAGCTATTTCCGTATTTGACCAATGCTTTCAGGCTGGAAAAACTAGCTTTATTTTTAAAAAGTTGTAATTTATTATAATTTTAAATTTATATGTTATTTAAATTTCGTTCTCTATAAAAGTAAAATAATTGTCTAAACATTAATGGAAAGAAATCAATAATTTAAAATAAAAATAAAATACGAATGGCAAAACAACGTAAGTACACGCTAAAAATATATCATAAACATGGTTGAAAAAAAACCGAGAAAAATATTCGTTCAGAATTTGTTTTTTTTTTTTTGTATTGAACAAAGCGAAAAGAATTTTACAAGAAAAAGCTACCTGAGGTAGCAAAGAAACTTCAGCCTAAACAAACCATGAACAACAAAAACTAGGAACAACATAACGTTACAAAGGCTGTCAAAAAGTCAGCCATTACAAACAAGAGACATATTACAAGAGCTGAATAACATTTTACAATGATTGACTTCATTGTCCAGCTGGAACTTCACTATTTGGTCTTTGATCTGCTGTAGCTGCTGTTTGGCCTTTTCATTCTTCTTACATATAACCTGGGTCTGCGAAAAAAGAACAGCCGCCTGGAGACATATAGCAGAATAAAGCTGAAGAGTACCAACCACCTGATAGTAATTACTAGAAAACATAGCTACACATCTGTTTTTCCATATATTCTTCAAAATAACATGACGGATTGAATCAGCGATAACATCTTTTTGCATACCAAAACCAAAAACAGCAGAAACAAGGTTGGAAAAGGCCAAAGTGAAGTCGGCCAGCAAAGAATATACAAATGCAAAGCGATTCCCTGAAATGACAGTCTTAGCACCCTGCGTATTTAGCCCCTGTGAAGTTGTAACCAACCCAACAAACCCAGTGAGTTGAATTGTTTGTAGGAATACAAGAATAAGAGATGGAGCAGCAGCAGCGCACAACAATTGAGCTTCAGGGATTTACTGTTCGTCCTTCCCAACAAGACATCCACCAATTGCTTACGAATGTACCTGGATTTCAGAATGTTCATAAGGTTGAGGGGAGAAAAGTTACAGTAAACCACGATCGAGGATCCAAAGATCAGATAGGTAGAAGACGTCGTTTCTTTTTGCATGCATATCATCCAAATATTCATTTTTTAACTTTCTCCCCTACAATTTCTATCCAAGACATTCTAACCACATGTGGTTGACTGTGTTTTTGTGTTCAGTTAACAAACTGAAGGAAAGATATCGCGGTTCTGAAGAAGTACAGGGTGCAGAATGAAACAAATAGGACTTTGAAACTATTTTTCTCTGATTATCATGGAATTATGAATAAGTATCTCACTTCATAGAGTTTTATTGTTATTCTATGTGAAATGTAAAATTTAAAATAAAGGCATCATGCTGAAAGTTTGTGTTTTGATATGTATTTGATATAAGACATCTTATTTTATAATATAGGTATTTAAATTTAATATATTTGTAAGAAGATATTTGTTATCTACAAATTTCATTGTGGGTGTCAATGCATATATCATTTATCTTTAAATTCTATGAAGCATAGAATTTTGTTAAGATGCATTTTTTTTTAAATAATATAATTTTATCTATAGCTAAAATATTTATTTATATATTTAATGAAATAAAATCATAACTGTAAGTTAATTCAATATCATATGTATACATGTAATTATTTATAATTTTTCTTTTTAAGTGAGATTGGGGATTAGTGAAAAATCTGAAGAATTTTATCATGAAAGTTGAGCTATTAATCTAGTTTCCTAATTTATTCTTACCATAATTTAAATAATTATTCTCTTAACTTTCTTATCAAGGGAAATGTTCTATTAGATTAATTCATAAAAATGTTTCTACAAGATAAAAATAGCACTCTTCAAACATGCATATCTTCCTAGAATGCTCATGAAAATATAGATTTAATTTATTTATTTATTTCGCATCAATTGAAGAATCACATTATAAATTTTAGATTGACAAATATTAACATGTTTATAGGAATAATGATCATGTAGGCTTAAAACTCTTCAATCAAATTATTAAGGGAGTGTAGCAAATCTAGATTCCAAGTTGCTTGATGAAACAAGGATGATAGTCATATTCCTTTTCATATTTAATGATGGTAGCAAGAGCTTTCTTTAAGGGCTAATTATAATGGTGATTAAGTGCATGGAAATTGGGGGGAATATGGTTAGTGGCCACTTTTTCCTAAAATTAACTCAATCTATGTTTGGACAAGTAATTCAGGATGTGGACACTCAAAAATTGAAGATATGATAAGATCAAGAATCATAGTACTCAAAATTTAGTTTCTCAAATACTAATTATTTTTAACAATGATTAAGGTTAAGAAGATGGCATGATGAGTACACACAAAAGTTTCTATATTTTTATTTCCAAAATATAACATAGTTTCTAGTGTGAAGCCCTCTAATTTTTATTACATTACATATTTTTATAGATTTATTTACAAAAATATAGCCAAGAGTGTGCACTACATGTTGTGTATTTTTTGTATTTTTAATTGAAATTTTATAACTTTAAAAATGGATGCATCCTAAAAATTACACCATTAAATGTATATATATGTATATATATAATAAGAATAAAATTATACATATATTTTAAATTTGGATACAAAGGATAAAATTTATAAATAATTCAAGATTTGCACAATCAAAAATTGAATATATGATAAGAACAAGAATCTTAGTACTCCAAATATAGTTTTCCAAATACTAAATATTTTTAAAAATGGTTAATGTTAAGAAGGTGCATGATGAGTACACAAAGGTTTCTATATTTTTATCTCTAAAATATAACATAGTTCCTAGTGTGAATCCCTCTAATTTTTGTTTTGTTGGGTATCTTATAAATTTATTTGTAGAAATATATCCAAGAGCATGTACTACATATTGAACTTCTTTTATGAATTTTCAAAGTGGATGCATCCTAAACATTACATCACTAAGTGTGTGCTTCACATAAATTACACAAAACTAATTATGTGTGTATGTATGTATATATAGATGTATATCTATGTATATATCTATATGTACATATATGTGTGTATAGATATGTGTATATATATATGTATATATAATATGTATATGTATACTTATATATACTTTTATTTATATATGTGTGTATAAAATAAATCATAAAAACAATTTTATACATATCTTTTAAATTGGGATAAATATGATAAAACTTACAAATAACTAATAAATATGTATTGGAGAAATGTGAGGACAATTTTCAAATAAAATAAAAATAAATACCTTAACTTATTCAAAATATTGAAAAAAAAAATTGATGGAAAGCTAATAAGTATCTCATCATCTTGATGGAGGTTTCTTAAAACTTCATTACAAAACATAAAGTTGATGAGATTGAATTTGAAAATAATTATTTTATTTCCAAATATTGAACTCAAGGAATAAAAGTATATATGTATTAGATTGTGCAAAAGATATACAAATATAACATGACAATAATTTAGTAAAAAAATTGCACTCACATTATGTTTTCATTATTTTTTGTAAAATTAAATGATAAAGATATTTTTTTGACATTGTTCCCTACATTGAATTTTATAAAATATACCATGTACACATTATGGCTCATAAAAAAATTTCATACCACATATGCATTTTGCCTAAAATATCGAGATTGGCCACTAAATTATTGTTCATTTCCATATGTGCTTACCCTAATTCATATATTAATTGATTATGATTTTTTTTGTAAATATTTTGGTCCTCACTTGTAGGATCATCAATATAGATATTTATCAACTAGCTATGTGGATGCAAAAATATGAGCAGTAATAAAGAGGATATATTTTTTATTCATAAGATTTTGACACCCATAGGATATATTTGGTTGAGATTTATACCCACGTCTTACCAAATATTTGGTAGCACTAGATATCCAAACAAGATTGAAATCCAATCCTAAAACAATAGATATCAAAGTTTAAAAAGTGTACTTTTGCATATTCCTTAATCAAATTTTACCATATAGGTATGAAAATAAATTATATATTTTAAAACTAGAAATAAAATTCTATATTTCATATTTTACACCATATTAATATTCGATCTAGAAGTTTTTCAAATATTTACCCAAAGTATAATTAATTGTGATTTTCAAACATAAATAATCTACCTTTTGGTCATTTTGGTACCTTATTAGCTTCAATTCATCTATCCTTTTCCAATTATGTAACTAGAAAGATAATATGGTATATTTCTTATGGAAGGTTTAATGAATATATATTTGGACCCTTATGTAATGTTTGAGACATATAATTTAACACAAAATAATCATTTGTAGATTTGAGTTCAATGAAAAGCAATGTATGAAACATGAATACTAAGATCACATATTCATAAGCCAATCATCCAACTAATGCAAATATATTCAGATCAAAAAATAACTTCTTATAGAAATTCTTTGAACCACAATGCATTCTCTGAGGTGAGATAGTTGTTCAAGTAATCATTGGGGTTTCATCCAATGACTATAACTGATATGGGTTTTCATCCACAAAAGGGTTTAAAACATAATGTTCAAATTATATATAAAAAGGAACATGATAATCAAATGCCTTCTACAAAATTCGACTACCTATACATATATGATACTAATTCCCTCAAGGGATAGGTCGTCTTGAGCCAAAGTGGTGCCAAAGCCTAGAATTCAAATATTTACATGTTGCATTTAGGTCGTCCTGAAGACCTAAAGGTCATTCCCAATTAGGGACAACATACCCTATTGCAGACCTATCCAAACGTTCCCTAGATCTCCTCCCTTATCCTCCTACTCCACAATTATCTCCACACCTATCCCTTCGAGTTAGTTCAAACAGATTTGTCTGGACCTACTAGAATTATAAGCTCATGTGATTTATATTTATTTCATGTTATTAATTGATGATTATTCTAGAATGACTTGGTTTACATTTCTCAAAGAAAAATTAGAATCTCTAGACAATTCTAAAGCATTTAAGGGTATGGTTGAGAATGAATTGAATCTTAAAAAAAAAAAATTGAGGTTTGATAGAAGTGGTGAGTTTACTTCAAATGAGTTTAATAGTTTTATGAAGATTGTGGAATAAAGAGGCATTTGTTAGCCCCAAGAACTCCTCAGTAGAATTAAGTTGTGAAAAGGAAAAATAGAACAGTTCAGGAAGTGGCTAGGATAATGATGAAGGAAGCTAATATTCCAAATTTCTATTGGAGAGAAGTAATTCATACTAAAACCTACATTCTTAATAGAGGTAAAGCAAGAGTAAACAATTTAAAAACTCCCTATGAGATATGGTATGGTAAACAGGCCCTACTATGAGGTATTTTAGTGTTTTGGAAGTAAATGCTATATCAGAAGAGATGAAGAAAACATAGGAAAGTTTGATGCAAGATTTTATGAAGGAATATTCCTTGGATACTCTACAAGAAGCAAGACCTACCAGTGTTACAAGAGATTGAAGAAGATTGTTCAGAGTGCAAGTGTCAAAGTGGATGAAGAACCACATCAAAGTTTAGTACTGATAGAAGGATATGAATATGATGAATCCCCTTGTAGTGAAGAAGAAAAGGATGAATACAAAGGAAAAGAGTTGATAATTGAAGAGGAAAAAGCTCTGAAAAACAATCCTAAGACTCCTAAGTATGTGTAGAAAAATATTTTAGAAGATTAGATCATTGGAGATAATAGAAAAGGTGTGTTAACAAGAAGAAAATCTATTCTAATAGAGAAACAAGTAGATTTTATTTATTTTCTAAGGTGGAACCAAAAATAGTTAATGAGGCATGTAAAGATGAAATTTGGGTCAAATAAATGGAGGAAGAGTTAGAAAAAATAGAGAAGAAAATGACTTGGGAATTGGTCCATTGAGACCGGTAGATAAGAATGTGATTGGTACTAAGTGCGTATTTTGGAACAAGTTGAATGAATATGGAAAAGTTGTCAAGAACAAGGCTAGACTTGTGTATAAGGATTACTCACAAGTTGAAGGTATAGACTTTGATTTTTTCTTATTTGGTTACAAGAATGGAAGCTATCATGATGGTTTTAGCTTTTGCAGCACATAAAGATTTCAAAGTATATCAGATGGATCTGTGAAGTATGCATTCTTGAATGGTGAACTAAAAGAAGAGGTATACATTAAAAAACCTAAAGATTTTCAGTTGTTAGAAGATGCTAATATGGTCTATAGATTGAAGAAAGCATTGTATGGACTGAAGCAAGCTCCCATAGCTTAGTATGCAAGGTTAGACAAGTATTTGTTGCATCAAGGATTCAGAAAAGGTACTACAAATAGAAATATATATTTCAAAGTTGAAGGAGAACAAATATTGATTGTAGTGGTATATGTTGATGACATAATCTTTGGAGGAAATGAAGATATGTGCAAGAAGTTTGCAGAGGAAATGCATAAAGAATTTGAGATGCCAATGTGTGGGAGATAAATTTCTTCCTTGGGTTGTAGATCAGTCAATCGGAGAAAGGTATATTCATATCATAGTCTAAGTATGTTCAGGAATAGTTGAAGAAGTTTGGAATGGATGAATCTAAACCAACATCTACTCCTATGGTTACTTATTTTAAGTTAAGTAAGAATGATGAATCTCTCAAGATAGATTAGAGCAAGCATAGATCAATAATTGGTGGACTATTATACCTTTTTGCTACTAGACGAGATATCCTACATTTAGTTTGTCTTGTGGCTAGATTTCAAGAGGATCTCAAAGAATATCATTTTGTAATAGTGAAGAGGATATTCAGATATTTGAAGGGAACTCAAGATTATGGTTTGTGATATCCTAAGGACATTGACTTCTCTTTGAGTGCATATATAGATGCAAATTGGGTTGGATGTGCTATGCACAAGAAAAGTGCAAGTGGTGGTTCTTTTTTCTTTAAAGCAGGTTGGTTTCATGGCTAAGTAAGAAGTAGAATTTAATGTCCTTATCTACTACAAAATCATAATATATTGTAGCAACATCATGTTGTACACAAGTATTATGGATGAAGCAAACATTGAAAGATATCAAAATTTCATATGATGAACCTATTCCTATCTTGTGTGAAAATATTTTAGTGTGATCAATATTTCAAAGAATCCAATAATGAATTCAAGAACAAAACATATCTCAATCTGGTATTAATTCTTGAGAGAGAAAGCTACAAAAAATGAGGTGAAGTTGGAGTATGCGTCTACTAAGGATCAGGTTGCTAATATTTAAAAAAAGGTTCTTCCAAAAGATACTTTTGAGTATCTCCAAGAGAAGTTAGAGGCTAATTCCCCTCCTTTCAACTAGATGCATAAGTGTGTGCATCTTTCTAGGAACCATTTCAAGATATATCTCTTGGTCTAGGATTGATGCTAAAGGCTACCTCTCAGGAGTAGTAGCTAGTATTAGTTGCTATTTGGTTGGAGAATATTCTATGTCCCTAAAGGGGAGTGTGTAGGAAAGTAAATATGCAAGAAGATAGTGTAGAAGAATGCTTGGTGTATGCAGGTGTTTCCCTTTTGTATGTTGTCAAAGTGGGAGGAAAATTTGAATTGATTGAAAAACCATAGTGTAGAAAAGGATATGGTTTGAAGAGCATAGGGAGAGAAAGTATCAAAATGTGTTTTCCTTTTCCATTGATGTAAAAGGGCGAGAAAGTTGGCTAAAAAACCATGTGAAGAGGAGAGAATACATGTTGGTGTAAGGGAGAGAAGTGTGCATTGATGTGTAGTATGTGTTGTTAATCAATGTTGTTGGTTGATATTGATTGTTTTTCATATAAAGTGTTGCCATCAATGATAAAGGGGGAGATTTTTGGAAACTTTTTATGTCATTGATGTCAACAGAGTATTGTTGCATTGCTTTCAACCTTCTAAGGAAGTAAGTGTGTTGGTTGCATTATGTTGTCATTAGTATAGTCACTAGTGTCAACATTTAATATAGAAATGATGAGTAAGTACTTGTGGATATCAATCTCTTGTGTTGTTGAGATGTTGAGGCGTTGTAAAAGTTGAACTTTGGTGTTTGTGGTGTTTGTTTTCCAAGTTCTTTTGAGAAAATTTGAACAATCTCTACATTTATTCATGGTTGAAGATGTGTGCAAGCAGTTTGGAAATGATGATCAAAGATGTTCTGATATGTTATATCCAAAGTTTTAGGTTTTAGATCATATGTAAAAAGAAGTTGTGTTCACTAGTGTGTGAACTATTAAGTAGTGTTGTTTGGGAGAAATGAGATTGGTCTACATTTCTCTGCGGTGAAGTTTCTAGTGTTTTAGGTCTAGGAGCATGCTTATAATGTTTGTATCTACCTTACCTTGAAGCTCTACATGCTAAATTATTTTGTAAGGTTTTTTGATGTGTTGGATCTCTGTACCTATATGTCTAGTTGCAAAAAATGAAGGTGTTCTTGAGTTTCAAGTGGTTACATTGGTTGTGCAAAATATTATGATGGTGCTAGAGTATTTTGAGATGTTGTATGAATAGAGTGGAGTGTTTTTGTGTGGTCTATGAGATGTCTTCAGACCTTGAGAGGTGTGTTTGGAGTCTCTTGTTAGTGTTAGTGTAGTTTTATTCAACTTGGTATACTAGAACTAATTACATAGGATAATTGTTGATTAAGGAAGTGTTGAGAAGTGTGTTTGTGTAGATTTGAGTCATAATTAAGTATTGGCATGGTTTGGCTTCACTTCTTTATATTTTAGAAGGTTTTGGTGTTGACCTATTTGGTGTTACACGATAGAGGTATATGTGTTTTATTAGGGCCTACCTAATTGAGATTGTTTTAGGTCATGGAGGGTATACATGCAAGGGGAATTATTGTGTGGATTAACTGTGTGAAGTGAGTGTGATGCAAAATATGTGAAAGTGATCATTTTTGTTGATTTAAGTGTGAGCCTTAATGCCTATGACTTCCTAATGCAGTGAGTAGAAGGTTTCTACATTCCAATCTACTTGATGAGTTGTTTTTACTTCATGGGAACTACACCTTTAGCATAAGAGAGATGCATTGTTAGCAGTTCAAATTGGTAGTAAGCTACCCATTCTTCTTTCTTCTTTCTTCTGGATAGTGAGACCTTTGGTAGTGAGCCATCGGTAGTGAGCCTTTCTTATCTTTTTGGGAAATGATCCCTTGGTAGTGAGACTTATTATATTCAATTTTTCAATTCATATATTAGTGATCTAATCCTCACCATGGTTTTTTCCTTCTTTGGTTTTCCATGTAAATCTAGTGTTATTATGTGTTTGATGTGTATACATTATTTTTTTATAACTTTACATTATGTTAATGCATGTTAAGGGTTTAATGTTGGATAAGGGTTTAAGAACTAATACAGATCTAATTGTTAATGAGGTTTTTTTAATCTTTAAAAGTATATAACTGATTCACCCCATCCCCCCTCCCATTTCAATTGTCCTATGCATCTAACAAAGAGGGAATTACCTAATTTACTTCCTTTCTAGTGACCTCAATTTCTTCTTCCTCATCAGGTCCAAGTGGGTAATCAACCAATGATGGTTGCTTATCTCTCCTCTTCTTCTAAGTTTGTTCCCTTGGAGGGGAATCTTCAATAGTTGCATGTGGAGGGGATAATGACACTTGTGGGGTAAATGTTCAAAAAGGATCCCTTATTATAGGTTGTTTAGACATTCTAATGAAAGAATAAATAGATGGATCAATCCTAGACTGATATGTTGGTCTCTCCTCAAGAACTAAGATCTTTCCAATTATTCTTTCAATGTTATTTAGGATCATTTGGATCCAATCAATTGGGTCCCTTTTTTTAGAGAATGCAAATTGATAATCCTTATTATTTTTGATCTTGGAATCCTCTTCTTTTCTCAATGCCACCCATTTTTTCTTTCTATCACTAGCCTCTTCATCATCCCTACAATTCCTCAAAACATCGTCACTAAAATGGAGTTTATGTTGGAATTTTGACTGTTTGATGTTGATACTGACTTAATTACTGAAACATTTGGGATGAAAGGCTCTTTAATCTCTTGGGTCATTCTGTAAGATTGAATCATTCGATAAAGTTGCTCCAATCCCTCCCTTGTGACTGTGAAATTAGAGAAGGTTGTAGAAAATGGAAAGAATGGCCCCTTCCTTTTCCCATTTAGACGGACCTTATCTAAATCGCTAATTTTCCACATTACCTAAAAAAAATCAAGTCTAAAAGCAACACATTTTTGTAATACATGGGGACCAACAAGGCACCCATACACTCTTATGATTGTGGAGTCAGTGTGGAGATACCAATCCCCCTAATTATGCTAAACTCCCAATTTTGGTACCTATCTTTAGGTCTTAGGAAATACATAATTTCCTTTTGCAGCCTAACCTCTTCAACCCCCAAATGTGTTACGATAAATTTTACAAAATTATTCTCAAATTTAATACAAAATTGGATGGATCATATAGCCTATCCCAGATGTGGGTCCAACATTCCAGATAGGAAGAAGGTTTCCTCTTCCATATTCCATGTGAATTTATAGAGTTTTTTCTCATTTCCCTCTTCCTCCATATAAGAACATATGGCACAAGAATGAGTACCATGTGAAATCAATCATCTCATTTCTTTTCTTGATCTCCACTAGTTGCTTGTGGATGGCATTAGCAATGAAAGTGGCAAAGTCAAACTCAATATTCACCATGGGATGATGCATATCAACAACCATGTACATGAGAGGAATTGATATTTTGGTTTGGGAATCACCCCCAACACTTGGCTCAATGCATAGTAAGTTCTGATAAAATAATCTTCAAAGGTATCTAGACTAAAAGGCTTCACCTCATGAGTAGGGATTCTCCAACCTTAAATCTAAACCTTGTGATCCAATGAACCCTAAAACTATTCTTATCTTGTTGGTATTTTTTCTTAAATAGGTCAAAATCAATGACCTTTTTGGCAACCAACTTCAAGAAAAAGACCTATGTATTTAATGGTGAAAAAGAGGGTTGCATCAAAATGAATCAACAAGATGATGAACCACTACTCTCCACCATAGAACATTGAATTATGTGTGTGATAAGATACCAATAAAAATATATGGAAAAGAGGTTTCTAGGGTTCTTCTATCTATGTTTTGTCTAATAATAACGAGGAGTGTACTTCACACCTTTTCTTTTAGTGTCCTTATGTTAGGTGTATTTGGCATTTTTGGTGGGGAGTTTGGGGACATCCATGTGTTCATGCCTCTTCTTTGATAGAGTTTTGGGAAAGCTTTGGGAGGCCCCCTGTTAAGATGACTTTTCTTTAGATTGCTTGGATTATTGGCCCTATAGTATGACACCTTTGGATTGAGAGAAATAGGAGGATTTTTCAAGATGTGAAGAAGGAAGGAGATATTTTATGGAGGAAGATCTTTAGCAAGATCCAAGAGACTATTTTAGCTAAGTGTGATCTATCAGTCATTGTGGATCCAAGTGATCTGTCCTTTGTGAGGAAGCTTCATTTGGAGGGAAGAGGGTCTGGTTGCTCTACTAGTAATGTCCCTCATCAGGTCAAGAAGAAGGTTCATCAGGAGGGAGGTGGCAACCACCCCCTCAAGGAGTTCTAAAGATAAACATTGATGGATCTTCTAGGGGGAATCCTTGGAATGTTGGGATTGGTGGTATTGGAAAAGGTAGTAATGGAGGTGTGGTATTTTTCATTTCTATTTATAAGGGGCACCATTCTAATAATCTCATGGAGGCTCTAACTTATTTTCAAGCTATTGAAAGAGGTTGTTCTCTAGGATGGAAGAGGATTATTTTTGAATTTGATTGAAAAATTGTAGTTGATATACTAAATGAGAAAAGATTTGATGGTGTTAGCTGGAAACTAGTGGTGGTGATCAAACAAATTATGAATCTGTGCAACTCTTTGGAATTTGTTTCCTTCTTCCATATTCCTAAGGAATGGAATAGAGTGGTTGATCTTCTAGTGAAGTGGATTATAGATGATTGGGGACTATTATCCTCAAAAATTTCTATGTTCCTCAAAAAAATGATCATGAAAGACCTTAATATATAATTGGTTCCATGGTTGGGTTCCTTTGGGGACTTTTGTTGTGGGGTTGGTTGGTTTCTTTTGTGGGCTTTTGACTGTTTCTTTGTAATAATTCTTTGATTCAATAAATTTTTACCCTTTTTTTTTTTAAATATTCCAATAACAATTAAAAACTAACCCTAACTATTATAACAACTATGAGGAAAGTTTTTAAAGCTCAAAATGATGTTTAAATTACTACAAGAAGGTTATTTTTAGGGCACAAAGGACTTGTTCACCTTTAGTGGTGAATGGGTCCTTGTTAGTGTTTCTAAAACTTAGATCTGGGTTATTTTTATTGATGTCTGCACTCTCAGATCCTCGATTGCTAGCTCTTGAAAAACCTATAACAAATTTTGTAGCTTAAATTCTATGTTCTTGCATTATAAAGGTCAAATTTTCACCTTGATAGCTTTTGTAACTTCGCTCTAAAATTCTTCTCCACTTTATCTTCAATGTATAAATCTACAAACATACATTCAATGGAAGGAAAACTTGTTGATTTTTAGTGAATATGGGTTTTCTTAAGTCAAACCCCATTTAGGTAATTAAACCAAATGATGAAATAAGGAAATTGAAGCATGAAACATGAAACATGTAATTGATGATACCTTGGATGTTGTCTTGGAGTATAAATCTGCAATTTAACATGTAGTGGCTATGAAGAATGTAGATCTTAGATGTGAAACAAGGCTTACAAGTAGATCCTCAATGCTACATCCACTATCTTAGCTCAAAAACATGCAAGAATGCACTAAACCCTTGTCATGATGAATGATCTTGAATTGTTGCAATAGACTCTTGATAATCTACTTTGAAATGCTCTTGTAATGCGCTAATGCTTGAAAACTTGAATTCTTAGGCCTCTTGTAAACTTAATAGATCTTGTTAGCAGAAAAAGGTGAATTAACCCCATATTTATACCAAATCTAGAGATTTACCCCAAAATTGAAATAATCGAAGCTGACACTAGATTTGGAAATGAATGTTATTAAAATCTTGCCAAAATTAAACTTAAAAGGGGGTTCTTATTAAGGGAGGATGCATTCGCCACCTAGGGTGAATGGGTCTTGGCACAAGTTTCTAGGACCATGCCTTTGGGAGGTGAAAGAACATCAAAAACCCATGTGAAATATGCAAAGAAAGTGTGGTCCTATAGAGGGAGGACTTGGTTGATGAGGGTGCTACCACAATAGTGGTTTACAATTTCTAGGAGATCTTGATTTTTGCTGAAATCACATATTTTTAGAAAATATAATGATTTAAGCCTCAAAAATGTTTCATTTAAAGGGTTCCAATTAATGAGGGTTTGATCAAGCCACCTTAGACCAAGCCCCTTTGGATAGAACCCCACTATTTTTAAACCATATCTATAACAGAGTCTCCTTTACATCTATCAAAATGCAGATAAAAAACCACTTTTGATTTATCTTTTCGGGGATCAAATGAATTCATTTAAAAAAAAAATTTGTAAGTATGTAGTCCTTATTATAAGCTTCCAAAAAGTTATAATTTTAATAAAATTTAATTTGATTATTATATTTAATTTTTATTTCTAGTGAATGTAGGTTTTTCACTAAAAATCAAGCTCTCTGTTCTATACATGCAAAAAAATAGTAGATTATCATTTATTTTTTTGAAAACTATGACTGCACCAGACATTGAAGTCCTTGATCTAACAAAAAAATAAAAAAATGAATTTCAATACATACAAAAAATATTATGTGTTATACGGTCGCACTATGTCTAAATTGTAATTGGTTTGACTTTGAAACTTGATTAAAGAAAAAATATTCAATAGAAAACTATCTAACCAAGTGGAAGCACTAGATATCAGAGTTACAAATCTAAATTCAAAATAATTATAATTTTATCCTTCTTGGAAAAAAAGTTATGCATTATACGGTGAGCATCACTTTTTAAAAATGTTGTTTTATGAAAAAAACTAGTTTTTGAGGGAGATGGAAAAAGAAGTGCAATCTGATTCCAAAATTTTTGAAGAAAATATATTCAGAATTTACAAACAAAATTTCATGAAAATCTAGTTTGCATCATCTTGAAATTCCTCATGGTTTAGCCCCTATAGCTGCCTAAAAGTGAAGATTTAATTAAAAAAAATTATTTCAGTGTCCAGTTTGGCCAAAATTGTAAACCACTATTGTGGGATCACTGCCCATTTTCCACTTAGGGCAAATGGGTCCTAGCACCAATTTCTATGACCTTCATTTTTCCCAATTGAATGTTTTACAATTTGAATTATGGGTATTAGGATGGATCCTCGAAAGGTGTAACAAATACAACTTAAATTTGAATTAAAGGGGCTAATAACTCTAACTAACCAGAATTGATTATGAGACCTTAGATAAGTGTGAAAATGTGTTAGAACACTTTACAACACCTAAATAACGTACAAATTAAGTACATTTTATTAAAATGAGGCCCAAGATCAATGTGAATGTGTTACAACACATTACAACATTAAACCTAGGCAACATTAGGTTATTTCAATGATAATTATTCCCAAATCAAGTGATGAAAAAAGGGATACTTTTTTCGTTACTACACTTTGAGATGAAGGCCTTAAAATTTTTGATTAATTCCCCTCCATTTGCATCACTGATTACCCTCACATTTTAATCATAGTTTGTTGCTATGTGTCTGACCAATTCTACATCTATAAATATATTAGGGACCACCTACTTCCCTAGGTTGTAGGTCTAGAAATTTGAAATGGGAGCCTTTAAATTTGATTTTTCATACAAGTACATAAACAATTCCCACCTAGTGAAAGGAAGTTCAACATCTTTGTACTCTCTAGCATTTTCAACCAGGCCTAATGCCACACCAGGAACATGGAATCGCATAGCCTTTTGTGTTGAACTAGGGATTTGGATAATAATGTCCTCATCAAATAGCCTTTTAGAGGTGGAAGGTTGATCATTTGAACAAATCATGATTTAAATTTAGGTTTAAACTAGGTTTTCTCATGTATGGTTCTAGGGTTTTGATATTCTCAAATAGAAAACAAGGTATACAAGCTCTCATAGAAATCAGGGCCCCCTATTCTGACAGTACTTGATTTTTTCCATTTACAAACCCTAGTTCATCATAGAAAATGTTGGAGCTCTGCAAATTCTCTCACCAAATTCTTTAGATGACAAATGAGTTAATTGATGGCTCTGATTATATAATTTAGAGAAGTAATCATGATGAAAATTTGATAGCAATCCATTTTGTCTTCCATTAATCTCAATTTTTATGAGCCAAGAGCCTCTAGCTATCTATTTTCCAAGCTTAAATGTGAGTCATCAATCTTATGATGATAAAACTATGAACAATGCAAATTGTGTCACAACTTCCCTTATTCACACCTAAAAGAGGAATGGAGGAAGAGGAATCACATTTCACAATGTTCACACTCAAGAACAATTCCTTGAGATTCAAAAATTGATATCTCTCAAAGGAGATTGTTCCTAAGGCTGGAAAGTGATGAAGAAGGTAAACTATGAATGCAAAACTAGGAAAATGAAAAATGTTTGAAAACACAATGTGATATGTAAAATGAACTAAATATGTAAACAAATTGTAATAGGAAGTAATGAAACTGAAGAGGTTCACCTGGAAACTGGAAAGCGATGGAAAGGAGCTCTGGAATCTTGCAAAAATCACTATTGAAGCCTATTGGGACACTTACACCAAGCTAGGCAACTTAGTCTTGTTTCGGGGAAATTTTGTTGAAACAATTTTCAACCAAAAGGGTACTCAAAAACTTTAGAAACCACTTCTCAAGATTGGAAATGGGACTAATTAACCATTGATGAAAACTTAGTCCACCTCCATATTTTAGGAAACTCAAAGATTCAACCTATAGCTCTTGGTCTACACTTAAGCTCCTGACAAGTTTTCAAAATCCGAATCTGCAGAATCTGACTTGTAGATGTTCTCCAAGCTTCCTTTAGGGATTTTTTGACTTTCAATGACTTTGATGAATTTTTGATACCTTTTCACGCCTTTCTCTTTGAAAATTTTGCACACAAGACCTGTAAAACACATGCAAAGAGGGTAATAAGTGTTAAGGGTTAGTGAATAGGGGTTTGCCTTGGTCAAAACCTCACCAAAATAATATGAAATGAAAAGAGATTGATGAATGAATAAAATTTAATGCTACAACTCACCAAACCCTTGAAGTAGAAATATGAAGATATGCAAGTAGTGGCTCCAAAGTGCTTGAATACTCTTGTAGAAAAAATGCTCCAAAGGTACAAATAGAGGAATGTCACAAAGAGAGAGAACATCAAACAAAACATCACAGGGGATCACATTACACACATGCAAACACACAAAATAAAAAGAAAAAGAAAATGCAAAATACTAGTAAGGTAATGTGAGTCAACCATCAAGAAATTCATCCACCTCCCAATCATGTTCATGATATGCCAAGGGTAGGAAACTAGCCAAAGGGATGAGAGAAAGTTATAAACTAGGGGAAGCACTGAATTCAATACTCTTTATAGGAGATGTGTTGTTTAAGTTCAAGGAAGAGGAAAACAATGTGTTCAAATCATTATGCACCTATTCATCAATTTTGGGAATCTCGTCATCGTTGTCCAAATTAATCACAACAGGAGGACGAATGATAATGTCCAATGAAGAGTGTAACTCTTGTTGTGATTGTTGTATGAGATCATTTTGTTGTGGTTGGGGAGGAGGGTCATCTTGCATTGCTTCTGTCAAGTGTGGATTTTTATTTTCTTTGTTTTCTTCTTCATGTAACTTGCAAGCAAGGGCACAATGTCTACACCT
Organism: Sequoia sempervirens; assembly: GCA_007258455.2. Classification (NCBI taxonomy): domain Eukaryota; kingdom Viridiplantae; phylum Streptophyta; class Pinopsida; order Cupressales; family Cupressaceae; genus Sequoia; species Sequoia sempervirens. Next base: position 882,028,545 of record VDFB02281492.1, on the reverse strand, counting down.
ATGCTCCCTAGATCCTCTGTTTCTTTTGGTTTTATTTTCAAGTTGTGTTTGTGAAGGAGCAAGTTGATTAACCATAGGTTTGTTTTCTTTCCTAAGGGGAGGAACAAAAGGAACCATGAGAGGTTGTTCATATACTTTCTCCTTTTCTTTGTAAACTTGTTTTATTCGAGTCTGAATGACGGAGTTAGTTTCCTTATCTTGTGGTCTCTTGGATGATGTCAGGGAAGTTTCTAGTGTTGGTTGGTCTTGGTTGGTTGGATCTTGGTTAGGTTGAAGCATGGTTTCATCTAGGATAGGAGTTTCAAAGGTAGATAGGGACATGTTGCGAAGAGACAATTCTTCTATTTTCTTTGATTTGAATTTTTTGTAAGCTAGGAAAAGGAAGTCTTGTCGAGGTGTTATAGGTTCCATGGGCTCGATCCAAAAGGATTCTAATGAAAAGTGTCCTTTGGAAGACAATCAATTAAAGCCACTATGGTGAATAGTTAATATGTCATTTTCAAATGGAAACTTTAAGCATTTGTGAATAACCGAAGGGACAACTTTCATTGAGCGAAGCCACGGATGGCCTAGCCTCAAATGACACTGGTCCAATTGCGGGATGATGGAGAATGTGACATCCAATGTTTTTGGTCCTATTTTTAATGGAAGGACATTCAATCCCATCGTAGGGAAAGAAAAACCATTGTGTGTCTTGATCCATTCTATTGGTTGATCATAGTCATCTTGATAAAAGTCATGTAATACCTAAAATCCCTCGGTGATCACATTCTCTCCACATGTGAGATCTATTAGTATCCCATTAGTGGGATTTTCATATGATGAAAGAGCATCACCATACACAAATATTCATCAGGGAACTTCTATCCCAAACATAATTAGAGAAGATCAAATTAAACAATCACTCAAAATTCCTTTATCTTTTCATCAAAATCCATCAATTTCACTTGCCATTCACAAGGCTACCAAACATCAATTCACCAAATCAGTATTTCAGATATTTATCAGACTCAAGTACATATTAACCATCCTCAAATTGACTATACCAAACAATAACCAGATTAGGAACACTGAACAAATCTAATTCTTTCACTATTCATCAAGTTACTCTTCATTTCAAATTGTTTTCACAAGGCAAAAAGACAACAAACCAACCATTCTTGATTCTAATATTTAACCAGACTTCCAAGTAACTTCAACATCATCATTTTGAGAGAAATAAACCAATTACACAGTCTTATTCCTCTATTTTATCAGATTTACAAATTACTTGCACCAAAAAAAACCAAATTTTGTTTGAAGGGAATCAAAGCACTAAATCGGGTGAAACTTTCAAACCACTTTGAATCTCCAAAAAATAAACACATTTTTGAGTACCCATTTCGCCCTTATATAACATTTATTACATGCAGGTGGGGTTAATTTGTAACATATTCCTCAAAAATGAGGCTTAATTTTGTAACCTATCTTCAATAAAATGGTCATAAAACACTCAAAACTCACTGAAATATGATGAGACAAAAAGAAAAATGAAGTAGACTCATAGGTGCATCAATAGAAATGAATGAAACAAAAAATAATTCCAAAAAAATATGTACATTAATCTGCAAACACGTTTTTACTAGTCTGAAATATAGAAAAAACAAAGTTTAAGCATGCAATGGGGTTTCTAAATTATTTTCTTCATATTCAAACTTTCCACTCTACTTAAAAATGATGTAAAATTAATTTTTTATGGATTTTCATCTTCCCCAATCAACTAAACATTCCTAAACTACCTTATTACCTTTCATCTTCCTGATTTTTTCTTTTTCTTGCATTTTTGACAATTTTTACAACTTTTGCATTATTAGCATATTTTTTTGTAAATTGAATTGCCTCACCTCCTAGTGACATAATAAAAATGAAAATAAATTGAAATAGGTCCTCACATGACCTTTTCCATACATTTTACATTTAAAAATTCATTTTTAGCAGTTTATCCTTTTAAAGGTATTTTTGAGAGTAAGGTGCTCTTGCACCATCATAGATACGGTTGGCTATGTAGAGAGGACCATCGAGTAGATTTTTAAGTATGTTTGGTAATTGGATCGGTGAAAATTTTCAAGTTTTGATTTGGAGGGGGAACAAACTTATTACCTTGATCATTAACAACTACAATGGATAGACGATCAGAATCAGTGAGGTCTTGTAAAAGATATTTAAGATGCTTACAATGTTCCGTGTCATGTCCATTTTTTCTATGATAATGGCAATAAGCATGGGATTTAAATTTCAGAGGTAAAGGGTTAGTATGATCAGGTGCTTTGATGGAAGGAAAGGTAATCATTTGTTGTTGTAAAGGTTGAGACATTGTGTTATGGAGGGTGTCAAGTAAAGGTGTGAATTGTCTTTTTGGATCTCTATAACTAAAAGGCATCGTGGTTTTAACAGTTGAGCTACTTGGTTGTTGAAAAATTGAGTTGGTTGTTGAAGGGGATTGAACTGTAAGAACCATTTATTTTTCTATCTAAATCATTGGGAATTGTTTTGGTTGATAGGTTCATATTTCTCAGCTCAGCTAGAAGTGGACCTTGTATCTCGACTACTAATCGAATTGTGATAATTGAAAAGGATGGTACACAAGTTCATGAAGGAAGGGAACTTAATCATAGTAAGTTTTTCCTGAAGTTTAGTTTGCAAGTTTTTGATAAACATATTTTGAAGGTGTGGGTCAAGAATCTTGACATTGATTTGAGAATAAAGTGATTGATAGCATGAGATAAAATCAATTGTCTTTTCTTCCTTATATTGTTTGCATCTCATCAAATGGGCTAAGGTATTCTTGGGAGTCATATGCACTTGGAAATGATTTATAAAGGAATCAACCAGTTCATTAAATGAATGAATTGAATTGTTTGATAAAGATGAAAACCATTCCAAGGTAGTATCCTTTAAAGTTCTAAGAAACATTTTTGCTAATAGTTTATCATCAAGGACAAAGTCACTACATAAGGCAGTGTAGGCATTAACATGGTTAGAAGGATCTCCCTTCCCTCCATATTTCTCAAATCTAGGCATCTCTACTACTTGTGGCATCAATGTTCACAATATTTCCAAAGAAAATGGGCTACTTTAAACATAATATGTGGGTGGCCCATTCTAATTTTTTTTTATGGTGGAGATTTTTTTTTACATGGAGGAAATGGTTTGGAAAAGTTGTGTTATGAGAGGGTCATTATGAGTGGTATGTAGTGGAAGTGAAAGTGGTGATGGAGTGTATGTAGTGGTAGGGAATGTGAATGGAATGCTTTTAGATGGTATTGTAGAAGAGGATAGAACATGTGATGCCACATAGGAATTAGGGATGCTACTAGGAATACTCAAGGAAGGAATCACATTACCAACTTGTTGCATTGTTGTTGTGACATGAGGAGTGGTATAGGTAAGAATTGAGGCTATGGTTGAGGGAGGAGGAGTTTGGGGTCCTCCTTGGCTAACCATAGTGTTTGCTAGTTGAGAAGCACCAGAGTTTGAAGGAAGATGTTTTGTATATATCACAACTATATGTTTCACGTCTAGGCATTCTTCACTTTCAAGCATATGATGGATATTTTCTATGGTAGAAATTGTAGTGGTTGAAATATTGTCAAGGCTCACTTGATGTTGGAGATGTTTTGAGTTCTCATGAATGTGAATTATTTTGTCTTGCAAGATAAGTTTATGTGTCAACTTGCATGTTATTGGAAGGCAAAGCATTGCTAAAGGTATTATCCATGCCTAGTGTACTAGTTGCCATACTAGGAGTGGAAGCTTTAGATAAACCAAGACCCATAATGAGTGTGTTATTGTGGGATAACATGAGTCCCAAACTTCTTCTCACTATGTTATTAGCAATAGGACACCAAACACTCATGCAAAGGTCTCTAAATGCAGGGTGAATGCAAATTCAATGTAAACTAATAAGAATGAAATGCTTAAAATTGAAATTCTAAAAAATAAAAATGAAATGCAGAAATAACAAACAGAAACTAAGAAATTGCATATTAAATTCCAGAAAATGTAGTGACAAATATGCAACTGGACTAAGTCGCCCAGGGTGGTGAATGAGTCTAGGTAGTGATTTTTTTAAAAAAAATCAAAATTTTTAAATTGATTTTTATGCTTTTTAGGTTTTCAGCTACATATATAATATGAGTATGCAAAATTTTGGCAATTTTTAATGAAATGAAGTGCAAAAATGCAAGCTAGATGAGCTTTTCACTAATGCAAATTTTAAAACCCTATGATGCAAATTAAACAATGCAAAATGCAATGCAATGTGATTTTAGGATGTAAATGCACTTGGAATCAGAAATATAATGTTCTAACATTGGGTTCACCAAAATGTGAACAATGAAAATTGTGTCACAACTTCCCTTATTCACACCTAAAAGGGGAATGAAGGGAGAGGAATCCAATTTCACAATGTTCACACTCAAGAACAATTCTGTGAGATTTCAAGATTGAAATTTGTCAAAGGATATTGTTCCTAAGGCTGGAAAGTGATGAAGAAGGTAAAGTACGAATGCAAAACTAAGAAGATGCAAAAAATTTGTTTGAAAACACAATGTGATATGCAAAATGAACTAAATATGCAAACAAATTGTAACAGGAATTATTGAAACTAAAGAGGTGCACCTAGGAACTGAAAAGTGATGGAAAGGAGCTCTAGAATCCTGTAGAAATCACTGTTTAAGCCTGCTAGGACACTTATGCCAAGCTAGGTGACTTAGTCCTATTTCGGGGAAATTTTGTCAAAACAGGTTTCAGCCAAAAGGGTACTCAGAACTACAGAAACCACTTTTTAGGCATGGTAGTGGGACTAATTCACCACTGATGGTGACTTAGTCCACCTCCAAATTTTGGGAAAATAAAAGATGCAACCTATAGCTCCCGGTTCGCACTTCAGCTCCTGATAGGTTTCCAAATATGAATATGAAGAATTTGACTTGTATGTGTTCTCCAAGCTTCTTTTATGGTTGTTTTTACTTTGAATGACTTTGATGAATTGTTGACACCTTTTCACACCTTTCTCTTTGAAAAATCTGCACACAAGGCCTGCAAAACACATGCAAAGAGGGGAAAAAGTGTTAAGGGTTAGTGAATAGGGGTTTGCCTTGGTCAAACCCCAGTTTGGTAATTAAACCCTTGAAAATAAAATGAAAAGAAAAGAGATTGATGAATGAAAAACATGAAATTCTACAACTCACCAAACCCTTGAAGTAGAGATATGAAGATATGCAAGTAATGGCTCCAAAGTGCTTGACTACTCTTGTAGACAAAATGCTTGAATGCTAAATCACTTGATTGCTTGATTAGACAATTGAAGTTTAAGAATATTTTAGGATGATGAAAATGAGAGGAAAACCCTATATTTATACATGATTATATAGAATTTCCCAAAAATACCACATCACAGGCTGACCTCAAGGTTTAGAAAATAATATCCCACTAGAATTTTCAAATAATTTTAATTTTTTAGCCAAATGGGACTAAGTTTCCCCTAGTGGCGACTTGGTCCCACTTAAGAAATTTAAGTGGGTGTTAGGAATTAAAGTGTATTAAATGATTTTTAATGAGATTATTCTAAAAAATACATTAATGTAGGGCCTATAAGTGTCTAAAGGGGTTATTTTAACATAAGAAAGAGTCAAAATATTGATGAAAAGCCTAGAAAAGCATGAAAGTTTGTTACAACACTTTAAAACACTTTGAAATAAGGCTTGGTAAGTGATAAAAAAGAGGTTATTTTGATGAATAATATTAAGAAGGCCGATGCAATTAGGGGGAAGAGGTTGAACGATGGTCGGCGTAGCTGTTCGCAAAGCTAGGGCATCCGCGCCCTAGCTCTTCTCTGGTTTTTTTCTGTCTCTGCGCGGTGAGGGGGGGCCTGTGTCTGCGTGCTGGGAGGGGCGAATCTTCTAAGCATTGTTGTGGGTGAGTTTGGGGGGTGTGCGGTGGCTGGGAGTCTCTGTTTTCCCGCGGCCGTCCTCCTTTCTTTTTCCTTGGCTTTGGCGTGTGCGGCCAGGCTCGTGGTCGTGGCTGAGGCTTGAGGGGGTTACTTCCCTCTAGTCTGGGTGAGCCTGGGAGGGGTGGCGGCTTTTGCTTGGTGGAAGGTGGGGATTGCTGTGGAGTGTGGGGTTTTGTCTGGGTGTTGAAGCTGGTTAGGTGTGGGGTTTTTGCCTGGGCTAGTGGTGGGCTTTCGGCTGAGGGGTGTGGGTTTGGGTTGTGCCTTATCCTTTCCTCAATGGAGCTTGGGGAGCCTTCGGGGGAGGGACCTAAGCTGGATTTCCGGTCCGCTCTAGGCTCGAATCCCTTGCTTTCGGGGTCTCGTCTTCATGATAATATTTTATTTTCTCAGAATCTGGAGAAGAATGAGGCAGGTTCGGCAGGAGGGTTTCGTGTGCCCAAGATTAATGGTTGCCTTGAAAGATGTAAAGAGAGGCCAAATGTGGTGATCCCGATGGAGATGCTCGCTGAAGATATTGAGTACTACTCACGACATTCGTTGTACTGCAAATTTTTGGGTTTGAAAATTTCATTGCAATATTTGGAGACCTGGGCCAGGAGGACTTGGATGCCAGTTGGTGAGATGGAGATTCGGCTCCTAGCCAACAACTATTTCATGGTCACGTTTGACTGCATGGCAGATAGGATCAAGGTTTTTGAAGGAGGCCCTTATTTTTACAATCAGGTGGGCTTGTTTATCAAGCCATGGCACGCGGGTTTCAATCCAGCCGAGGAGATTCCTAGTCGAGTTCCAGTCTGGGTTAGATTGCCAAGGCTACCGGTCGAGTGCTGGCGTGAAGATGTACTGCATCTTCTTGCCTCAATGCTTGGTAAACCTGTTGGTTCGTCGCAACAGACGCAGTTCAAAAAGGTAATGACATTTGCCCGATTCTGTGTGGAAATTGATTTAAGTAAACCTTTGCCGGATTCTCTTGAAGTGAGTGCAGGCTCCCACTCATGGGTTCAACAATTGGATTATGAGACTTTACCCTTTAGATGTCGGTTGTGTCATGAATATGGCCACTTACTGCGTAGATGTCCAAGGGCCAAGCCTTTGGAGACTAATGCTTCACAGCCTCCTAAGAATCCTTCTGGGTTGGATAAGGGTAAGGGTCCTATTCTGGAAGGTGGTGCCGGGGAGGGTGGTTTTATTCCGGTCAGGAATCGGAATAGAAATAAGGGGCATAAGAGGACTCTCAAAGAAAGGCAAGAAGAGGACACTTTTAATAGATTTGAGGTATTGGATGATTTTAGTCAGCAGGAAGTGAATCCGGGTTTGGTGGACTTGGATCAAGGGACTATGGAAGTTGAACAGCAGGGGTCTCCTATTCAGATAGAGCAAGCTCCTCAGCAGGAGGTGCATATGGGTTTACCAAATGTAGTGCAGGATGGGAAAGATCTAGGGCTTGAAGGGCTCTGTTCAAAGGTTCTTGGTGCTCCACAAGTTGAGGAGACTGGGATTTTGGAATCAAACCATCAGTTGAGGGCTCCGGAGGAACCAAGTTGTGTTGCTGCTCCAGAAAAAAGAAAAGACGCTTCAGCCCACCACTCTCGGGTTTCAGGCTCGGAGTTAGGTAAGAGTAATAAGTTGTCCTCTCATTTGGGAATTCTTCAGAAGGATCTAAAAAAAGGTGGGACGGAAAATGTCTCTAAACTTGGCAGGAAGAAGGATGTGGAAAAGATTAGAATGATAGGGGAGAACTTGGTGGAGTCAGGGTCGGTTAAGACCTTGGATTCTCTTTTTTCGAGCCCCTTGAAATGATTGTTTTATCTTGGAATGTAAGGGGCTTGAACAGTGGCCCTCGACAAAAAGCTGTTCGCGATTTGGTTAGAAGTCAATCTCCTGATGTGCTCTTTCTCTAGGAGACTAAGCTATCAGTTGAAAGTATGTTTGGTTTGATGCCTAAGCTGTGGGGGAATGGCGAGTGTCAATGTATTGGTGCACAAGGGGCTTCTGGGGGAGTGGCTTGTTTATGGAATCCTCAGAAGATTTCTCCTCTTTGGTGGTTGTCCTCCAAGTCTTCTCTCTCCATGATTGCTTCCTGCTCTGAGTCAGGGGAGGCTATACTTCTCTCCAATATTTATGCGCCTCCTGAGCTTCATGGTAAGCAATTATTGTGGACCCATATCAGGTTTGTTAGAAGTATGGCTCCTTACCATCCGTGGATTATGGCGGGGGATTTTAATGCTATCTCTAAGTTGGATGAGAAACGGGGTGGTATTGCGAGGCTGGAGCCTTCTGCTCTTCTCCTTCAGGACAACATTTCAGCTCTAAATCTGGTGGATATCAAGCCTAGTAATGGCCAGTTCACTTGGACTAATCGGAGGATTGGGGAGGATTGCATTGCTGAGCGTCTTGATCATTTTCTGGTTTCTTGTTACTGGGTTGGTGGTTTGTGGTCCTCTATGTCTAAAATTTTGGACTGGAGGGGTTCAGATCACTGGCCTATCAAGCTCGTGATCTCTTCGGCTCGTGTGCCTCGGTCTCCACCTTTTAAATTCCAGCTTATGTGGCTTAGGGATCCCTCTCTTCATGACTACGTGGCTGAATGGTGGAGGTATGGTAGACCTTCCTATGGTACTAAAATGTATACTTTTGCTAAGTTACTTTAATTTGTCAAGTATCAACTCAAACGATGGAATCGACATTGCTTTGGAAACATTTTCCATGCTAAGGCTGCTGCTCAGGCAGAGCTGGCTGGTATTACGAGGATGATTAGGGAGGATGGGATGACTGAAGTACTGCTCTTGGAAGAAGCCAAGGCTCTGAAGCTGTTGGAGGAGTGTGAGCTAAGGGAAGAAATTTTTTGGAAACAAAAGGCCCGGGTTGATTGGTTACTGGAAGGAGATAAGAATACTGCCTTCTTCTTCAATTCGGTGAAAGCCAGGAGACATGGCAACTCTATTTCTGTTTTAGTGAATGACAGGGGTGAGCAGCTTTCCTCCTATCAGGAGATCTCTAATGAAGCAGTTCAATACTTTGCTTCTTTATTCAAGGTGGAGGAGCGAAGGTGTTTCGATGAGGAAATTCAAGTCCTGTCGTGTATCCCTTCTCTTGTTTCTAGAGAAATGAATGAGCATCTTATGAGTGACATTTTGCTTGACGAACTGGAGGGTATAGTGTTTCAGATGAAGAAGGGGAAAGCCCCTGGCCCGGATGGCTTTCCGATTGAGTTCTTCCAAGAGTTCTGGGATATTATCAAATTGGACTTGTTAGCAGTTGTGCAGGAGTCTCAATCAAACAAGCAAATGCTGCGGGCTCTCAATTCCACCTTTCTTGCTCTCATTCCCAAGTGTGAGGGTGCTGATAGGCTAACGCAATTTTGGCCTATCTCTCTGTGCAATGTGATTTACAAAATTATCTCTAAATTGATGGCTGACACGTTGAAAAAGTGGCTTCCAGTGTTGATTTCTGAGGAACAGGGTGGTTTTGTGGAGGGTCAGAAAATTTTGGATGGGGTGGTGATTGCTACTGAGACTATCCATTCTATGGCCACTTCCAAGGTTAAGGCAATGTTTATCAAACTGGATATGGCTAAGGCTTATGACAGAGTTCAGTGGTCCTTCCTTCAGAAGATTCTTGGTACTTTTGGTTTTGGAGAGGATTGGATTAAATGGGTTATGAGCTGTGTTACTACAACTTCCTTTTCTGTGTTAATCAATGGTGAGCACTCAGAGCTTTTTGGTGCATCTCGGGGTTTGCGCCAGGGGGACCCCCTCTCTCCCTATTTATTTATCCTTCTTGCTGAGGGTCTGGGACGCTTGATGAGAAGGCATGTGGAGCTGGGGCTTATTTCTGGATGGAGATGGAATGGTGGCTTACCTTCGCAGTCTCATTTGCAGTTTGTGGATGACACAGCTTTGTTGGGTCTGGCGTCTATCAGGGAAGCTACTAACTTGCGTAAAGTATTGGATGTTTATCTTAATGCCTCGGGCCAATTGGTCAATGAGGAAAAGTCCTCCATCTTTTTCTTTAATACTCCTGAGGCCATTCAGAGGAGGATTGCTCACATTTTGAGATTTCAAATTGGGTCTCTCCCCTTGACCTATCTGGGTATTCCGATCTCTGTTGGAAGACCTCATAGAGATTCTTGGAAAAATATATTGGATAAATTTTGTGTGAAGGTTAATCATTGGACCCACAGATGGTTGTCCTTTGCTGGGCGTGTTCAGTTGCTCAAGTCTATGGTGCAGGCTCTCCCCATCTACAGGAGCATGATCCAGGCTGCCCCGGTGAGTTTCATTAAGGAGTTGGATTCTCTGGCTAGGCAATTTTTATGGGCTGGTAGCCTACAGTCTTCCAAATGGAGTCTTGTCAAGTGGGATATTGTGTGTAGCCCGAAGCAGTTCGGAGGGCTTGGTTTAAGGCAGTCTTTGCTGTCCAGTGTGGCTCAAGCTGCTAAGTTGTATTGGCGTTGGTGTGTGGAGCAGGATCAGCTCTGGGCTAGAATTTTATCTCATAAGTATTTTCCAGGGATCCCTCAGTGTGATATTCCCCGGTACTCCTTGAGGGGGAAAGGTTCGGTGATTTGGGGTACTCTCAAGAAAGGGGCTGATCTCATAAAGGATGGCCTTTTTTGGATTTGCAAAAGGGGGACGCAAGCTCTCTTCTGGTCTGATTCTTGGGATGGTTTTCCCCCCATTCTCTCCCAGTTTCCAAACTTGGTTACTTTGTGCCAGCGGTTCCTCGACGCTGGTTGGTCAAGGGTGAGTGATTTTAAGTCCTTCTCTGCCCGTGATCAGCTGAGAATGGTGGGATGGAAGAGCCCTGGCGAGTGGCCTGATGTTGGTATGGTGGAGGACTGTGCTGAGTTGCACAAAATCCTCTCCAACAGGAAATGTAGTTCCCTGCAGGAGAAGGATGGTCTTTCATGGTCTCCTAATCCTAAGGGTGTCTGTACTGTTGCTTCTGGATATCAGAGATTGTTATCCCACAGGCTTGAGGGGGAGGAGGTTCACTGGTGGAAGAGACTGTGGAATAAGTTCTCCTGGCCAAAGTGTAACTGCTTTCTCTGGACCTTGTCCTGGAACAGGTGCTTGACGTGGGACAATATTCAGAAGAGAGGGTTTCAAGGCCCTTCTATTTGTATTTTATGCGGGGCAGCGGAGGAGGATTCTTCCCACTTGTTTTTTCGGTGCCCCTTTGTTTTGCATCTTTGGCATATTTGGTGGGAGGCTTGGAGAATCCCATGTGTTCATGCCTCTTCTCTGGTGGAGTTTTGGAACAGTGTTGGTAGACCTCCTTCTGGAACCTCTTTCCTACAGGAGGTGTGGTATGTAGGTCCTACTTTCATATTGTGGCAAATCTGGCTAGAACGAAATCGTAGAATTTTTTGGGGTGAAAGGTTGATATTCCAACAAGTTTGGCAAAGAGTAAGGGCTATGATTCAGGAGACGGTGGAAGCTAAGTGTGAGGTTGTTTTCCCTTTAGACAAAGGGGACGCTGAGAAGGTGGAGAGACTTGGAATCCAGGGGTTGTCTTCAGCTTCGGCTTGCGTCAAGAGGGGAAGGAGGGGGAAACAAAAAGTCCAAAGGTTGGGCAGGTGGATGCCCCCTCCGGAGGGTATCTTGAAGATCAATACTGATGGTTCTTCAAGAGGCAACCCTGGTCCTACTGGAATTGGTGGAGTTGGTTAGGATTCTTCGGGCTCTGTGGTTTTCTTCTTCTCTGCTCATGAAGGGGTGCAATCTATCAACCTTATGGAAGGTTTGGCGATTCTCTATGCTCTTGAGAGGGCTTATGTTTTGGGTTCGCGCAGGGTTATTTGTGAATCTGATTCTCACGTTCTGATTGGTTTGATAAATAATCGGACGGTGTCTGATGTTAGCTGGCAGCTGGCTAGAATGGTGCAACAGATTTTACAAATTGGTTCTTTGATGGAGTTTATATCCTTTGTACATATTCCTCGGGAGTGGAATAGGGCTGCTGATTGTTTGGCTAAGTGGGCTTCTGAGAATCCTCTCGGTTGGAAGATTGATGGGTGGGAGCAAGTTCCCCAGGTGCTCGGCCAAGATTTAGAAGGGATTCTGGTTAAAGATGGGGATGGTTACAATGAGGAAGGCTGATGTGTGTTGCTATGTTGCTGTTGGCGGGTCTTTGTGGCCTGAAATTTTTGTAATCTTCTCTTCTGATTTTCAATAAAGTTTTTACCCTGTTTTATTATAAAAATAAATAAAAAAAATATTAAGAAGGCCGTAGAAAAGTGTGAAAGTGTGTTACAACACTTTACAACACTTAAGTAAGGCACCACTTGAATTCTTTTAATTTGCTGAAGCCCAAGACTTAATCAAATTTTTTTGACCACATTGAAACACTAAATCAAGGAACAACTAAGCCAAGGTCACAAGGAGAACCCAAACAAGATAGAAAAAGTAGAGGGGTTAATTTTTTAGTGTCCACAAGGTCAAGAGCTAATGATCAAAAATAATTTGGCTAGTTTGTAAATATTTAGCATGCATTGACATATTTTCAACTAATAAATTCAATCCAAGTTGGGTAACTTTACATGTCATGAAAGAAAAGCCACCGAAAAAGATAACTTAAGAATAACTGATGTCATTAGATAAGCCATGTGTTAGCTTTCCACAATTTTACAACCTAAAAATATAACCACTACAAAGAGCTTACAAAATCTCAGAATCCTCCTAATATTATGCCATGTGTCCAAATTCCACTAACATTTGATAGAACACCATTAGAAATATTGAGAACACATCACGTGTCCCTTTTCTACAATTATGTGAGCTTCATTTAGGTCCTCTCAAAACATCCCACAAACTCACATAATGCCTCAAAAGTGTGCCATGTGTCATGTCTAGGTCCTCATAAAAGACTTGTCGCTTCAAACAATTCCTTGATGCCATGTGTTGTTCATTCTGCAATTTTCCAAACCTTTAGTAACAAACCTCTTGCAAAATGACAAAATCCACTTAAAATGAAGACAGTTGTTCATGCTTCCACAATTCCACTGATAATTATTTCCTTAAAAAAATGTTCCTTGCAAACTCATGGAATAGGGCATAAAAGGAGTGGGGAGTATATATTAGTTGTGGGAAACTTAAGCAACTGGGTGATCCCACAATAATGGGCTACAGTTTTTGGCCAAACTTGACATTAAAATCAAGATTTTTCACTAGATATTCACTTTCTTACACCTATAGCAGCTAAACCATTAATAATTTGAAGATGAATAAAACTAGTTATTAGTTAGATTTTTTGTGCAGATTCTAATTATATATATATTTAAAATAAAAAATAAAATGTGAATCATTTTATGTAATTTTTAATAACTTATTTTTTCTACTAATCAACATTTTTTAAAAGTGATGTTTACTTTGGACCGCATAACTTTTTTTATAGACAAGATACAATTCTAATTTTTAAAATACAAAATTTCACACCAATATCTAGTGCATGGATATTTTTTTGTTATGTATTTTTTTTAATTAATTTTCCAAGTCAAAGTAATTATAATTTGGACAGAGGTGTACTTTGGACTGCATAATTTTTTTGTATTCATTTGTATTAACATTTTTTTTTTTGTTCGAATAAGGACATCAATACCTAGAGCAAATGTATTTTTTAGAATTTTTTCCCTCTTTTTTTCTATTTTTTTGTATGTGTGAAACAAAGAACTTGATGTTCATTGAAAATCCTACATTCACAAGAAGTTAAAAAATAAATATAATAATCAAATTAAACATATTTTAAATTATGCTTTTTGGGAAGCTTATAATAAGGGCTACATGCTTACAAAATATAAATTTTAAATGAATTCATTTAATCACCCAAAAGGTAAATCAAAAGTGGTTTTTTATCAGCATTTTGATAGGTGTAGAGGATACTTGATTATAAGAATGGTTTAAATCTAACAAGGTTCTATCCAAGGGGGGGTTTGATCTAAGGTAATTTGATCAATCCCTCTTTAATTAAAATCATTTAAATGGAACCTTTGAAGTCTTAAATCATTACATTTGCTAAAAGTATGTGATTTCAGGCAAAAATCAGGATGTCTCAAAAAGTGTAACCCATTATTGTGGGAGCACCCAACATTAAAGCACATGCTCTTGAGAACAACCTTGAGTTACTTGAGAATAAAGGGGGCAAAAAAATAATAAATGGGAGCACAACAAAGTACACTAAGTAGTTAAGAAATATTTTTAAAATGGGTCCAATCAATAACCTAACAAAAGGGATTGATAAAGGTATAGAGCGAAGGCCCTTAAATTGCAACTTAAAGATTGGGTAACTGAAGCAGGTGGTCAATGCAAAGTTAAAAAAAAGTGTGATGGCATTGCCTAGAATTATTTTTTATATGGTTTCAAAGCCTAAATGCATACATAAAGAAAGATTTTTAACAAACCCTAACATGAATTGTTGCATTTTAAAACTTGGGACTTAGGGAAAAAACTAAGAACCATAAGAATGTGGAAAAAGTACTATCAACTCCTGGAGCTAGATGATGGCTTAGGTGGGAGGCCATTATTTCCAAGGCTCTTACCTTTTCCGTTCACCACTATGAACTAACCCTCCTCTTCTTTTTGAAAGAGGTGAACATCCATAAGTGGGCTAAGTGCTAGGCTTAGAATAGGGAGGAGCCAAAGAAAAACTACATCTCATGCTTAGAAGGAGAACATCAATAAAAAATACTAAGCAAGTTTAGATAGAAAGCACCTTAGATATACTCATCTATCCAATCTCAATATTTATTCTTTTTATTAAATCCTTGGAGAGATTCACTTCTTCATAGATCTTCTTTTAAGACAAGACCAAAATATAATATTTTTTATACAAATATAAATATAAAATAACTATAAAGTATTTATAGATACATATAAAATATTTTATTTTAAAATAACATAATAAAATAGAAAATAATACATTAACTAGAACAATCTGATTTTAATTTAGTTTTAACTTCCATGACCATAATTAGTTTGAAAAACTAAATTGCTTTACCTCTTGGACTATCTTAGAAATTTAGATGCCCTCCCCAGAGAAAAAGAGGAAAAAAAGTGGCAGCTTAATTTGAAATTTGAGCACTTCAAGATTGACAATGAATACTCGGGTGAAACATTCATTCATTTGTAATCCTAATTTTTTGACGACATCAAGGGAGGCATGTCCTAAAATAAAATAACTAAATAGTAAACACGTAGATCTAAAGTATTTTATTTTGAAATAAGGAATTAATAATAAAAATTCTGATTTTTTTTTTTAATTTTATTAGCTGATAGGCTATTTGTGTGAACTTTTCTCAGATTTTTTGTCAACCTTCCCGGTTTTATTCTTTTTCGGTGATCGGGAAAAGGTGATGGGTTGTTTTCTCGTCCTAGTGAACTTCGGTCGGAATTTTCATTAACCTTCCTAGTTTTTGGGGTCTCCGACACCTTTGAAAAGATGGTGGATTGTTTTTTGATTTTTTAAATTAAAAATGTTTGGCGCGAGGATAGAGGAGGCTAGCGAAATGGCATGAACATTAATTATTGTATGGTTTCCATGTAGTGGTGATGGTGCAAGTAACTTTTTTCTTTAAAGTCCTTGAAAAATGAAGTGAATGTCTATGCAAGTTTGGATAATGCATTGTTGGGTGTCATTATCTAGGTTTATCTTGTTGTTCAAGATAGCTGTGAGTGAGGAGGGTAAGCTTCTATGAAGGTGCAAGTGCATTCATGGGTTGTGGAATTTCTGTGAAGGTGGGTGGACATTATTTTGAGTTTTTTTGCATGTGTTGATGGTTGTGTGGGTTGTGATAATTTTGTGCCCATTTTTTGTAGGCAGTGGAGAAAGAATGGGGGGTAGAGAAAGAAAATGGGAAGAGGTGTATTTGAAGGAAGCGAGAAGAGGTGCATATTGAAAAAAAAAATTGTCGAGTATTTCTAAAAATTATTATGTTATTTTCCAAAGGGGATTGTTGATTGTTTCTTTGTAGCTTAGTCTAAATTGTTTGGTTTATGGTTTTCTTGTAGCTGCCATGCATGGAAGGAAATATTGTTTGTTTTTTGTGTTTCCTGTGTTGAATTCATGTATTTTTTTTGGGCTTTTTCATTTGGGTTACTCTTGAAACCAATATTGTTTCATTATGTTGATTAATGTTGAAAAGATTGTATAGTTTTGTGGGTTTTAGCATGTGGGTGACTGTTGGCTATATTGTTTCATTTATGGCTTGCTTTTTTGTGTGAATGGTTGTATTTAAAATAGTTAATTTGGTGTGTTTTTAGTGAATTTTTCCATCTGGGTTGCTCTTGAAACCAATATTGATTCATGTATGGTTTGTGTTTTGTGGTGAATATTTTGAATCAGTTTGTTACTATGAGCTTTATGTGTTTTGTGCATTTTTCATGCAGGTCACTATTGAAAGGCGTGTTTTTGTGGTGATGGTTGCAACACATTGAGATAGTTAATGTTATAATGGTTGCATTTTTTTAGGGTATAAGTTGTTACCTTTTTGAAAAGGGTCTGTCGAGAAAAGACTATATAGTTTGTTCACAATGGTTCAACTTTTGTGGGGATGTTATTATATGGGTTTTTCATTGTGATTTTTAGTGTTTTGTGGGTTTGTCCATATAAGTGACTATTGATAATAATATTATTTTATTTATGGAATTCATTTTGTGGTGATGGTTGCAATGAAAGAAACTAGTTAATGTTATGTGGTTCATGTTGTTTTTTATAGGGCATTATTCACTATTGTTGTCTACCTTACCCTATATTGTTTCATTTATTGCTTCCATTTAGCGTGGTGGGGGAAAGGGTGGCAGATTGTTTTTTTATTTTTATATGAAAAGCATTTGGTGCACCGATAGACAAGGTGAGTGAAATGTTATCATTCATATATGTGTGTGTGTGTGTGTGTGTGTGTGTGTGTGTGTGTGTGTGTGTGTGTGTGTGTGTGTGTGTGTGTCTATGAGACATGAAAGTAAAAATATACTTATTTCTTAACAAAATGTTATCAAAAATTGAAAGGATATAGCCTTCTCAGGATTTCCTTCTCGAATAATAATAGTGACAAATCCATCAAGAAATGTACTCCTTTCTGAATAGAACCTTATCTATATATATATATATCTATATATGTGTATATGTATATATATATATCTATATATGTGTATGTGTACATAAATATGTATATATATATACAACACTGAGATGCGAAAGTAAAAATATGCTTATTTCTCAAGAAAAGGTTTTCAAAAATACCTGATGTAACCAAACATAGTGTACATCATTAACTATTTTATTCTATTGCAATTGTAACTAGGAAACGGAAACCATAAATTAAACATCATTGGTTTCAACGGTGACACAGATGGAGAAACCCACAATATATATATATGTGTGTGTGGATATGCATATATATATATATGTGTGTATATATATATGTATATATATGTATGTATATATATATGTATATATATATATGTATATATATATATATATTACATACTAACTTGATATATATGTATATATCTATATATGTGTGGCTTCCTTGTTTCTCCAAGCCTCCAAACATAGCCAAAAAATGAAAACCATAAACAAAAACCCACAAAAAACCACAACATCAAATCCATGCAAAACCATACACGTAAAATGCAAACCATAAATGAGATAATATTTTTCTTTTAGCAACTATATTGTATTTTTCTTAGCAATGGCTTAATATATATATATATATATATATATATATATATATATATATATATATATATATATATATATATATATATATATATATATATATATATATATATATATATATATATATATATATATATATATATATGTGAGAGACGAAAGTAAAAATATACTTATTTCTCAAGAAAATGTTTTCAAAAATACCTTATGTAACCAAACATAGAGTGTACAACATTAACTCTTTTATTTTGTTCCAACCTGTGAGCACCTATTAAAATCTGCAAACACTAAAACCTCAAGCATGGGTTAGTGACCTACAAATTCATCAAAATGCTTTAATGAAATAACATGTAAATACTTCAAAATGCAACAAATGACAAAAGAGATCAAAAAGACATTTCTAAAGCATAACAAGTACCTATTCCATAGTGGATTGGTGTCAAATGTGCCAATGACCCTTTCCCAATCCTTGCTAAAAAATGAAATGATGCAATGCACTACGATGAAGAGCAAAATTAGTTCTCAAACTGAGAGAGTAACTTTGCATGAAGATGTAGGTGAGTTGATGAAGAATGAGTCCCTTCATTTATAGAATATTTTGATGAGAGAATGGCCAAATGGATGAATGTGGGACTAAAAACAAACCAATGAAAAGAGGCCACTTATCAACTTGCCATAGGTTGAGGAATGTGCAAGTTTTGGCCAATGTGCCCAAGAGGGGGAGATTCAAATTTGTATTTGTGAAATAAATGTTGAGAGGGGGACATGAAAATGAGAAGTTAATACAATGTTGGAAGGGACAAGTCAACTTGTCTTTATTTTCAAACTTGAGGGAATATTCCATTTTTATGCCAAGTTGAAAGAAAATAAGGATTTTAATAAATATATAAATTGATTTATTGGTGCAAGTGGGAAAAGCTAGAGGATGTGATGGGTGGTTAGGTTAGGTTAGCTTAAATGATGATTAGGGGATTTTGAGTTATTTGACTTAAATATTTGTATTTATTTAAATAAAAATGGGATAGAATATGACTTTAGGATTTTAATTAAATAAAGTTTAGTTTATTTAATTAAAGGATGATGAAAGATAAAGGTTAATTAATGAAATGCTAGGATTTAATATATTTATTTAAATGATGTAATGATGAAGTGGATTTATTTAATTTGAAGGATGAAATGTTAGATTTGATTAAATTAAGGTTATTTGATTAAACTATTGGATTGTCATGTATGCATATATTTGTGTGTCTACATTTTTCTCCTCTTTGAAGCAATGCACTTGTTGCATTGGTTCAAAGAATAAACTTGCCACGATCGAAATTCAAAAAATTTTAGATTTTTCCAGTTGCCCCAGTGGAAAGAAGTACACTAGTATATAGCCCCCTCGAGAGATCGAGTGAAAAGATTCTATTTGAGGGTCGATCTCTCGATAAAGAGGTTCAAACTGGATGGTTATGGATAATGATGCAAATGAGATTATTTTAAGATGCTTAGTATAACAAATCTATATTATCTTAAACAACTTAAATGATGATATGATGTGAGATGGATGAAATTGATGATGTGATATGCCATGATTATGCAAATGTGATGATTTATGAGATGCTTAGACTAACAAATCTATATTATGATGATGATTATGCATGTGAGATGATATGCAGAATACTGATGGTTTCTGGATGTAGGATGGATGCACTGGTGATGATGATTAACTATTCATGACACGATGTTAGTGCGGAAAAGAAGAAATTAGATGATGACAAGCGGATCCAACAAGCCAACTTTATGAGAGATGATGATGAGAAATAATGATGATAGATGGATTATTTGCTTATCAAGGATTGGGATTTTAAAGGGCTCACTTACCTTATGTTTGATAAGACACATAAGCACGATGCATCAAGGTATAAAGAACTAGGATGGCATGGTACTTAGTGTGATTGACTTTGACTCAAAAAATAGATAGGAGTATTCTTGTTCACACTTGACATATGAAAACATTGCTAGGATGCACTTTAGAAGTTTCAAACATCTCAGACCAAAACAAAGAAAGGTATAACCAGTCAATGCAATAGTCAACAAGTTGTTTGAAACATCCTCTATACATATCTAACAAAGAAAGTATTCACCAAGGTCATTTTACAAGAACATCCAACAAGCATAGCAAACAAAAGGATGATGATCGTTGCCCCATTCCTATCTCTCTAAATCCTTCATTCGGATATCATCGAGAGGTCCTTGGACTTAGCACAATAAGATAAGTCAAAAGACAAAGATAAAGCACACAAACAAGTTGATGTTCTTCAATACCACTAACCAAAAGGGAATGTGTTTTTAAGGATAAGAACCAAAACTATTGCCAAAAGATAATGCCCATTGTAGGAAGGATACATGCTAGGACATGTTAGTGGATGGCGGCACATCATTTCAATTATCCATAGTGTTCTTTCTAATAAATAATGCCCATTGTAGGAAGGATTTATCCTAGGACATGATGTTATCAGATGATTGATATGGGACTATTTGGATGATGAACTATCGACACAAAGAATTGACCAACTTGTTTATGTACTAACCTAAACTTGAGACTTGACGTTTTTGAGATTTACTTTTAAGCTGTTAGACTTGCTTCTAACTATTTCAAAAAAGGTTGAGGATGAAGATCGGTTTATTATTAGTGGTGTTTATTGCGGGTGCAAGTGAAATGAGACAGATGGATTTTTTCAAATATTTGTATGTTTTTGGAGTTTTGCAATGTTTTGATTTTTTTATTTTTTGAATGTTTTTGTGGTTTTCTGAAATTTTGACCAAGAGACTAACCTAAAGACCTATCCTAGGGGCCTCAGGGGCTAATCAATAGATTAGCCTTGCCTATGTTATACATGCAAAGACCACATAGTTTGACTGGCGACTTGATCGATTTACAGATGAAGATATACATGATGAAATGTCAGTTTATTATGATAGAATCCTAAAGGACTGACCTAAGTGTCTCGATGATCAAAGATCAACCTTTCCTACGTTCAAGCTCAAAGACGATGTAGTTCAAATTTCCATGTTTTTGATGTTTTATGTTTTCGACTTGTTTTTGGATTTTGATATATTTTGAATTTTTTTGGATTTTTTGCACAATTTTGATGATTTGGATATGATATGTGTGATGATATCAGTGCTCTATTTGTGGATTTTTTTAAAAACCAAGGTAAGGTTGATTGATCGAATTGATGGATTAATGATGACGATAACACTATTGAGGATACACAACAATGCAAGGATTTGATTGATCAGGATTGATGACGATAAAATTGTTGAGGATGCACAACAATGAAAGGATTGATTGATCAGGATTGATGATGATAACATTGTTGAGGATGCACAACAATGCAAGGATAGTGCTAAACAACACAATGATCGGGAAGGATATCCCAAGATTATGAATTGATTGGATTCAATTGATCAGGATTGTTGAAGCTTCATTTGTAACAAAAGTTGTTTGAATGATTTGATGTGATGTTTGAAATGCAACTTAAATGCAACTGATAGTGATTGTTTGGATTGATGTTCAATGAAAGATGAAGCTTGATAAGGAACATCTTCTCATCAAAATATGCCATGGGCTAGTGATTTGGAATTTTTCTCACAAGTGGTTTGACCAATTTGATTCTACATTCTCCAATGTTTGAATCACCACATAAGTTGGAGGATATAGACCAAGATTTATTCCCAAAGAAAGATGTACATATCTGCCCCCAATGTCTAGCAATGTATGGAATTTCATGGATGGATGGATATGGTAAGCATGCAAAGGATGCCAAGGATTATCTTGTCATAAGATAAGGTGTTTAGATAAAGAATGCTCATTTAGATAATGCTTCATGGCTCAGATAATGCTACATAGGATAGGATCAAATGAAAATGACCCATGTCAATATTTTTACCATAAGCAAGTGTAAAGTGTGCCCCAAAATTTCATCAAGATCCAGATAACTTGGATGATGGACGTAGATATATGCACATGTATGAAATGGATTGGATAAATGTTCTATGGATGAATGGATTTATTATGGATAAGACTGATGGAATGATGGATTTTATTATGGATGGGATGAAATGTTGGATTTTATTATGGATGGGATGAAATGCTTTCACCTGAACTGGCACACATAGATGCTCGATTCTACACATGACGCCTATTTTCCAGGTTTTCATGATGGTCTTGCCCAAAGCGCCACACATGCAGTTTTCACTAGAGGATGATTTTTTATTTTTATTTTTTTGTTTTCAATCCTTTTTCTGATTTTTTTGGTTTTTCATTTTTTTTTTTTCTTAAAGATTCATGCTGACCCACCTAGTGGTGTCGATGTAGATTCTTCTGTCATAATGTGCCATCATTATCCTACATGAAGAAGTTGCTTTGCTAAGATACGTGCACTTGAATGTAGCTTTTGGGATTCTTGATTTGCTTTGTCGATACCGGAGTTAACTTTGTCTCTGTGTGCACATCGCGATAGAGTGCCTTCAAAATCCTTATGATGAAGGGTCGTTGCCAATACATGGTCAATGTAAGAACTAGATATCGTGCATGGAGGCGTGGATGGAGTGTGTTTAGGGATAAGAGACGGATTGGTTGACAGTTTGTAACATTTGACTCTCCAAACTTGGGAAGATGAGCAATGATGGGTGGATATAGAAGTGTGTGTGGAATTAGGACCAACTACTTGATACACTTTGTACGTCGCTTGAAAAGCCTGCTTTTTCTTTTGTGGACATCTTTGATGGATAATTTTCCCTTTTTTATTTTGCCCCATAGTTTCTTTGACTAATGGAGTTTGATAGGGATAATATTTATTTGTATGTTTTGGTATCCATGCGTACTTGATTTGTCCATTATGTTTCTCAGCTTATTTTTCTTTGATAACGTTGTTTGTACTTTGATTCAAATATTTCTTTTGATGTTGGTCCCAATTCATGGATGGGGTGATGGGTGGATGAAGATTCATGGCATGGCTGGTTGTAGTATTGGCAATGGTTTCACCATAAAGATTCTTCGTGCTCCCTATGTTGACGTTTGCTTGAGACAAAGTTTCCCCCAGTATTACAGAAGTAGTACCTTTGTTCTTTGATTCTTCTTGTTTTGAGTTGTCTTGTTTGATAAGTGTTCTCTGATAGATGACCATTGTAGATGATGTTATTAGAATTTGTTGTGCTACTGACTCTAGAATATACTGTTCTGTCAGACCTGTTTCCTTGAGCGAATAATTTTGGATATCTTCATACATGATGTCTTCAGTCTAGATTTTGGATATATCTGATCCTAATGTTGACAACTCTGTTTGGTTGTAGGAATCAATAACCTGCTCTTTTTGTGTAATAATATCAGGAGTAAAGGAATCCTGTTCTAAATGAAGATCATCTACGTGTCCATCCGCATAAAGCATCTCATGGGTAGATGGAGGAGTAAGTGCTACATGGATATGATCATCTTGCATAGATAGGAGAGTGTCCATTAGATTATTGTACTATCTTGAAGATACAAATTCTTGATCTTGAATGTTTTCATAATTGCTTTTGACATGCTTTGGATCAAGTTCTTGACATGGGTTAGTTTCAAAGGATGGATTACTTACCAAGGATTCCTGGATGGGAAATGGCTCAATATCCTCTTAATGTTTGAGTGGACTTGGATCAAGTTTTGAGTTGAAGATTCCTTTAGTATTTGTAACCATGAGGTCAAAGGGGGTCAACATGTCTTGGAAAGGACCATTGCTAGACCTTAGTGGAAGATTTTAATCATGCTTTGGAATGAATTCTTGAGATATGTCCTCTAACTCATAAGGAAATGTAGAGACATTTTCAATATGATCATTGGTCGATGGATTGTGCATTATGTCGATAGGATCAAATAATCCTAACAATCCTTGAAATAAATCGCTAAAAAGTGGCTCTTGATGTATGGTGAGTTGATCATCGGATGGGGTAGAAACATCCTCAATGTGCTCCTTAATTGAGAGATTTTGAACATTGTTTTCAACAATTGTGGCAAAGATATTGTGAGTGTCTTCAACCATAGGGTCAAGTGATGTTGACATTTCTTGAACTGGAACATTGTCGAGTATTGTTGGTGGATTTTGATCATGATTGAAAAGTGATTCTCGATGTATGTTAATTTGATCATTTGATGAGGTGGAAACATCCTCAAGGTGTTCATTGATGCATAGCTCTTGGTCATTGTCCCCGTTGACTTGGATCGATACATGGATTCGTTAACATTTTGTTGGGATTTTTAATAACATTTTCTTGTTGGGCTTAGTATTGGGCTTAAGCTTGTGCTTGTCCGGCTTGTAGGGCTTGTGTTGCTTGGTGCGTGGCTAGATATTGTTGGATGAACTTTTGGTAGGCTTGGTGAGCTTTTAGTGCAATGTTATATTGTTTTGCTGCTTTTGGTTTTGGTGGTAGTGATGGTGGATTCAAAATTGTGTTGGATGTAGTGATAAGTGGTTGAGATACGCTTGGAGCAATCATGGTAGTGAGGGGTTGAGATATGATGGGTGTGATAGGGGTGGATGGAGTGATCGAGGTGATAGGAATGGTCAGAATGACCAAGGTGATAGGTCCTTGGGAGACCATATTTTGATTTGTCAGGATTGATGTTGTCATTTGATTAGATACCATCTGTTGGTGCGATGTCGATGGAATATTCAAAGGTTTTGATGTGATGGCTTGATTGGTGTTAGGTGGATTGATTTGGATGGAGTGATTGGTTCTAGGTAAAGGGGGAAGCCCTAAACCAAGGAATGATGTTGATATGGGTAATGGTGGTGGAGATGTCTCTTGCAACAATGACTCAACTATTTTGGTAAGTGTAGTAGTTTGTTCTCGCCAAATTTGATCTTGATTTCGATCTTGAGTCCCTTGATATAGTTGATTTGGTTTTTGTTCAAGCAAATTTGGGATGCATACTTGTGTTTTTTGAATGGGATCATGGAAAATTTGATTTTGGACAATCTTCTAATTTGGGATGATGTTCAGATTTGGGATGATGATCAGATTTGGCATGATAGGTTGAAATTGAACATTGTTGATATTGGGAATCACATTGCCTTGTTTTAGGTAACTTTGATTTTGCATGGTGTTACCTTGTCTTGGAGTCATTAACATCTTATTTGGATTTTGAACAATATTTGTATGATTTGCAAACATACTTATCCCAAAGTTTTCCAGATTTATGTTTGGAAAACTTATACTTGGTACATTCTCATTTGGCATGTAGGGATTTGGTGGGATGACGTTGTTTGTTTGAAGGCTCATGCATTGATTGTTCGGTTGGTGGATTCGTAGGTTTGGACTTAGATTTAAATCTATCATTGGGAAAGGTATCCCAAACTTTGATTTGGGCATACTCACATTTGTTGTACTATTGACATTTGTTGAAGGTAATGATCCCATGTACGGTTTTTATAGATGTGAGTGTTGATAATCAATTGGTGTTGTAAGGCTTTGATAACTTAGTTGACTTGGATTACTCATTATGTATGGATCAAGTTTATATTCCATGTTCCTCTTATGTTTTGACCTTGTTGCAAAAGTGACCTCTAGGGTTCTTAGGACCAATGACGAGATTAATGATGAAAGGGGTGAATGATATGGATGTTCAACATTTAGGGGCTTTGGATCAATGCTAGACTTAGGGTTTTATTTTTATTCATTTGATTGGGTAATGAACTTGTAAACCCTAAGATGTTGGATGTGATCTTAGGATGAATTTGTTCAAAGGATTGCTAATTCAATTAAATGTATGAGAAAGGATGCATTCCCATACACCTAACTAAACAAGGTGATTTTGATTTTGATGATTTAAGGATGTACCTAAGTCTAGAATGGTGTTTCCAAAACTCTAAAGTTGTTTGTGGGATGGATTTTGATAAATGTTTGGAATTTGGATGAAGTGTTTGATTTGATCGTAAATGAACCTAGGAAAGACTTGTTTACTAGACCAAGATAATGAAGAACATGCCTTTCTCTAAGAGTAATTTGAAATCAAAAGATCAATGTTTGCATGAAAACTATACGACCAAAAGATGCCAAACACATATGTGTGGTCCAATTGATTTAATCTTTGCTTAATTGATTCTTTTTACCACAAACACACTCTTGATTAGGTTTTCAACTGAATGTCCAATGTCCTAATTCTCTTTCATCCCACAAAGTGAATTATGCGGGAGTCGAGGAAATCAAGGAAAAGGTTACCTAAAGTTGACTTTAGTAGAAGCAAATTGAGATGAAATCCAAATATTTAGAAGCCTCTAAGGATATGAATCCCAAGGGAAAGCAATAACATGTGAATTTTTTCAAGGATATTTGCCTCTCCTAAAGGGTTTGCAATTTTGATGATTTGTTGAATGTTGGTTTCCCAATGTTTTTGATCAAAGCACTGTGTTTTCAAACTGACTCACAAGCAATGCAACATCCTAGCTCAACTGGTACATTTTTCTTGGTGGGCTTGGCTCATGCCCTTCGTAGTAGAAGAGATGATTTTACATGTAACCAAGGAAAAATATAAAGGTATGTTAAGAATGAAGTCTTAACCTCTATATTTTAAACAAGATTAGACATGGCAAGTAACTTCTTAGAATCTAAGTTCCAATGCACCACTTTGATAAACTCGGTGAATGAGTTAATAGGACACTACAAACAAGGGTTTTATTTTGGACTTTCTATTCATAGAGATTGACCCATATGGCGAGAGTCTCCTTTCAGATCCATCTCGTCAGGATCAACCACGTGATATTGGGGTTTACTCCAATACCCACATTTATATCTTGGTTGGAAATACTCTTGGCTTTAGAGTGTTACTGGTTGAGTCGTTCCCTTGGGTGAGTACTTTTTCCCTTAGGTAGGCCCTCTAGGATAAACAAAAGTGAGTAAAGACAAAATTCGTAACTCGATCAATCTTTGATGACACAAAGAAAGAGAATATATGCGATGATGCTCTACTCACACTCGCACAATATTTTTTTCAATTTTAAACCCAAACTGAAGTGTGGAGGCAATCTTTTATGCAACTTAATGTCATCAAAAAGACTTTTGGTTCTCAAGATCACTATGAAATGTGAGAGAAGCGCATATGCCTGTTTAGATGAGATTACTTTGCATAAGAGATTACAAAACATGAAAAACACATGTTCATTTTAAGACCCACAAAGCAATGATGAGTTCATTTTAAGCACCAAAAATCAAATGTGAAGTTTTCTTGTTCAATTTTTAGCCCAAAAGTAAAGTCTAGTCAGTTTCTAAGTTGAGTTTTAATCCAATTTTGAAAACAAACAATGATCTAGTTGGCTTAAAACATAAAATTAAAGTAGTAAATGGAGGCTCCAAGCATTAAAAAATTCTTTATCAACTCCAAATTTCAATGTTCAATTTCGCTTTACTCCAATCTAGCTTTCACCTTATTCCAATGCTTGAGAAAAACCATTTTTTCTTTCTTGACGCACAAAAAAAAATTAAGCGAACAAAAATCCCTCCTTGCTTTTCCTGTTACAAATAAGATTTACTTTAATAAGAGAAGAAAATTTTGACACTTGATATTCATATTGCCAAATAATTGAAAAATTCTTTAGAAAATTTGACACTTGATACTCATTTTTTTGATAGATATTTAATGTGTGCAGCTAAAGAGATTTTTAATGTATGCAGCTAAAGAGTTGACCAAATCTTAATGATGGAATAAAAGGAAAAAAATTAATTCTAGTTTGGTCTGCACATGTCACCATTTCAGATTTCCTGTCAAAAATTAAATGAAGATAAGTGTGATGCATGATTATGCATTTACTAAATACATCAAGTAAATTCCATAAAGATACACCTTTACTAAAAAAGGACTTTCATGTCTAAGTATACATTTTCAAACATTCTCTGCCATGAGAATACCTACTCCTCCATACATAGAAATATCTAACTTAATGGAAATGCCTGGCACTATTTATGTTCTCAACTATTAATGGTTCTTCTACCTTCAACAAATGATACAAAATCAAGCTACACTGCAAGGTACAAGGCCCAAGTGGTGAAATAAATCAACGTACAAGTTAGTTCCAAAGATCCTCTAGGTGAAATGAGTAATAAGTCAATAGAAACGTGTCTTCATTAAGCATGAAAAACCTATTGTTGCAAAAAAACATAGATGTCCAGCTCATAGCGCACTATGTTGATTTCCAGTTCCTGCAAATGAAGGGAGGTGGGATGAACTTGCAGCACTGTAGTCATTTGGAAAGGAATATGAAGGGAGGCCTGAGGGGAAGATTTTGAAGCATTCAGAATTGGCAGAAGGGAAAACAAGAAAAATTCTGCATAGCCATGAGAGAGGAAAAAGGTGCATGTGTGGAGCAACTAACGCAGCCTTGGAAAGGAGTATGGACAACCATAAGAAAAAAATGCATAAAGGAATTTTTGTCAGATGTTATAGCTGGAAATTTTTTTGGCAGAAACATATGCAAAATGTGGATGCCTCAACCAGGCATGGGAATTATTAATAAAATGCCCCATAAATTGCAGTCATAGGGAACATAGTGATTACAGGATATGCACAAAAAGTAAGTGTATCTAGCCGTGTCATAAATATCATTGAATGCAAATAGTAGGTGTATCTAGCCATGCCCAAATGTCTATGTGAGACTTTCAGGCTAATGTAAATAACAAGTGTGAAAGAAAATTCTACAACCTTTACCAACATCCTCCCAGAATGCAAAACATGACCTCATGGGCAGCATTAAAAATGTGATGGGCAAGGCATACAGCTAAAAGACCCATGCAAGAAGGACAAGGCATGCATTTTTACCACCTGTTAACATTTTTAACTTTGGTATGGCGCGTAGAATGTTTGTCACAATGCTAAAGAAGTGTGAAGCATGGACAAGGCATGCGTACTGTTTTACAGAATGGCTTCAAAGAACAGTGGTCTTAGAGAAAGCCAGTGACTCCCAAAATGGATTTGAGAAAGGCTTTAGAAACCTTTAACCAAATGCAAGCTATAGGCACAAAGTAAAATTCCATAACCTTTGCGCAACTCCCTCCTAGCAGAGGTAAGATACGCGCTGGGTTTTAGAATTTATAGATAAAGACTAGTAACTACAAAACATAGAATTATTCATTGCTTCCTACTGACACTATGGTTGATAGGGATAAAAGGCCTAGAAATACAACTTGTGCAAGCTCCAAAGTATGCTCTGATGTTGCATACTCTTTCAACGATGGTGATGAAGAGGGGATAACAAGAAAAAAACCCAAGGCCGAGGTAAAGCTTTACAATCATTCTAGTGTTCTTTAGTTTGTTAGGCACATATGCAGAATGGGGAAGTATAGACAAAGCACTTTGAACTAATCTGACAAAGACATAGAGAAGTTGCATGAATTAATTAACAGTATGCATTAAAGATGTGGTCTCATAGCTTACAAAGAGAGATTGGTTAGATTTAAAATTTATATTTTCTTGTAAAGAAAACATTGGTTAGATTCCTTAGAACATCAACAAACTCTCTAACTTTGCATAAAATAGAGGATCAAGACCTGCTTTTATATCCTACTAGATAGTCATAAACATAGTATGTAAAGTCATTCTTTCTATGCAGAAAACAAAAGTACAAACTGTCAGAATGCATATATATAAAGAAATAGATTTAAGAACTTTAGTTACACTCTAAACCTCCTAGCCCTCCTTCTAGCACCACATGTGAGCACCTATTAAAATCTGCAAACACTAAAACCTCAAGCATGGGTTAGTGACCTACAAATTCATCAAAATGCTCCTATGAAATAACATGTAAATACTTCAAAATGCAAAAAATGACAAAAGAGATCAAAAAGACATTTCTAAACCATAACAAGTACCTATTCCATAGTGGATTGGTGTCAAATGTGCCAATGAGCCTTTCCCAATCCTTGCTAAAAACTAAAATGATGCAATGCACTATGATGAAGAGCAAAATTAGTTCTCAAACTAAGAGAGTAACTTTGCATGAAGATGTAGGTGAGTTGATGAAGAATGAGGCCCTTCATTTATAGAATATTTTGATGAGAGAATGGCCAAATGGATGAATGTGGGACTAAAAACAAACCAATGAAAAGAGGCCACTTGTCAACTTGCCATAGGTTGAGGAATGTGCAAGTTTTGGCCAATGTGCCTAAGAGGGGTAGATTCAAATTTGAATTTGTGAAATAAATGTTGAGAGGGGGACATGAAAATGAGAAGTTAATACAATGTTGGAAGGGACAAATCAACTTGTCTTCATTTTCAAACTTGAGGGAATATTCCATTTTTATGCCAAGTTGAAAGAAAATAAGGATTTTAATAAATCAATAAATTGATTAATTGGTGCAAGTGGGAAAATGTAGAAGATGTGATGGGTGGTTAGGTTAGGTTAATCAAGATTAGGTTAGCTTAAATGATGATTAGGGGATTTGGACTTATTTGACTTAAATATTTGGATTTATTTAAATAAAAAAGGGATGGAATATGACTTTAGGCTTTTAATTAA
>VDFB02281492.1:881931928-881996783 GCA_007258455.2 Sequoia sempervirens | reverse complement strand
TATATATTTGGCTATATGTTTGTGCTTTTGATAATTAAGCACCACATGAAGCATGCCTACAACTCATTTTAATAAGAAATATATATTAAACAATAAATTATTTAAAAAGGGCAAAAAAGAATTCAAATTTATTGTTTTGAGAAGATAGTTATTTATTTCAAAACAAATTTGTTATTTCTTTCATTCTTGAAAAATGGATTCTTATAACAACAAGATTTCTATTAAACATGCTAAATAACACTGGCTGCCACATACATGTGCTCAATACCTTTTTGAAGCTATTAAAGGGACTATTCCAATATTCTTTTCAGGGCTAGCTTTCTCAGGATTACCTTTTTGAATATAAATAGTGGCAAAGCCATCCAGAAATATACTCCTTTCTGAACAGAACCTTATCAAATATTGAAACAATATAGTCTTTTCAATAGCACCTTATGGAAAATGAAACAATATAGCCTCATGGAGAGGATAGTAATCAACAATTCTTGATGTTACCAAACATAGAGTGTACAACATTAACTATTTTATTCTATTGCAACCATAAAGAAAAAAAAAATCCATCAATTAAACATCATTGGTTTCAACAGCAAGCCAGATGGAAAAACCCACAAAACTATAGCCTTCGAGCCCATGCAAAATCATAGCCATATAATGCAACCATAAATGAAACAATATTTCTTTTGAAAATAATATTGTCTTCTATCAACAACACCTTATCAAAAATTGAAACAAAAATAGCATTTTGAACAAAACCTTCTAAAAAATGAGACAATATAGGCTGAGGTGGACAATAACAATCAACAAAGAATTACAGAACAATGACCCAGATGGAGAAACCTGCAAAGTTGTAGCCCTAAAACCCATACAGAACAATGGCCACATAATGAAAAAAAAATTATTTTAATGAACAATATTGTCTTCTATCAACAACACCTTATTGAAAATTGAAACAATATATATACATATAGATATATATACATATAGATATATACAAATATATATATATATATATACAGATATGTTTTTTATTAAAATATACTCTTTCCTAAATGGAACCATAATAAAAATTGAAAGAATCTAGGATTTTCAATGGCACCTTGTGAAAAATTGAAATAATATAGCCTCTTCAAGGGTACCTTAACAAAAATAACGCAATATAGCATGTAGTGCAGAAATATTAAAGTTTACTCTTTTATGAATGGAGCCTTATCAAAAAATTGGGAGAAACTAGCCTTTACAACAGTACGCTATCAAATAATTGAAATAATATAGCTTCTTCATTAGGACCCTATTGAAAATTAAACAACATAGTCTAAATCGGAGGGCAACCATTAACAATCAATAATCGAAGCAAACATAAACTGTATAACATCCAGGATATACAACAACAACCAACAAAACAATGCATAATGGAATGAAACACCTACATATATATATGTGTGTGTTTGTGTGTATACATATATATGTATATATGTATATGTATATATATGTGTATATATATACGTGTATATATATACATATATATGTATATATGTATATATATATGTATATATATGTATATATGTATATGTATACTAGCTATTTTTGTGAACTTTGGTTGGAATGTTCATCGACCTTCTTGAGTTTAGACTGTCTCAGCTCTAGGGATACGGTGGTGGGTTTTTTTCTTGTTTTGGTGAACTTTGGTTGGAACTACCGTGGCCCTTCCAGGTTTTTGAGGTCTTTGTCACCATGGAAAAGGTGGCAGATTTTTTTTGGGTTTTAAAAATAAAAAGTGTTTGACACGTCACCAAGGAAGGGCTATGAAATGGCATCAACATTAATTGTTGCATGGTTTCCATGTAGTGGTGATGGTGCAAGTGACATCTATCTTTAAAATTGACGAGGGTGCTAACCTGAGACACATAATAACACACACAAAATAGAGAATAATATTTTATTAAGAAATATACCATTCTTACATGCAGAGGATCTCAAATCATCGAGCTCTGCAATACATGCAAATTATAGAAAACTATAGAAAATCCCCTTTTCCCAGTATTCACCTTTTTCCCCAAAAAGCTATAAAAATTTAGAAAACCCTACCCATAAATAGATCCTTTTCTATTTTGAAGCCAAACAACATTCTAATTATGATTTTTGGTGGTTTGGCGCCAAAATTTACAATTTTAAATTTAAAAATTAAGTCCTAATTTGAAAATTGGCAATTTTCTAAAAACTGGTCAACTTTCGAAAGCCATAACTTTTGATCCGGGACTCCGTTTTTCAAAACGTTTGAACCATTGGAAAGGTCTCAGAGTGAATAATGCATTAAGAAATGCATTGGTAGTTGTAGAAATTTCTAGGCTCATACAGGACTGTTTAGTTCCTCAAACTGGACTTGGAAGGTTTTTCAAGGCAAAAAGGAGAAAATGAAACTTGAATAACTTTCAAACCATGAATGATCATAACTTGATTGTTTCGCCAAATTGCTTATTTTTCTGTCCTAAACCTTCCCTTAAATTTTTACCTCCTCATGCCTTCAAATTCAAAACTGTTAAGAATATCAATTGAGCAGAAAAAGTAGAAAAGCAATTCTGAAAGTTGGGAACTCTTATTTGAGGAAAAGGGTATCCAGAAATGAAAAAACATCTACAAAAAGAAAAGAAAAAAAGGAAACATAAATGGAAAGCATATTTTTGTGTGACGTAGGATTTCCCTTACACCACTAGATGCTCCTACGTCAAAATTCCCCAAAAAAACAAAGCGAACATCTATAAAATTCCTGATAGTGCATTTTTGGGAGTCATCCTCTAGGTTTATCTTATTGTTCAAGATAGCTGTGAGTGAGGAGATATCAAAAATTGAAACAATATAGCCTTTTGAAGAGAAATATAGCCCAGGATACACAACCACAACCATCAAAATTTGGAAAAGGTTAAAAATTATATTTTGTTTCGTACATAGCCACAAAACGAAACCCGCAAAGAGAAACCAACAAAGATTCACATTAAGCAACCCAATTAAAAAATATACTTATTTCTAAACAAAAGCTTGTCACAAATAGTAACAAAATTAGCCATTTTAGCAAGAGTCTACCATGGAAGAATAACAAAAAGTTGTGAAATTAAGTGTGGTGAACATCTATATTTGATACATAATATGTAAATCAAAAGATTTAAAGAGTTTTATTATGTATAATACAAAATATGGAATATACGTGTAGTGTAAGGGATATATATATATATGTTTATATATGTATATATGTATAAAGTGTTGTTCATTGTTTCAGTGTAGCTATGGTAGGTGGAAGGCAATATTGTTTGATTGTGTGTTGGCTTGTTACTCTGTATCTGTGTGTTTTTGTTGTGTTTTTCCTATCTTGGTCGCTATTGTAACCAATATTGTTTGTTTTTTTGTTGCATTTTTGATGTGTGCTTTTGTGCACTATTTTTTTGCTTTGCAGCTATTGCCACTACATGGAAACTGTGAATGAAATAATATGTTCCAAGCTATTCAACAAAAATGAAAAATGTATATATCTGGGCTCTATTAATCTTTTAACTATCACCTTCTTACTGTTAAGGGTTTCAGGATTCCTTCAAAACCTATTTGTTCCTTAATAAAAAATGAATAATATATGTGTGTGTGTGTGTGTGTGTGTGTGTGTGTGTGTGTGTGTGTGTGTGTGTGTGTGTGTGTGCGCGCGCGCATATATATGTATATGTATATGTGTATATATATGTATGTATATATAATTATATATATATATATATGTATATATATGTGTATATGTGTATGTATATATATATTTGTGCATATACATGTATGCATATATATATATATATGTATATATATATATTTGTGTATATGTATGTATGTATATAAATATATACATGTATATATACATGTATATATATATATATAAATTCTAGGGGAAAGGTAAAAAAATTAACAAGATATGCATCTAAGCTTGTTGGGATGAAGAAGAAAGGGACTTATTTTGTCCAACAGAGAATGTAGTGAGGCATTATAAAATCCATGGAATTTTCCATGAGTTTAGAATTCGTGGCATTTTCTAGGGAATCAAAAGTCGTGGTATTTGCCATGGGTTTTATAGCACTTCTGATTGAATGCACTGCAAGGCAAGAGCACTACTCAATTTTTGCTTGTACCTACTTGTAGTATGTTTCCTAAGGTGTGGAATATTAGGTGTAATTATAACCATCCCTACAATATGGATACCATACAAAAATTAATGTTGGTGCCACAATGTCTTGTTCTTGTGCAGTTGTTGCACATGAAGAATGCAAGCATATCAAAAAATGAGAGAAAGTAGCCTTCCCAACAAAAACGTATCAAAAATTGAAATATTATACCCTCTTTAGTAGTACCCTATTGAAAATAAAACAAGATAGCCTAGGCCAAAGAACAGTAAGTAACAATGCATAATGGAATCACACAAAAATTGTATAACAAAAAGAAATAATTAGGAAAAATGGTTCAATGTTGTATATAATAGTTAATATAAAGTATATCATTTGAAGTGTGCCTTGTAAAGGTTGAGATAAATAATAAACATTGGGAAGGCTACATATGTACATTCATCACATCTAATTTAACATACATGCAAATCTACACATAGGAAAAATTAATATTGTCTCATCTATGGCTTTCATTTTGTGTAAATGGTTGCAATATATTAAAATAGTCGGTGTTGTTTTTATAATGAAATGCTAATTGTTGTTCTTTGCCTTTGCTTATATACTTTCATTTGCAATGCAAAATAAAATAGTTAATATTATAGAGTTAATGTTGTTATCCAGAAGCCATTATTGACTTTCATATTGAATTATTGCATATTGACTATCAATATAAATCTACATATACAATATTAGATCCAAAAAATAGTATTATAAAATAGTCATTATCAATGATGGGAAATGGAAACTAACACAATGTGTTTAAGATTAACTATTTTATTCCATTGCTAGCATAACTTGAAACGTAAACCCCCAATAAAGAACATAGATTTTCCACCACTTTCATGAATAGTGAAACCAATCTTTCTTGACACACTTAAGATACAGAGTATCATTGCAACTAGTCCTTCTTGAGGCTAGGAGAAATAATAACTAAAAATATTATGTGAAGGTGGTTGGAGGTTATTTTGGGTTTTTTGCATTGGGCGATGGTTGCAAAGTGAATACATGCAATCCATAGATCAAAAAATATTGATATTAAGAGACAATACAACCTTTTCTAAATATCACCTTACCTGAAATTGAAACAATATAGCCTTCTCAACAACACCTTGTTGAAAATGATAAAATTTAGCTTAGGCTAGAGTATAACAATGAAGAATGCCTTATGCAAATCAATATAAACTATATAGCGTTCACTATTTTTTAGCATTTTAACCATGGTGACAAAATGAAGGGCATGAATCAGAAATTCATTTCTCCCCTGTGTAGATATGTATGTATGTCATAGTGCATGCAAAGAAAATTGATACATAGTGATTGGTATGTTAAATTTTTTTGGGAAATTCTTCGAATGGTAGGTTGTATTATAGTTGTTATATGGAACATTGGTGATGTCATTGATCACATTGATGGATAATGTATGTTCTAGGTTGCTAGTCTTAGGGGAACATAGATTGTTTTTTAAATCATTTATGAAGAGTTACATAACATGTAGCTTTTTTATACTATTTGTTTTCTATCATATTCTAAATATCCCAACAAAAGAAATTGAAATGCAAAAAAAATTGTAATTTAAAAATTTGGAATTGAGCCTATTAGCCTTTGTTGGTTTAATTGAATCTTTGGCTATTGTGTTGTTCTCATAATAGACCTTGTGGCCAATCATCGACATTGCAGCTCTATCCTTTTCAAAGAGAAGCCCTAGCAATGTTGGTAGACTCTAGCTCTCCCCCTATGTTGCTGGATAACCCTTTGGCACCAATCCCATAAATGTGTTCCTTGTTCTTTTTTTTGTTTCTGGCACTTGTATTGGTTGTTTTCCATGTGCATTCAGCAAAATAGAACCATGCTTTGCTTGCATTTGTAACCCTTTTGTTGTATATTCTAACTTGTTTATATTTCAGGTATTTATGTGGCCTTCACATTTTTATTAGTTGGCTACTTGGGAGCAGGCTATCTATAGCTATTTATGTGTCTTCCATTTTAGTTGACTTGCATATAACTTACTTGTTATTGTAATATTTCCTATGGAGCATCTAGTGATAATTATAGACTTGTTCATAGGCATTATTGCATTTAATCCTATATATACACACACACACACACACACATTTGTGGACGTTTTGGCACCATCAGATCTTCTATTAAGTCAGCAGTAGCCTAAAAATTGCTTTCACCATTGATCCCAATGGTTGACATTTTATTTAATTGCTCAAGGGTTTGGTGAGAGTGCACAACACTCCATGAGACAATATGGTAGGGTGGACATCGGTTCTTCTTTTCTTATGTTGACATTGCCTTCTGCAGCATGCAAAAGGTATGCCTAGATTTTATTTACTTCATTCCTCCCATTACAAGTCCATAGCAGGCAATGTCTAACTGAAAATAATCTAAAGTTCCCAATTATAGAGTTGAGTTTTGATGCAACCTGTTATTCCCTCGCCAGCAAAATATGGAGCCCATACATAGAGCAATGTTTCTCCCAAAAGTTGTGTCAAGTGATATTTATTTCATTTTCCTAGGCAACAACCATATGTGCCTAGATTTAAAATCATCTATATTTGTTATTGCATCTATTGATAGGTTCATGTTGGAAAAATTATTTTCTAGGTCTTTGTTGAAATCATGATTGTCTCATCGAAGGGTTTTCTTCTATGTGGATGGTTGCAACACTATAGAGTTTATGTTGTTTTCTAAAAGGCGTTGTTGACTACTTTTCTATAGCTTCTTAGTGTGTGTTAGCCCCGCCCGCCACCTTTTCCATGACCGCCAAAAGTCTATGGATAGTGGAAGGTTTGTTGGCTAGCTGAGAGGCTGCTAGTTTCAATTGTACTTTGCAAGGCATTTTTGGCTGTCATGCTCTAACTTTGGTTATAAGCTCAGGCTACAGACCTGCAGTCAACAATGCATTTTTGTAAATGGCATAGATTGTTCAGTTGCTTTGGTGACTTCAGAATGCTAAATATTTCTTTGTGCATATATGTCGATTGTTATATTTCTTGTTGTATGTGTTTATGTGGATTGTTTAATTTCTTTGCAACTTTCACCACTACATGGAAACCATAAATTAAATAATGTGTTAGAGGCTATTTAACAACAACCAAGAATGTGTATTTATCTACATCTAACATCAGATTTATATATACTAGTCATAATTTTGTTTTTGAGCTACATATATATGCATTGCATTTGTTGGATTCATGTGTACCATTTTGTTGCTTGGAAGTATATAAGCAGAAAAAAGTGTGTTTTTGTTTTCTTGTCTTTTGTTTCCTTTTTTCTTTGACCAAATATGTATGTATGTGAAATTAGATCTAGACAACGTTGATATATACTCCTTGCCATGTTTATTGTTTGGTGAATTCTCATGGGAACATTGTTTCATGTATGGGGTCCATATATTGGGGATGGTTGCAATAATAGCTTGGATTTAAAACTAACCAAAGTATTTGGGTAGTTTATGTTATTTGGACTAAGGCATTGTTCAATGTTGGGTTGTGGATTGGGCTACACAACTGGTGCAGGAGCACCTAGGCTGACCTCCATTTTGGTTTGCACAATTTTGGCTTGTACTGACCTTAGCTAAGCAGGATCTTAGTTGTTTGAATTGGACCTTAGAAAGTCTTGTTGGTGTGGATGAGTTAGTCATTAGGACTATACCATCTTAGTTAATCAAAATTGTTAAATTTTTCTTTAAATTATCTTTAGACAGCCTATGTTGCAATATAGGGCAGTAAATGTGTTCAAAACACTTGGCCATTGTTAAAGAAAGATGCCAAAGGACTGTTCAGGAGTTGATAGTTCGAATTAAGGAGGTTGAGGTCCTAAAATCTAGGATCATAACATACTAATCGGTTACAAAATGCTGGTAAAAGTTGCATGACTGCAGTTTAGTAGCTGCATGTAACTTATTTGGCGTTGGGAACCCCTTGAAATCAGGGAAATGCTTGATCCACTGCCCTTGAATGATGGAGAAGACATCAAGATAGGTGTGCCTCATAGTTAGGATTTGAAGGACATTGTAACAAAATATTTTGGTGTGAATAGAAGATGGGTTTTTGGAGATTTCTGTATTTTCTATGTTTACCTGCAAACCACGTGCGTTTTGCAAAGAAGAGTTAATATAAGCATTGTGTATATTGAAACAACTTTGTATGCATGTTCACAGAGTAGTTTAGGTATCTTTCTTTGTATAAGCAATTTACTTTGAGTGGTGATAGTGTTTTGTATCCATAGAATAGGTTGTAAAGGTTTTTTTATTCCTGTTTTGGCAGATTTCTATGTTATTCTATGGTACCCATGAGTTCTTGGAAACAGTGACTTTAAAAGGCATTGTAAATATTGTTTTGCCACTGTATTTAGATTTATAAAATAGATTTGAACATTTTTCACTTGGAAGTTAGGTAGCTTCAGGTAGGGTTCTTGTTTCTAATTCATAGATCACAATGTAGATTATTAGTTTCTTTTGTTTTGAATAGTTAAGTTTTTTCATGGCTCCCCCATAAGAACTAATCACGGGATCTCCCTACAATTAGTTTGAAATGACAAGGGAGCCAGTCCATTTCAAGAATGTAGGAGTAGGGATTCTAGAAAGCCAAGAAAATATTTTTAATTCCAAACCTAGGCGAGCTGTGTTTGCCTGGTTAGAGGTTTGAGTGAGTAAAGGCTAAGAACTTAGGCAGGGGAATAGTCCATTGTATGGATTTCGTACAGTTCAAGGTGGGGTAAGATAGTATCTTCACAGTCCAAAAGGAATTAGGCTTCCATCAATCCATCATAGGTAGATTTGATCCCAAAACCAGTGAAGCCCTAGAAAATAGGCCAATTAGGCCTCCTCTCCAAGATCATTGGAATTAGCTATATGGTAATGACCGAGACCTGACAAACTATGCAAGATTTAAAAGTCCCAAAAGGGTGTCAGAAAATGTGTTTTGTTTGCTAGGTTGTGTGGAGATTTTGGGCATAAAAAGCAAAATAGTGACTGGTAAGGGCTAGTAGAAACTAGGCCCTCTCAAGGCAATTTCTTGGAATCGGGTGCATTGAAACCTAAAGAATCACCAAAATGGATCCCATTGGTGTTGAAATGAATGGAAACAGAGCATCTACCTCCCCTGCAATGAGTTCAAGTCAAATGATGAAGTTGGCATCTAGATCCTTCTAGGTGTGGCAAGAAAATTGCAAGTGCAAGAAGGTGTTGAATCCTCTAAGGTTAAAGCACAAGGTGGAAACTCTTGGAACAAAGTTGTAGCAAGGTTCAGTTGGTGAACTAAGTCAGGATAGAGCCTAGAAGATTGTTAGGTTTTTGGTGGAAGGCAGAGTGAAGTCTTCTTGTTGGTCAAGTGCAAGCAAACCTTGGAGGTTTCATACATCATATTGGTATCAGAGATTAGATTGATTCAAGGCTTGTGATTAATGCTTCAGCCCGCTGAGTCAATTGGAGAGAACACACTAGAGGAGAGAACATTGGTGATAAATGCAGAGCTAGCTAAAAAGGTAGAAGAGCAAGAGGAAGACAACCGGCTGCTCAGAGAAAGGGTATCTCAGATGGAGAAACTCTTGGATGAAGTCCAAGAGACAGCAAATAATGTGAAGGATAAGATAAAGAAGAAAGAAGAATAGGAAGCCAAGGAAAAAGAAGAGGATTTGGAGGAGGAAGCTCCAAAGCCTGACCCTGTTCTTGCTGAAGAACCATTCTTGAAGTAATTACAGGCCTTGAGTGGTAAAGCATTGGAAGATGTGCCACTTTTTAGTGGACAAATGGACCCTAATTTAGTTGTGGAATGGATTGAGAGCATTGAAAATCACTTTGATTGTGATGGCATAACATAGGCCCAAAAGGTAAAGGTGGCCAAGTCAAGGTTGAGAGGAACAACTCTCACATGGTGGAAGTTTGTACAATCTAAAAGAGAGAAAGCAGGCAAAGGTCCTATAGTTTCATGGAGAGGAATGGTGACTAAGATAAGGCAAACCTATCTCCCTGATGATTATGAAGTTCAGTTGCATAGGAGAAGACATAATCTGAGGCAAAAAGACATGGATGTTCAAACATATACAGAGGAGTTTCAAAAATTGTGCCTTATATCAAAGGTGGTTGAAGATGAGAGTATCAAATTAGCAAGGTATCTAAATGGACTCAAATGGTCTATTCAAGAAGACATGAGTTTCATAAAATTCAAATTAGTCTGCCAATGCTATCAAATGGCTTTGAAGATAGAGGAGAAAGGCAAAAAGAAGCAGGAACAAAACCCCAAAGGTAGAGGTAAAGGGAAAGACAATAGAGGACAAAGAGGAAGTTATAGTGGAAGAAGCTCAGAACCAAGAGCCCAAGGAGAAGTCAGATTTTCTGAACAGCAAGAAGGAAGTTCGAGTAGAGGTGGTAGAGGAAGAGGTTTCAGTTCTAGAGGAAGAAGTGGTGGACAAGGAAGAGGCAACTACTTTACCAACATGAAATGTTATCATTGAAACCAATTGGGACACCTGGCCTATAGATGTCCTAAGAAAGGTAGCACTTCTCATGGAGGAGATAAGAGGGCTAATCTGATTCAAGATGAGACAACTGTAGCAAATAAACAACCTGAAGTACCATTGAACTCAGAGGAAGGTGAGAACCTCATGATGAGGAGGACTTTAATCAAAGAACCGGTGAAAGAAGAGCCAAGCCAAAGAAGGTCCTTGTTTAGGATAAAATGCAAGATGATGGGGAAAGTGTGTAAGGTCATAATAGACTCAGGTTCTACTGACAATATTGTGTCAGAGGAGGTAGTCAACAAGCTGAAATTGACAAGGATACCTCACAATAATCCTTACAAGGTCACATGGTTCAATAAGGGTCAGCATGTCTTGGTGAATGAACAAGCATGGGTGGAGTTTTCAATTGGCAAGTACAAAGACAAAGTTTTGTGTGATGTGTTACCTATGGATGCATACCACTTGCTCCTAGGTAGGCCATGGAAATTTGACCGTCAAGCTTTGCATGATGGAGCTAAGAATTCATATACCTTCAAGAAGGACAATGTAACCTACAAGATTCAATCTTTGTTAGAAGATACTGAGGTGCAGACAGCAGGTTCTAAGCTGCTCATAGCTGGTGAAAAGGAGTTTTTAAAAGCTTTGTAAGAAGGTGAAGGAGTTGGCTATGCAGTGATGATCAAGCCAAGAGAGGTGATCAAAGAGAAAGCAACTGAAAAGCAAGAGTTACCCAAGGAGATACAAGACTTGTTGCAGACCTATGAAGGTATTGTAAGTAGTGGTCAACCAGCAACTTTACCTCCTAAAAGAGCCATAAGTCATAGGATAGACTTGATACCAGGAGCCACCCTTCCAAACAAAGCAACTTACAAGATGACACCTCAACAAAATGAGGAAATAGCCAGGTAGATTCAAGAACTTCTTGACCAAGGTCTCATTAGGAAAAGCATTAGTCCTTGTGCAGTACCCATTGTCTTAGCACCTAAGAAAGGAGGAGAACGGAGGCTTTGTACTGATTCTAGGGCAATAAATAAGATAACCATCAGGTATAGGTTTCCTATCCCTAGGATTGAAGATCTCATGGATTGTTTAGGTGAAGCTAGGTACTATACCAAGATAGATTTAAAGAGTGGCTATCATCAAATTAGGATACACGAGGGTGATGAGTGGAAAACAACCT
Source organism: Sequoia sempervirens (assembly GCA_007258455.2). Taxonomy (NCBI): domain Eukaryota; kingdom Viridiplantae; phylum Streptophyta; class Pinopsida; order Cupressales; family Cupressaceae; genus Sequoia; species Sequoia sempervirens. The sequence goes on along the minus strand of VDFB02281492.1, from coordinate 881,984,951 downwards.
TCAAAACCAATGAGGGTCTTTATGAGTGGCTAGTTATGCCATTTGGCTTGTCTAATGCCCCCTCCACATTCATGAGACTCATGAATGAAATCCTTAAAGACTATATTGGCAAGTTTTTAGTAGTGTATCTTGATGATATACTAATCTATAGCAGAAATAGAGAAGAGCACCTCCAACATATTGAGTTGATTTTCAAGAAGTTGCAGGAGGAGAAGCTGATGATCAACCTGGAAAAGTGTGAGTTCATAAAAAAAGAGCTGGTGTACCTTGGATTTGTGCTATCACATGGCAACTTGAAGATGGACAGCAGCAAGGTAGAAGCCATTCTTAATTGGCCTACTCTAAAGACAACAACAGAGGTAAGAAGCTTCCATGGTCTTGCTCAATACTATAGGAAATTCATAAGACAGTTTAGTACTATTTGTGCTCCCATGTTGGATACCATTAAAGGAGGCATGAAAACTAAGTTTGTATGGAATGAGCAAGCTAACAAGAGTTTTGAGTTGCTGAAGGAAAAGATAGCTACCCAACCTGTTTTGGTGTTGCCAAGTTTTGAGAAGCTATTCACCATTGAATGTGATGCAAGTAATGTAGCTATTGGAGCTGTTCTCAATCAAGAGGGCAGACCGGTGGCTTTTCATTCAGAGAAGCTAAGTGAAGCCAAGAAGAAGTACTCTTCTTATGACCTTGAGATGTATGCATTGGTACAAGCACCAAGGAAGTGGAGGCACTACTTGCTTCCCAAGGAATTCATTGTGTTCTCAGACAATCAAGCACTCATTTTTCTGAATTCACAAGAGAAGTTGAGTCACAGACACATGAAATGGGTGGAGTACTTACAAGCTTACACCTTCAATATCAAACACAAGAAAGGAGCTCTTAACAAAGTGGCCAATGCATTGAGCAGAAGAGTCCTCACAATTTAGGAAATTCAGTTGAAGAGCATGGGAATAGATCACTTCAAAGATCTATATGCAGATGATGAAGACTTTGTAGATATTTATAAGGTATTTCTTGAGTATAAGAACCATTTCCATAGCAAATATGCTGAATATACCTTGCAAAGTGATTTATTGTTTAAAGGGATTCAACTTTGTGTTCCTAGAGGTTCTATTAGGGAAAACTTGATACAAGAAAAGCATAATGGTGCATTGAGTGGTCATTTTGGGATCACCAAAACTCAAGAACTTGTCCAAAGGTTTACTTATTAGCCAAAGATGAACTTAGATATCAGGAAGTATGTAGAGAGTTGTGTAGTGTGTCAAAAATAAAAAGGCACTTCTTCAAATGCAGGCCCATACCAGCCACTGCCTATCCCTTCTAGGCCATGGGAATGCTTGAGCATGGACTTTGTAGTTGGTTTACCCAAGACAAAGCAAGGTATGGACAGTGTTTATGTTGTTGTAGATAGATTCAACAAGATGGCTCACTTTGTACCCTGCAAAACAACCAATGATGCTAGTCAAATAGCCTCTCTTTTCTTTAAGGAGATAGTCAGGATTCATGGCTTACCAATCATCATTGTATCAGACAGGGATACTAAGTTTATGAGTCATTTTTGGAAGACTCTTTGGCAAAGAATGGGCACCAATTTGTCCTTTGGATCTGCTTACCATCCCCAAACTGATGGTTAGACCGAAGTTGTGAATAGGACACTTGGAAACCTCTTGAGATGCTTGACCAAGGAGTATGGTCAATAGTGGGATTAGATTATTGGGCAAGCTGAATATGCCTATAATGATACTGTTAATAGGTCAACAGGGAAGAGCCCCTTTGAAATTGTGTATGGTCTACATCCTAGAGGTGTTTATGAGCTAAGAGAGTTGAAGGATGGAGTCAAGGGAAGTGGATATGTAGATGATTTTGCCTATGCAATGCAGGAAATTCATGACATAGTCAGAAAAACCTTGGGAGAAAACACAATGAAGCATAAGACTAAGGTGGATGAGCATAGGAAAGATGTTCACTTTAATGTTGGTGACCTAGTGATGGTGCATTTGAACAAATCCAGACTGCAGAAAGGAGTTCCTAACAAATGAAGAGGATAGGTCCATGTCCTATCTTGGAGAAGTATGGAAGTAATGCATTCAAAGTGCAATTGCTAGATGACAGTGGACTATCCCCTGTTTTCAATGTTGTAGACCTTGTACATTACAAAGGACCACCACTAAACTTGGATCAGACCATCCATGAAGTCAGCCAAGATGTTGAAGAACTCAAACTGCCCCCTACTACAGTCAAACAAGCTAATCAAATTTTGGATACCAGGGTCTACAAGCAAACTAGGACCAAAGAGTATAAAGAACATCTGATCAAGAGGCATGGACAACTTGATTCAGATGTAGTATGGATTGAGGAGGAAAAGTTCAAGAATTTGGGCATTGATCCTAACTTACTCAATCTAAGGATGGATTGAAGTTTTATGTTTTGGGGAGGATGGTGCAGGAGCACCTAGGCTGACCTCCATTTTGGTTTGCACAATTTTGGCTTGTACTGACCTTAGCCAAGTTAGGATCTTAGTTGTTTGAATGGGACCTTAGAAAGTCTTGTTGGTGTGGATGAGTTAGTCATTAGGACTATACAACCTTAGTTAATCAAAATTGTTAAATTTTGCTTTAAATTAGCTTTAGACAGCCTATGTTGCAATATAGGGCAGTAAATGTGTTCAAAACACTTGGCCATTGTTAAAGAAAGATGCCAAAGGACTGTTCAGGAGTTGATAGTTCGAAATAAGGAGGTTGAGGTCCTAAACTTTAGGATCATAACATATTAATCAGTTACAAAATGCTGGTAAAAGTTGCATGACCGCAGTTTAGAAGCTGCATGTAACTTATTTGGCATTGGGAACCCCTTGAAATCAGGGAAATGCTCGATCCACTACCCTTGAATGATGGAGAAGACATCAAGATAGGTGTGAATCATAGTTAGGAGTTGAAGGACATTGTAACAAAATATTTTGGTGTGAATAGAAGACAGGTTTTGGAGATTTCTGTATTTTCTGTGTTTACCTGCAAACCCCGTGTGTTTTGTAAAGCAGAGTTAATATAAGCGTTGTGTATATTGAAACAGCTTTGTATGCGTGTTCACAGAGTAGTTTAGGTATCTTTCTTTGTATAATCAGTTTACTTTGAGTGGTGATAGTGTTTTGTATCCATAGAATAGGTTGTAAAGGTTTTTTTTATTCCTATTTTGGCAGATTTCTGTGTTATTCTATGGTACCCGTGAGTTGTTGGAAATAGCGACTTTAAAAGGCATTGTAAATATTGTTTTGCCATTGTATTTAGATTTATAAAATATCTTTGAACATTTTTCACTTGGAAGTCAGGTAGCTTAGGGTAGGGTTCTTGTTTCTAATTCATAGATCACAGTGTAGATTATTAGTTTCTTTTGTTTTGAATAGTCAAGCTTTTTCATGGCTCCCCCATAAGAACTAATGATAGGATCTACCTGCAATTAGTTTGAAATGACAGGGGAGCCAGTCTATTTTAAGAATGTAGGAGTAGAGATTCTAGAAATCCAAGCAAAGATTTTTAATTCCAAACCCTAGGCAAGCTGTGTTTTCCTAGTTAGAGGTTTGAATGAGTAAAGGCTAAGAACTTAGGCCGGGGAATAGTCCATTGTATGGATTCTATAAACTTCTAGGTGGGGTAAGATAGTATCTTCACATTTTAAAAGGAATTAGGCTTCCATCAATCCATCATAGGCAGATTTGATCCCAAAACCAGTGAAGCCCTAGAAAATAGGCCAATTAGGCCTCCTCTCCAAGATAATTGGAATTAGCTGTACATTATTGATCGAGACCTAACAACCTATTCAAGATTTAAAAGTCCCAAAAGGGTGTCAGAAAATGTGTTTTTTTTGCTAGGTTGTGTGGAGATTTTGGGTAGAAAAAGCAAAATAGTGACTGGTAAGGGCTAGTAGAAACTAGGCCCTCTCAATGCAATTTCTTGGAATCGGGTGCATTGAAACCTAAAGAATCACCAAAATGGATCCCATTGGTGTTGAAATGAATGGAAACAAAGCATCTGCCTCCCCTGCAATGAGTTCAAGTCAGATGGTGAAGTTGGCATCTAGATCCTTCTAGGTGTAGCAAGAAAATTGCAAGTGCAAGAAGGTGTTGAATCCTCTAAGGTTAAAGCACAAGGTGGAAACTCTTAGAACAGAGTTGTAGCAAGGTTTAGTTGGTGAACTAAGTCAGGACAGAGCCTAGAAGATTTTCAGGTTCTTGGTGGAAGGCAGAGTGAAGTCTTCTTGTTGGTCAAGTGCAAGCAAACCTTGGAGGTTTCATACATCAACAACATATGCAACAAACATTGTAGCTATAGCTTGTATAGTAAGTCTAATAAGGCATATGGATTTTACCATTGATTAGGCTAGTCAATGATGTATCTTGTGTTTGATTTCATATTTCGTATGTGCAGATTTGTGTGTTTTTCACATTTTATGCAAACAAAATTCATATGTTTGAGGCCCACCTATGGATATATATGTGCATTTTCTTGGAATAGCTTTGGATACATATATGTGTGTATAAATTTCCCTTTGTAAACATATATTTGTGTAGGCATGGTTACAAATTGATAAAATAGTACATGTTCTTCACAATGGGTTGTTCCTGGCTATTTTTGTGTTGTTTCAAGGGTAGTTGTTATTTGTCTAGGCCTCAATATTGGCTTGATCAATGTTGTATCTCACACTTGATATATAGCCTTCCATTGTAACAAACCGTTATTGAGGTCTAAACAGGTAAGAACTATGCTTTAACAAGAAAATTGACTATTTTATTACTTTCCATACATTGCAACTACACAAGGACCATATGTTAATTAGGCCTGATGCAAACCAACATTTAATTTTGTTGGCATTCTTTATTGATGCACCAAATGGTTTTGATTTAAAAATCAAGAAATATCCACCAACGTTATTGAGAGCTAAAAAAATGGGGAGGTTGGAAAAAATTCTGACCAAATTTCACACAAATAGAGGGTAACCACCCATCATACATGTGAGTTTTTACACTTCATGAATAGTTCCCTAAACCTTGCATCCAATGGATTCCATATATTACACACCCTTGGTTTGAATACTGACCCAGAAGTGGAAACCTAAGAAACAAAAAAATACACAGTTGCAAACTAGTGCAAAGCCACATCCATAAAACATGAACCTTAAAGAGATACCCATAGAAGATTGGTGGAAACAAACCCATACAAAAATATACTCTTTTTTCAATAGAACCTTATCAAAAATTGAAACAATATAGCCTTCTCAACAACACCTCGAATATGAAACAATATAGCTAGAGTAGAAGAACAATAAGCAACAGTGCCCAATGGAATCTAACACAAAGTGTATAAGATTAACTATTTTATTTTGTATATATATGTATGTGTATATATATATATATATGTATATGTATGGATACACATGTATATATATGTGTGTGTATATATATTTCTATTTTATTCTGTTACATACATATATATGTATATGTATATATGTATATGTATGGATACATATATGTATATATATATATATGTATGTGTATATATATATGTATGTACATACATATATATTGGTTTGGACACCAACCCAAGCACAAAAACTCACAAAACACAAAAAATCATAGTTAGAAACCCATGGAAAACCAAAGCCATGAAATGAAAACCTTAAACCAAACAATAGTCTTTATCCCAAACAATATAGTCTTTCCTCAACAGCATGTTATGAAAATTTGAAGCAACCAACAAAACCTTATTGTAGATAAAACAATATAGCCTATAAAAACTCATGGACTAAAACTATAACAATATGGAAAATTCCTTTCCCGATATGCACCTCTTTTTGCTTGGTCCAATCAAACCTTTTTCTGCTAGCTCTGTTGATGCTGCCTTGTTTCTACAACCCTGCAACCATAGCCACAACATAGAAAGAATAAAGAGAAACCCACAAAAAACTCACAGTATCAAATCCATGCAAAACCATACACACACATTGCAAACCATATATGAGCTACTATTTTTGTTTGTAGAAACTATATAGTATTTTCTATAGAAGAGCTAATCAATATTTGAAACAATCAACAGTACCTTATCAAAAATAGCATGGCTTGGCACAGACTGTGAACCACAAATCAAATACTATTGCTAATAGTTTTCCCAACATGCACCTCTTCCCAGTTTCTTCAAACACACCTTTGCTTTCTAGCTTTCTTGCACAAAAAAGAACAAAGTATTATTACAGGAAACAATTTCCTTTTTCTTTACAAAGATCACCCCATGCAAAAAACATAACATAACCTCCACCCACCTTGGTAGAAGCTGCACAAAGCTTGATCGAGCTAGCACCCTCACATAAGCTTACCTTCCTCACTAATGTGTATGATAGCATGCATAGCAACAAAATGACACCAAACAAATTTTCCTTATTGAAAATTCCCCAGATATTCATTTTGTCCCCAAAGCGTTAAATGGAAACTATTACTACAACCATTTCTAGTACAAACAAAGCATACAATAATTAGTGTTGATGGGAGCTAACATCCAATTGCAATAGACTTCTCTATCCATGCTATGTGGAATGCACTACCCTAATCCCAAGGTGCCCAACAACCGCCTCTGCCATCTTTTACATGGCCATCGGTGGGCTAGAAATATATGTCTACATATATGGATATATATATATATATATACATATATCTATATTCATATATATACATATATATATGTATATATATGTATATATATATATGAATATATATATATATGCATATATATATACAATAACATATATATATGTTTGTGCCTATGTGTATATGTATGTGTGTATGTATGTATGTATACATACAGACATATATATATAGATATATGTATATATATACATATGCACGTATATATATATGTATGTATATACATATGAATACATATAATGACAAGAGGAGTGAGCTTGATTCACAAAGGCTGCATGAGACAATTGATGTCATTAAGGAAAAACAGGTCAAGAGTGTAGAATGTTTCATGAAGCCTTTGTGCATCAAGCTCATGCGTATTGTCATGTTGTCTTATGTTTGTATCCACAAAATCCTACTGCTACTCATTGACCTTCAATGAAAATATGTATATATGTACAATATATATATAGTAAGAAATATAAGAACATACTACCATGCGTAAAACACTACTTTCTCAACAAAACCTCATTGAAAAATGAACCACTATAGTCTTCTCAATAGTACCTTCTCAAAAATGAAACAATATAGCTTAAGCAAGACAAGTATAGTCACTAATTCCCAATGGGGTGTTTTAGTTGTATCTATATTACATTTGTATACAAGGTAAGGCTATATGTTATTCTTTCCATCTCTTCTTTTGTAACTACATCCAAAATTGTTTGACGCAAATGCCACATCTATATATGTTTTTAGCCACAAAATAGAATCCATAAAAATAAACCCAAAAGGTTTCACTTAAACAAACCGGATTTAAAATATACTCATTTCTCAATAGAACCTTATGTTAGGGTTAGAAATGGCAGATATCTAACAATTAAATGCAGATTTAATTAATAAACAGAGAAACTAAAACACACAAAATTATAACATAGAGAATTTAACATGGTTCACCCAATCAGGGCTACATCCACCAAACCATAGCCATCCAATACTTTATTATCCAGTGCAAAAAAACCTATTACAATCTTGCGAATAATCACGTTTTTCATCATACTATAAAACTCATCCGAACCCCTTTTTACCAAGCTTAGAAGCTTCTAGATTTTGGGTTCTACAAAATTGGAATTTTCTTTTTTTCGTTGATTTTTCCCCTTTTCGGTGATGATGTGAAAAAGGGAAAAATGATACATGCCAGGGTGTATAGTATATCATGGGCTATATAGTATATCATGATCAGTTGCCACATACCAACACCTTATAAATTTTTTTGATACAATATAGCCTTTTGAACAGAACCTTCTCAAAAATTAACAGTGACAAACTGATGCAAAAAATATACTTCTTTCTGAGCACAACCTTAACAAAAATGTGAACAATATAGTATTTTCAATAGCACCTTATTAGAAATGAAACAATATGGCCTAAGGTAGAGAACAATAATCAACAATACCCAGTGCAAAGAAGCATAAAGTGTACAACATCAACTATTGTATTTTGTTCTGACCATAACCAAAAAATAGAAGTCATAAATAAAGCAACATTGGTTTCAAAAATAGCCTAGTTGGACAAATGCACAAAACTCTAGCCACAAAACCCATCCAAAACAATAGCCACATAACAGAACCATAAACAAAACAATATTTCTTTCAAGAAACATTATAGTCTTTTCTCAATGGTAGCTTATCAAAAATTGAAACAATATAACCTTTTGAACAAAACCTTATCCAAGATGGCACAATATAGCCAGAGCTAGACAACAAAAATCATCAAAAACTACATATGTTCGGTTAGTATCTTGCATTTTGATTTTTTAGACTTTGCATTTAATACTTGTTGAAGCACTCAAAAAATTTGTGCTATTTACCATAGGGAATTGTTGTTTGTTCTTCTGTTGGCTTGAATAGATTGTTTCATTTATCATTTCAATTATTCTTATTGAAGGAATAAAGACATTAAGGTTCAATGAAGATGATCTTGCCAATTTTTCTACATATACAGATATACATACTAACTTAAGAAATATATATATCTATATATATGTGTATATATGTATATACATATGCATACACACAAAAACACACACACATATATATATATCTATATCTATATATATATATATAAACACACACATCTGTAGCAAAAAGTTGTATTCACTAGGAAATTTCAATTGCATGCATTTATATTTATCTATATACATATATAGATGTACAAATGCATACAACAATGTCCATAAGTAGATGTATGGACAATTGTAGATACTAATACATCTCTTTAAAAGGGAAACACTATATAAATAAACAACATTCAATTATGAAAGAACATTGCTTTTAACAAACAATATAGGCTTCTGACAAGAATTCCTTGAGAAAAATTCAAACAATATAGCCTTTACAACAACACTTTGTTGAAAATGAGACAATATACAACAAACTAGAAAACAACAATCGACAAAGGGTGAATATTGTTAACAATGTAATTCCTTACCAAACATAGATACAAATCTGAAGGAATAAGCAAACTCTCACATAGAAAAAAAATTGCAATGGCAACACCATCTGAAATTATACTATTTTCCCTCAACAAAATTTGATAGAAAATTGAAAGAATATGGGCTTCTCAACAACATCTTTTTTAAAAAAAATACAACACAGCCTAGGGTATAGAACAGTAATCAACAATGCCTACTGCAATCAAACATAAACTATATATAACATTAAGTATTTTACACCATTGCAACCATAGCCAGAAAATAGATGGCGTAGATTAAACAATATTTGCTTCAACAAGCTAGATGAACAAAGGCATAAAACAAAAATATTCACAATAACATACGCTTGCCAAATGATAGCCATACAATGTGAACCAAAGATTAAACAATATTTTCTTTTACAAACAATATAGTCTTCTCTCAAGAACAACTTATTAAAATATGAAACAATCAAGATTGTATTAACAAATATCAAGCAATATAGCGTGCAACAACCTACGAACCACAGGTGAGACAATATTTGAAATGATTCTCCCAATATGCATGTCTTTGTGCTTGCTTCACATACATAGATATTTGTACATATGGTACATGCATTCTGCATCACTCTCATTAGTAGTGCCATTGACGACACTTTTTGTATTGGTTTTGGGGTGATTGGCCCATGCAAAAAATACAAAATATACTACAGTCACCTTCAAAGAAACTTGACAGCATGTAGTTGGACTTGCACCTTCATAGAAGCTCATCCTCTTGGCATCAAGATTTACTGTTCTATGGTGTCTGTGTAGTGGCAATGGTTGTTCCAGTACCTAGTACTCAAAAAGCTGAGTAGAGATAGTGAAACTCTATGCAATTTTCAATAAGGAATTGTTGGGTGTTCTGCTATGACTTTACCTCCTTTGACAGTTGTGAGCCAAGATTGCAAGTTTCTTTGAAGATTGAATTCTGACTGGCCTTTCCAACAGTTATATCACAAAAGGAGTTGTTGCAATGATATGATTGTTGATGGTGTTTTTATGCACTTTTCAACACAAGCAGTGCGTAGGTGCACTACCTCTCTTGAAAGACAATCATCCACAATCAGATTACATAACACTATCCCAATGTCTCTAATGTTAGGTCTTGATAGTGCTTGGAATATCTCAATTATTTGATGTGATTTGTTGGAATCACAAGGCGGTCTTACGTAGGAAATGCGAAGCATGGATACAAAGCATGGAAGTTGGATCTTGAAATGGAGTTCTTAGGATGGAAAGTTGTTATGCATTGGATGTAGGTTCAAACAACATTCTTGGAATCCATTTTGTTGTTGGATTTAGCTTTACAATGTGAAATGAACCTTAGCTTAGGTCAGTCATTAAAAAAAAGAAAAGAAGGCAAGGAAGAGGAAAAGTTCCTAAGTCTACAACTAACTATAAATAGTGACAATGGAGTTCCTGCAATGGACAATTTCTCAAAACAATATCCAACTTAACCAGGGATTTCATAGTATCATGGAAATTGTGCTATCTTCTAAGGTCTGCAGATATTTTATCCTTCATTCACCATGTACATGCATGAATCAAAGATAAATTTTTTGGAGCAGCTTCGAATTCAAGTCCAGGCTAACTTTGCACAACTATCTACCATCAACAAACAACAAAAAGTATGGACAAAGAAATCATCAACATGACAGGAATTTTCATAATCACCCAACATTCCTAAAATCTATCCAAAGAAAGAAGACAACTAACTAAAACAGCAATAAAACCTAAGTCAAACATCTAACATTGGAGATTGAATCAAGTAACATGAGAGAAACTAAGAAAATACACCAAGTCAATGCTTTTTCTTTATAAATTTCTGCAGCATGTCTTTACAACAACTCAACTCCCTTTTGCAAATGAGAGGAGAGCCTTATTTATAGTGCCCAAAAGATTCAATGAATGGCCAAGATTAATTCTTATTGTGTGGCCAAGATTCATTACAAAATAGGGTTTCACCTACCCCCCAATATCTAGCAATTAAAAATTACATTTTGTCTTTACCCTATTTTGTCCTCATGCTAATGGCACTGTAGCTCTTTTGTCATTTAGCGGATTGTTGTTTTTACTGTAGCTACTCTTCATAAAGTTCTTCATTTTAGCCGGGCTATCCTCCTGTCCCTTGGAGGCTGTGTATTCGATGAACTTGAGGATGACTGCCTGGAGTTTGTCTATTTCGATGATTTTGCATCGCAGCACCTAGTAGCTCCATTCCTTTGCATTATCTTCTAGCCTTTTCCAATCCTCATCATACTTTGAGCCTTGGTCTCTGAATAGTTCTGATTGATCGAAGGCGTGGGTAGCAAAACTCAGAAATTATGTTGTGATTTCTCTAGCCATCCTGTCCTTCATCTTCTCCTAGAAGTAGGGTTTTATCTTTTCCTGATCCATTTGTACAGTGGGCATATCATAGTCTGTCATCATCTTAAGGTATTGAGCACATTCTGCCTGGATCTCATTGATCCATTCAATGTCCAGATCCACCTTGCTCATGATTTGCTCCAACCTTTCTTTTCGGTTGTTAAAGTCTCGGCGACATATATCCATCAGCCAGTGATCTTCTTTCTTAAATGTGAGCTTCTTCTCCCACGTGGCTTCAAGCAATTGAAGGATAGCCTCAATCCTTGGGAAGGTGGAGTCGTAGGTTGCGGGGAAATTGGTGCAAAGCCTGGCTAATTCCCATGTTTCTGATGTATGAGACTTGTCTGAATCAATCCTGTGTGGTCTTCTCCAAGTTCTTTCTCCTTTCCATCTTGTCGATCTGTTCCTTGGAAAGCAGCTGAGGTGTGGCCATGGATGTAGTAGGCAGGTCATCTACTGAAGACCATTGTTGTATGTAATCTGTTAAGGCTGCAACCTGTGCTTTGAGCTCATCCTTTGAGATTTTATCCTACTTTATCAGATGCACCACTGTAGCCACCGACTCCTCAAAGTGCTCAACTTTCTACTCTCTAGTGGCGGTTCCCAAGTCAATGGTGGAGATGTTATAACTTACCCCAGCTTGGCCAATCATGGGTGTTGCAATTTAGGCTGCTCGAGACCCAGAAGCATCCATTGTTACTCTGTATCAGACCTTGGGCTTCTTCTCCTTCTTTGTCATGATTTGGGCTCAATCCAAGATGGCCTCTAACCTTGCCCTTGGGTCCTTCAGCACAGGGGTTTTTCTTTTGAGCTGCTTCTCTAACCACTCAGGCACAACAGATTTCCCTTTGGGTGAATCGTGGTCACCTTCGCCTTTCTCAGTCAATGCCAAGATTTTCATTCCCTTTTCTTTTAGGGATTCTCCTTTCTCTTTGGCAGTATCCTCCTCCTCTTCATCAGAGTCATAGACAAACACGAGGCACTTGATAGGCAGCCTGGTGGGTGGTTGCTAAATGGGACTTTCTTCTCTTGCTGTTTCTCCTTCCTTCTTTTCCTTAGTACCCCCAACCTCGGGGCTTCTAACGACACATGTTTCAACCTCAGTCAAATCCTTTTGTTGTTGTTCTTCTGGTGGCTGTCCTTCTTCATCATGGGGTGACCCCTCGGCCTTAGCTATTGTTCCATTTCTTCCTCAAGGTCATTATCAAAGGTTTGAATGATTTCCTTAGCACCTGAGCCATCTTCCTCGTCCCCAATCTTGGAAGATCCCATCTCCTCCTCCTCATAAACCACCTTGTCAATGGTTCAGTGTTCGTACTCCAAGTGCTGATGGTATTCATCAGCCTCCTCCTCCTCAATAGGCTTCGAGGCCTCCCGCTCTTGTTCCTCCAACTCCTTTGAGATTAGCATTGTGGCCTCCATAGCTGGTGGCCCTGTTAGTGGTTGTGAAGGTTGAGCAGTTGCAAGGACTTGTGCAAAGGCTGCTTGGAGAGTTGGATCCATTAAGATCTGGGAGAGCTCAGGGGGAAGGTTTTGCATGTGTCTTGTAAGAGCCTTGGGCATAGTGGCAGTGGGAGTAGGTGCGGTTATTGTTGCCAGAGGGAGTGATGTGATTGGTGACATAGCAGCAGAGGAAGGGGGAGAAGTCATGGTGAAAGAGGAGTCAATAATTATCACAGACTTGGCCAGAGGTGAAGGGGTGAGATGAACTGAAATGTCCACTGCTAGTAGAGATGCGGTGACCATAGCCAGGGAGGTGGGTGGTGCAACAGGAGGGGCAGAGAGAGCCAAGGGAGGATACAATTGACCCGTACCCTCCGTTTCCTTCTCTTGGGTTGAAAGCTACTCCGTAGTACTCCCTGCCTATTTGAGCCTTTTGGGAGGTGAACCTTTCGTTTCTTTCTTTCTATATGCCTTGGGGTCAAGAGATTGCTCAGTTTCTATTCCTTTTCTTTTCCTGGACCTGGTGACCAGAGGAGACTTGGAAGTCTCGCTAGTTGAGGTGGTGGCAGCAACATCCTCTATGGCGCTTGGCTTGCTTTTGAGCCCTTCATAAGTCAAGACTACTCCTTGTCACTTTAAATGAGCCACATGCCCATTGATCCACTCCTTGGTACAAGTTAAGATTGGCTGGGTTATGGTGTCCAGGTCATCGACCTCCTGTTCATCCCAGTCAATTGATGGTATTGGTAGATTGGTGACTGTAGGGTACCTCAGATGCTTGATAGTGAACTCGTTCTCCTTGACCTAGTTTGGTACGGGGAATGGCTACACCCTCCTTAGGAACTGTATAGTCATTCGCATGTAGTGCCTCGCGTGCACTTCTTTTTCATCCTGACAGTCAGCCCAAAAATCCTCAATGTGATGGAGATGGGCATATGCTGGCCCCAGCACTCTCCTGACATGGCCATGCAGGTCCATCCGTGGACGAGCAGTGTGTAGGTAGAAATGGTAATCCTTCAGCTCTTTCTTGGAGTTACTAGCACACTAGGAAGTCTATAATCGGTACATGCCCGAGCCAAGGGTCATGGGATAGGAGATCCTCGTTACATGTTTGTTGCTGAAGATTGCTTGTAAGTGCTAGAGTTTTTGGGAAAGCTTCAGGAGGATGATTCGATCATTGGGATATTCAGGCAATCTATTTGGCCTTTTAGTAAAGCTCTGGGCATGGATGTATGTGAACTTTAGATATTGGATGTAGAGAAAGGCATACTACTTCAAAAGTGCCCTGGCACTGTGGGAGACTCTCTTCTTGAAGTTTCTGGCAATCAACCTGATGATGTGGCCAATGAAGGCATCGTTCACTCTGCAGTAATCTCTTTTGAAGTTGTGGTACTGGAGCTGCAGATATTTATCAAAGGCTTTGAGTCCTCGCTTTTGCCCCTAATTGAGTGCCATAAACAACCTATTGTACTGCCTCTGATCCGCCAAGGAATAGACAAGGTAGGAAGTCATATAGAATTTGGAGCTCTTCTTTACGTTGACAAACTACTCATGGATGCAGTTGCTTATGATTCCTCCCCAGTAGAATGAAACCTTTGCTATGACATCCTCATTTCCACGCAGGATCTGCTCAATAAAGTATGCCATCCATTCCTGAAAGTAGGCGGCCACAGGAAGGCCCATAACCCTGCTCAACATGGTTACCAGGTCATGGTAATCCTCGTGGAAATCATTGCGGAAGAGTTCCTGAGGAACTTTCACAACGCTGCCCCATCTTTCTTTAAGCCAGTGTAGATTTATTGACTTCTTACATCCACCCAAATTATTATCCCATGCCGCCTAGCATTCTTCTAAAGTGGGGACCTCCATCTGTTGGAATGTGCGAATGTGGAAGGTCTTTGTGATCCCCTTAGGCGACATGTCAACAAGAATGTTTCCCTCTTTATCAACAATTGTTCTTGTGTCAGTTTGATATGCTTCCCAACAAGCCATGACCAATTCGGCGGCCATGAGAGATGGAGGGAATCCGGCAGCCTTAGCTATTCCACTCTGCCTTATCAATCTTGCATTCTTTGTTGTTGGGTTGACCCTGACCCTTTGCATGAATTCATCAATATCCACCTGGCCAATGTTAGTGCCTGTGATCTCCTTCCAATCTACTGTGACTTTTGAGTGGAGCGGCTCGCCCTGGAATTGGTACTTCATCTGATCCTTGTCTTCTTTCCCTGGAGGGGTCCTTCCTGACTTCTTACCCTTGTCCTTTTTGGAAGATTCCCCTGAAGGTCCTACACCTGGTTCCATATATTCTGCAAGCAAGGGAAAAGTTAGCACAATAGATCATAGAAGCATTCGTGTTAGTCAACACCTTGAAAACAATATTTATTTCAAATAATCAATCAAGCATATCATGAACTTTCATCTCTAGATGTTATTGATCTTTCGATTAAGGGCATTTGGACAATTCAGGCCCAGAGGGCTGGACTTCCCTGGCAGGAATGCTGTTTGGAAGGGAAAACAGGGTGAAAGGCTCCCGAAAACTCTCTTCAGTCAAATTTTAGTATTTCAAGAGGTTGGTAATGAAGAGGACTGAAATTCAACATGTGGGTCAAAGTTAGATTCCAGATTTGGTCTTGTTTGGATCGATTTAGGAGAGTTCGGAAGTCCCAGGCTAGAGAGCTGTCAGGAGATAGTTGTTTGGAGTGGCAGATAGTAGACAGAAAACTAGATACGAAACTCCGAGGCCTGGGGCCCGGAGGGCCAAAGGCTGGCTGGCAGTATATCATTTCATTTTTGAGGGTTCAGCCGACGACACCGGGAAGGTGTCCGAACTTCATCGTTTGGGACGTAAAACATCAGATGGAAGTCTAGGGGGGAAGTCCAGTAGTAAGAGCCTGACAACATGTGTTCTTGCTTTGAGTTCGACAGTGATCGGCAGGGCGGAGCCCAGAGATCGGAGGGGTAGTGTTAGAATTCCGTTCGCAATAGCGGGCAAGGACCGGAGTCCTAGGCTATGGGGCCCGACAAAGAGGCTGACGTTTAGATTCTAGGTGAGATCCCATGGCAAACGGTAGTCCAGAGTCTGTCGGTCAGACGAACGTCTGAAAAGGGGATCGGCAAAATGGTTAAGTCAGAGTGCAAAGTCAACCCGACAGCAAATAGTCGACCGGAACCTAGAACCTGGAGGGGTGGAGAAAGTTCGCCGAGAGGACGGCAGACAAAGAGGTGCGGAGACCTAGCGCCCAGAGCCCAAAGTCAATAAGGATGTTGTGTGTGGCTAAAGATGCATTCCAACAGGTAATGGGAGGCCAGGGTTCAGAGGGTGGGACACCGTCATAGGTTCGTCGTCAAGCGATAGCGAAGTGCGGGTGGAACCCTGGAAGCAGAACTCCGGGGTTCATGGCCCAAGAATGCTAAGGGTGCCGGTCTGATCTTTTAAGACAACTGCAGTGAGGAGACAGTCAAGCTTCGGTAGACGGGAAGTCGGGGATAGATTGCTATTTTGGCGCGACGATAGCAAGAGTGACTTTCGGACGGGGAAGTCTGACAGCCCGGGCCCGAGGGAAGAAATTGCCGTCGGCAGGTGTTCAAGGTTTAAAAGTACAAGACAAGCCCTGAGCCCGAAGGAGACAATCTCCCTGTGCGAAGAACGGCCGCTGTGAGGAAAAGTATCAGATTGGTGAGGAGGGCATTTTAGAAGGATTTCTCAAGTTTTAACATGTGGGTTATGTGCGCAATCTTATGTTTTACTACCTTATGCCATCTTAATGATTGTTATTTGATTTAAATGCTCAGAAATCACCAAAATAATTCTCAGGAGGGCGAATGGATGGCCTACCTCGAACACGCGAGGCAAAGAGATGTGGGATCCACCTACGATTGACGAAATAATGCTGAGGGTGATGATCATGACGTTGTCGAAGATGGTGGGTGCCGAATAGCAAGTTCTCCAATCGCTCTGCAATCCTGTGAGATGAAAATGATTGGTCAGAGTGGGTATTTTATACCCCCAATCACCATTAATACTCATATTTAATGCAGGTACAGTGGCGAAAAAGTTAGTGAGTTCAAAGTCAGTGATAGCGGTGGGAGAACCGGGGCCCGAAGGCCGAGTAGAGGCAGGATGGCGGCCTCTTGAAGTTTTCACTCAGTCGAATGGCAGTGGTGGGAAGCGGGTCGGGGCCCGGAGGGGGAGACACTGCCAGGGATCCGCCATCATGGATGGCGGAACCATCACGAAATTCCAGACGGTCCGGCGCAGAACACCCCATGGTAGTCAAGGACTCCCGTAGGCTGCGGTCGGAAAAAATGTTGGCGGGACCCAAGGGCGGGACACCGCAGAAAGTTCGTTGTCATGGACGGCGAAACAAGGGTGAAACCCCGAAAGCGAAACTCTGGGGTTTGGGGTCCGGAGAGCGGGATGCCGTCAAAAAATTTCCACAAGTTTTGGCAGACGACGGAAGGGGATTCAGACCCCGAGGTCTGGAAGGATGTGGAGCGAATGCCGCCAGGAATGGCAGTTCCAGTGGGGAAACTCGGACAGGGAATCCCGAGCGCCCGGGCCCAGAAGGGCCTGGGGCCGTTAGCAGGGTCAAACTGCCAGAAGGACTCCGTGAGGCACCAGAATGCAACAAAACTAAAAGGAGAAGGCATGGTCAACTTATGGCTGGACCTTAAAGCAACATTGACCATCAGAGACACCAAAAAGGAGGCACACAAAATGAGGCAGCAAAAAAAATGACCCAACAAGGCAAAAGAAAAGAGGGTCCCCGTTCCGAATGGGGCGTGTGTGCTAAAGGCACAATAATGATGTATGTTATAATTGATGTGAAAGATTGCTTCCACCATTGATAAAAGTGATGGACAATCTATGTTCTTTCTTAAGGGTTTGGTGAGAGCCCATGGGGCTTCATGAACTAATATGGCAAGGTGGAGAGTAGCCTTATTTTCTTATTTTTCATTGCATATTAACTATACGTTGTTTAGCTGTGTTGTGGGTACTTGTGGACATGGTTGTATGCATGTATAAATTTATATATGCATATACGTAAATCACAAAATAATGCACCACCTTTTCTATAGTGCCAAAGAGCTCAAAGATCAGGAAGGCTAATGGAAATTCCAACTAGGGTTCATCAAAACCAAACAATGGCTCACCAACTTTCCGCTAGTGCCAGAAAACTCTAAAACTAATGCCTATATGTGTGTGTGTGCGTGCGCGTATGCATATATGCATGTGCACTCAACAAATTGTGTCCCCAATATGGTAGAGTGGACAATAATCTTGTTTTGTTTTATTTGTGTGTTTGCAAGTACATTTTTGTCTTCATTGTAATATATGTATATATCTATGTATATGTATATGTGTATGTATACATACATGTGCTTGATGGAAAATGTGAATTTTTAATACATGGATACTTGAATGAATGAAGGCATGATACACAACCATAGGAGCACCAATGTTATACTCTTTCTAAAAGTGTACATTGTACCTTTCATTTGTTGCACTCTCCATTGAAAACATTTCATATGTATATCTACATTTGAAAATACATTTATATATGTATATGCTTTGGTTGTTATCAATATATCACTATTGGGGGAAGTATCTATGAATGTGCATGTTTCTAATTTTTATTTATTTTTCTTTTGCACCATGTTTTATATTTACAACTGGAAAATTCCTAGATATGCATCTGATGCATATTTCTGATTGTGATGTCTTGGTAATAACTATTGGTATGAAAGGGTCTATATTGGGCATAGTTAATAGCATTGGTTTCACCATTGATCATACTAGTGGGTAATGTATTTATTGCTCAAGGGTTTGGTAAGACCCGATGTGGCTACATGGTCCACTATGGTATGGTGGATCTAGCAAGTATTTCTTTGGTCTGTTTCATTTTCTATTGCTTCTATATTGATTGGTTGCATTCTTGCTTTCTTAGCTAGCCTACACATCCTTTTATATTCCTAGGTAGGAAAAAACATGAATTGTTGACCTGGTTTTTGCAAACACATTCTTGTCTTCATTGTGCTATATGTGTATGAATAGGTATATGTATATATGCATGTGCAATCAAAAAAAGTGAAGTTAATTTAGGTGGAAAGTGTAATGAAGGAAGGGACGATGCACAACCATAGGCAGTAGCAGTGGTGCACTCTTCTTTAAATAGTGCATCGTACCTTCCATTCATTACACTTTCCATTGAAAAGAGATTGCATATGCTTATATACATTTTCAAACTCATTTCGATATATGTTTACTTTCATTATTATCAATAAGTGACTATAGGGAAAAGTATTTATCTACATGCAGGTTTTTTATTGTCTAATTTTTCCCTCCTTTGCACCATGGTTTAATATTTCAAGTAGGAAATCCATATATATGTGTGAAATGCATAATATCAAGTGTGATTCCTTGGCTATTATTGCTTCTATGCTTGAAAAAGAGCCGTTGGAATGAAACGTCCTATATTGGAAGTAATAAGCAACTTTCATTTCATGATTGATCATAGGGAAGAAATTTGTGGACACACTTGAGCTTATACCATTGATGAGACTTCTTTTTCAGAAGAGTATTTAAGTTTTAAACTATGTAGCATCATACTTGAAAATTTTCTAGTATATGCAACATGGTTTAACACTAAAAATGCTTTTCTAAAAAGAAGTCTTTTCAATGTATAGTGTTATCATTAATTCTTGTCTAGAGGAAAATTTAGTATTGAAATTGGTGCATTTGATTTTGAATTAGCTACTTCTCCAATGATATTGTTCTGACAAGGATTTGTAACCAATATATAGCCGCTCTTTCTTCAGTTTTCATTTTGTATTAGTTATTTGTTCATTGGTTGCATTCTTTTTTTTTTTAGTTTGAATTTGAAATCAATTTTAAATACAATGCATTTAGATACATACATTTATCTACAAATATACATATATTATGACTTCCATATTGTGTTAATGGTTGGAAGATAGTAAAATAGTTCATGGTATGTAGTTTATATTGGTTTCCATAGGGTATTGTTGATTGTTGTTATCTACCTTTGGCTACTTTGTTGCATATTCAATTAGCTTGACTGCTTTAGTTATACCATTGGCCTTTAACTTGGTGTTTGCAACCATTTTATTGTTTGCTTAATATTGTTATTGTAGGGTTCACAACCTTCTTCAAGTTCAAATGATGCATGGAGTGTGGATTGTAAAAAGGCTACAAAATGCCAAAGAAACCAACTTTATTATGCATGTCACAAAGAGCAGATTTGTGCAAGTTGGTGAGCCAAGTACTTGCAAAAAATAAGTGATCTAGAGCCATCCAACTTACCACCCTTTCCCATCCAGGGACACCACCATTGCAAGCAACCACGCTGGCAAGACTCAAGCTCATTGTTGCACACGCTCAACTCCCACTCCTCTGCAGCTGCAACATAGCCATTATAGTGAACTTACCCCCATGATACCTGGCTGTATACCATCACAAACCTTTTCTGGTCATGCCTTTCCATCTGCATCGCTAGCAACTTACCACTCAAGCAATGTGTTTGGTTAAAATTTCCACACTGCTATGCAGTCCTTTTGTTAGCGCATTGATGCTTTGTCTGAATTGAAAATTTGTTCTATTTGCAATGAGAGCTATACCGACATGAGAGTCTGAGTATCCAACACTAGTGTTGTTTGTTTATGTTGTGATTCTGAAAAAGGTCTCCATAGATTTAGTCTAGCCAACAAAATGGATCTAGGGCCACAACCAGCCGTCCTTGCAAAGCTTACTCAAGTCGAATAAATGCTTATAGCTAGAGTTGCTCTAGTTTTACAAGTAACCCATGATAGAGGGGGCCAATAAAAATATAGAGACCATACTATAAGATTCCCACAAGACATCACAACCATTACAATTTTTTTGCCACATTGTCTACATGATCTTAAAGTCATGATTGCATGAAAGATTGGCATTCAGGGGACAAACTATTATTGCTATGTTGACAAACATAATGTCATAGCTGCACTAATATATAAAATTAAGAATAACCCATATTATAGTGATGTTGCAATAGATTGTGATGCTTTAAATTCATTTCCTTCTATAGACATGCAAAATTAGCATCATGCATTTAACTAATTCATATTCATCCATTCATCAAATAAATAAAGTTCATTAAATTCAATCTCTAAAGTCATCCATTTAAATTAAATAAATCAACTTTATTTAATTTGATCCTAACATAACCCTCTTTGAATAAATAAATCAAATCTTTATTTAATTAAATCTAAAATCATCTTTCATCTCCTTTTGATTTAGTTTAATCCATAAATCTAAGTCAAATGAGTCAAATCACCTAATCCTCTTTCAAATTAACTAAATCAGGATTAAATATAATCTAATGCATGTCACATTCTCTAGATTTTCCCACTTGCACAAATAAATGATTTTAATTAATTTATTAAATCATCATTTTCCCTCAACAAGGCATCTTTGGAGAATATTCCCTCAATTTTGAATTCAAATCAAGTTGACTTGTCCCTTCCAACATGGCATTAATTCTCCTCTTACATGTCCCCCACTTGGCATTTGAGCCCCTTTTTATCCCTCCAACAAGTCAAATTTGAAATTTGAAAAGGCCACCTAATGTCATTTATTGGCACATTGACCAAAACTTGCACATCCTCCATCCACTCACATTTGGACAAGTGGCTCCTTCCTATTGGTTGAATCTTTATCCCACATTCACCCATTTTGCATATTTGTCCATCCTATCATTCTATAAATTGGAGGTCTCATTCCTCATTTTAGCATCCACAATCTCATGCAAAGTTACTCTCTTCACATTGAGAGCTAATTTAGTCCATTGCATCTTCATCATTGGCTTGTCAAGGGTTGGGAAAGGGTCACTTTTCACAACAAAGTGACACCAATCCACTATGGAATAGGTTTGCATTATGTTTCTTTCATGCTTCCAATTAGTTTTTTTTTTTTTTATCTTGTTTGAGAGGCATTATGCATTATTTCATAGGAGTATTTATGCATTTACATGAACTAACCCCATTGCTAACTAGTGTTGGAGTTTAAGATTTGTGCAAATTTGTAGGTACTCACATATGGCGCTGGAAGGATGGCTTGAGTTTATAACTTCCATTTTCCACTAATTTGTCTTTAGTATCTTTATATCACTTCTAAGCTTCGCTTTTATTGGTTTTCAATGAGAAATGGTTTATTTTCTATTGAAGGTATATATTAGGAGTTATTTTGAAAAGCAGTCAGTCTGTGTTTTAGAGGTAGCTAGAAAAAAAAAATAGAGGTGCTTGATTTCATAGTTTCATTTTCATGCACAAACTAAGCTTCCTTTTGACTTAGCTTATCATGTAAGGCATGCTTTTGACACATCATCTTCTTTGTTGATTCATTGCATTGAAAGCTACTCAAATTGGGGCCTATCCACATTGAAGTCATATTAAATTTGTGTCTTTTAAGACTGATTCACTTGCTTATGCATCCATAGTGTAGAGTTTGTAACCTGTGGGAAACACAACAAGATTTGTAGCGGTTTTTGTGAAAGAATTGTGAGCTGAGTTTGATGGTTTTTTAATTGATTGGGTATTAAATTTGTATGTATTTTCATTTGCTTGAAAGTGTATGCCTTTTTCAACTTTACCAACTTGTAAATAGCATTTAACTTGGATTTTTTTTTAAATATTTTTCAAATTGGTTTTTTAAACATCTGTCAATTACATTTGCTTGAAATTTTTTAAAGCCTTTTCATCAAATCCCTATTGTGCATGAGACTACGCTGCTTTAAGGAATACTGTAAAAAAAAATTCATTGCTTTCAATTTTGTGCATACCCTGCAATCAACACATTCCCTGAAACAACTTTTCTTCAAAATTATGTGAAACAGTTTAAGTGCCCTGTCTATGCTTCCAACACGTTGCATGAATTTTTACTAGGGTAGTTGCTACTGAAATGTTAGAATAAAAAAAAAAAATCAAACTTCTTGTCTTTTGCACCTTGGTGAATGTCCTTTGCCAGTTTGAAGTTACTTCACCACAATTCCTATTGCAATGCAAACCCTTTCATATTAAGGTAATGATTGTTAAGCATTCATTCCTTTTACCATTGGTCTTGGAGAAATTTTCTAGTTGAAATAAATGGCGCTTTCCAAAATTTCTAAAGTCTTTTTCATTCAAACTCATTCTACGCATATCCTATAAATGTTACATTCTTTTCAGGTATTCAGAAATAGTTTGTGTGCTCTCTTTATGCTCTCATTTTGGTGTAGGTCAAAGGTTGTGGAAGTCATTGTTGATTGCATCAACTTAAATGCCTTTACTTTATGTTTTGTACGGCCTAAAAAATGCATTTTCTTGAAATTTTCTTATAAAAAATCTACTTTACGCATAGCCTGTAAAAGTGTATTCATGAGATAACATCTTTTAGAGGCGCATTTTCAATAGTTAACGTGCCTTGTCTATTCCTTATCTATGCTTTGCATGCTTTTAATTTGGCTTTCACTAGTGTTACTAATAAAAAAGTTTGGAATTATTAATGGAAACAACCAATCTTCTATCTTCTATGTTGTTCTCGAGTTGGGTATCAAGGTTCAGCCGAACTAATAGCAGTGGCAATAACATTTAGTGTATTTGTTGTACTATTGCTGCTTGCATTATGGTTGGCCATGGTTAAATTCCTATCACATTTATTAATGCCCAGAGAACTCAAATCTTCTACTTGTGCTTTGATATGGATACTTAACTTCATCACAGCCATTCACTCCATTCCCTAGGCATTTACTAGGATTCTTCTACAATAGTCCTTCAAACAATAAATGGTGCTTTTATTTTGTAGGAAAGATTGTTCATTATAGGTTGTGGGTGTGACTTTTGAACCTAACAGATGCGTTCAGTTGAAAGGATTTTTTTTGTATTGTGGGACAAATATGATCTACGCGTATCCTGCAATCAATACATTCTATGAATGAAATCTCTTTGAGGCTTGAGGTTGTCAGATGCTTATATACTCCAAGTTTCTAATGCCACCTACCTGGCTACATTTATTCCTCCAACAATGGATTGATGGAATATCGATTTAAATGTTATATTAAATTCTCTTTGCTCTTTTTGATATTTATATGTCTATTTGATGAGATTGCGTTATCTGACAACAGGTATGTTGGTATTATGATATCTTGATATTTCACATAATTTTGGCTCCAATTTATACTTCGATAAAACCAATCAATATTCAAATTTGGAGAGATTTTGAAATCTGATAAAAATCCCAACCACCACCTTCATTTTGCATTAGTTTGAATGTTTCTTAACAAGGTTGGTGGGTGTGGTTTTAAGCTAGCCAATTGCATTATGTTGAAAAATATTTATGTAGTTGTTATGGCATCAACTTTACACATGCCATATACATTTACTTGAAAAATCTTTTAAGATCTTTGTTGGCTGTCCTTTTGTACGACTGCTAAAGAAATGATTTTGAGGTGACATAAACGATGCTATAAGGAGGTTGATCATGTTCTATATTTTATCAAGGAAATCGCCATATGCTACTTTCTTCTTTATATATTTGACTTGGTCTTTAATAAATGATTTGATCTTTACTGTGATCTCCTATCAGAATGGATTTTTGTATTCAAAGGGAGAAGTTTTATGGCTTTGTATATTAGAAATATCAGGTTTTGAAATAAATTGTTCCTTTATGAAAGTGGGGGTAAATTAAAAAATTATTGACATTAATTATTGAGTTAAATCATAAAGAACTCATGTGCTTTGTCAATGCAATTTTATTTTATTCCTCTCTTTAAAAAGAGGGGGTTTCTTCAAAGAGTTGACATGTCTTGTGTATATTTTTGTCATTTTGCATGACTCTGATTTGTGATATTTATAGGAAAAAGGTGGAGGTTGACATTGGGAGTGAGCATTGGAGTCAAGCAAAGACAAAGCAAGAGTGGAACTGAAGGAAATTAGACATTGAAACTCTAAATTCACAAAGCATGTTTAAATGCTTGGAGGTTCCATTCTACGCTTTAATTTTCTATTTTAGACCAACTCACTTGTTTTTTGGCTCTAAAACGAACATTACAAAAGCTTTCAATTTTCGTTGCAAAGGGTTAAAACAAAATTTAGGAAAATTGACTAGATTTAATTTGAGATTAACAATTGAACAAGGAAACTTTCATATCTCATTTTGGTGCTTTAAAATGAATCAAAATAATTTCTTTTTGGACTTAAAATGAACATGTGCTAATTTTTTTTCATAATTTCTTACTCAAACTAACACCATTGAAAAGAAATATGAGCTTCTCTCGTGCATCATGGCGATCTTAAGAATTAAAAGGCATTTTGGTGGTCTTAGGTTGGGATAAAGTAATTACCTCCACACTTCATTTTGGGAACTAAAATTGAACAATAAACTTTGTGAGTGTGAGTAGACCTATTGCACGTGTTCTCCCTTTGTTTCTAAATGAAGGTTGATCAAACTATGAATATGTTTTCTTGCTTCTGTTTATCTTAGAGGGCCTTCCTTGGGGAAAAAGTAATCACCCAAGGGAATGACTCAACCAATAACAATCTAAAGCCAAGAGTATTTCTAGCCAGGATATAAATGTGGGTATTGGAATAAATGCCAGTATCACGTGGTTGGCTCCAACAAGAAGGGCAGAAATGGTCTCTCACCATGTTGAGAAAACTCCTATGAATGGAAAGTCTGAATTAAAACCCTTTTTGTAGAAAGGACAAAAACCCTATCTATTTTTTGGTGCAAGAACGGTCATTCTGAAGCTGCCCCACACTTTTATGGTCTGTAGTAGAAATGGAAAGCATGCCATGGGAGTTTCATGGGTGTTGATACTTGGCTGTCCCATATAAGTGAGTGTCCTGTAGGGGTGCCAGTGGGGTCAAGCATCTAACCATTTGATAAAGATAAGTGTAGCTGGACTTGTCCAAGTGGGGACTCAACAAATATATAGTCTTTCATACCCATAAAGTTGTGCTTGTTCAAAAACATTTGGAAACAAACATTTAACATCATGATCATAATTTCAAACCCTTTAGGAGGAAAATACAATTGACCAAATTCATGTGTTATTGCTTGCCCTTGTGATTTTATCCTTAGAGGTTTCTAAACACTTAGATTTAAATCTCAATTTTCCTACTAAACTTAAACAATAGGTAACCCTTGCTTTGACGTCATCAAAGTCCCACATAACATACTTTGTGGGATTCAAAGAAATTGAGACATTAGACATCTAGTTTGGAAATCTAATCAAATAAGTGTTTGTGGTAAAAAAAAATCACTAAGCAAAGATAACAAAATTGGCTCTCACACATGTATTAATTCCTCATGATTTCAAAGAAAGTCAAAATCCCAAAACAAAAGTCCTTGAGCCAAAGTGCAAAATTTAGGAGTCACACTCGAAAGGTCATCAAGAAATACATTAGGAAGAGAAATCAAAAGAAACATATCAAAATAAGAAAAAAATTCACAATGTTCTATAGACTCACTCCTTTGAACAATCCGGAAATGTATGCTCAGTTTGAACCACTTCTTAGTTATAGAGGTCCTTAGAAGTATTGTATGTTCCTCAAAACTAAGGTCTAGTAAGTAAGTGTTTTTTAGGTAAACCTAGGATCAAAATCAAACCTTCATCCATCTTTGAACATCAAAACCAAAATCATCTCGTCATCAACTCTTCAAAAATATTGGAAATATCCTTCATGTTAAACTTTGGGAAAATCATTTGAAAGCAATCCAAAATCACCTTATTTGATTGAATGTTTGTAGATGCATCCTTCTGCACATATTTGATCAAGTTATCAAAACTTGTGAACAAATTAATCCCTTGATAACATCCAACATCTTTGGATTTAGGAGTTCATTATCATAATCATCTTGTCTGGATAAGAGTGTTTAGATGAATCCTTCTTCTCACACCTAGACAAATTAGCATCTTGTGAACGATTTAAGTATAGGACAACATCCAACGTCTTAGAGTTTATGAGTCCACCAAAATCCAAATCCAAAACAAATCAACCCCAAATCAAGTCTTAAAGTTTAACACACCCTTCAAGATTTTCTCAAGAGTTTCAATCATCCATCAAACATCCATCTTACATCCATATCATTATCACCCTTTGATCCTTAAATCGTCCTAAATTTTCTCTTTTGTACCTAAAGTTAGATCAATCTAAAGAATTAGAGAATTCACCTTCCACATTCTTGAAGATTGATTCCTATTTTATGGTGCAAACTAGATGACAACACAAGAGGAACATGGAAACCAACAAAGAAACATCTACTTCGAGTGACTTAAGTCAAACCGCTCCTGAAATTAATCCCATTGGGTATGAGAGTCTCACAATTAACCTTCCTCCATTTTTGCAAGACCATCAAGAGGAATGTGTCCAAGTGGAGGATCTTACCAATAATCCCTTTGGAATGTCACATGAGGAAATCACTGAAATAATTCAAACTTAGGAGAATCATAATATTATCAACATCATGATGAGAATCAATCCCTCACTATACATGCTCCAATTAGCAAAGTAAGGGGCTAAACTCCCCTTTGATTTTGATGTGAGCACTATTGTGGAACCATTTTTTGGAGTAATGCCTCCAATATCATCTACCATCCCCATTTCATCTACCCCCTCATTTCAAAGCATCACTCAAAATATCCCACAAATCACATCATCCATTGCTCCAACACAACCCATTGTTAACAAAGGAAGTGCATTTCTCAATGCATTTCAAATGCATCCTCTCATAAACAATCAGGATTTGGACACAAACACCATCTTGGGACAAACCATACCCCAAAATCCATTGCATACATATGTCCCTCTCACCTTTCATGATCCAAATGACCCATCATCATCATCATTCTGTGCAACACCCCAAACCTCTCTCCCCATAACCTCTCAAGGAGAGGGTGATTGTTTGGACTAGGGAAATTTTTGACACTAAACCATTTCCTCAAGAGGTTACACTCCTCACATTTCCACCACTTCACCTCTCAGTTTAGGGCTTCCCCCTTTACCAAATGGTAATCAACAAAACTAGATCAACCCACCAAGCATCAATCAGAGCATCATTCTAAATACTTCCACCTTACCATCAATATCGCAACAATAGATAACAACCATCCTGATAACGCAAACCACCACCATCACATCATCAAACACCACACTAACTTCTCAAAACATGGTCTCTAGAGGACCATCCACATTGATCACACCATCTACCACTCAAACCCCAATCATCAACATGACGATTCCTCTCATCACCACAGCAAGCACCATTCCAAATCCACCTCCACCACCACCACCACCAAAATTGAATACAATATGGTGTTGCAAGCTACTCAAAAATTTGCTTATCAAAAGGCATTCCTGCAAGTACAAAAACAACAAGTCATGCAATTAGCTGCTGAACAAGTTGTGCAACTAGTTGTTCAGCAAGCCACTTAGGTAGCACAAGCTACTCAAGCTACCCAAGTTGCACAACAATTGCAATAGGCTACACAAGAGCAAGCCTTATTGAAACAACAAGTACAAGCTCAAGCCCAAGCTCAAGTGCACACTCAAGCCAAAGCCTAATATCAAGCACAACAAGCACAAGCACAAGTGCAGTATCTTGCACAAAAACATGCATCACAACAACAAGCATATCAGAAAGTGCTAAATAAATATCAAGAATAGTAGGAAGTAGCCCAATTAGCAGCTCAACAACAAGCACAAAAACAAGCTTAGCAACAGGCACTAATAGCAAAGCAGCAACAGGACCAACAACAAGCATTGTTGGTACAACAACAATTGCAAGCACACTTGGTTCAACAGAATATGTAAACATCATCTATCAATATACCAACCAATCTGCCCATCCCACGCACAATTGAACCACCTCAGAAAAATTTCATCTGACCCACTAATCCACAAGATGATGAGACAACACAAATCAGGTTGCTCTTGCAACAAGTGCTCGATTTTCAATCAAGGCGAACCACAGAAACCCTGAGTAACTTGTGCCCTTATCCATTCGATAGGAGCCTTACAATGAAACTATTCCCAAAGGGATTTGAGATCCTTAAGTTTGACAAGTACCATGGGACAAGAAAACCCTAAAGATCACATCAGGGAATTCTAGGTTCATTGCATGGAAGTCCCATATGATGATACTTGTCTGATGTGGCTATTTCCTAGGATTTTGGCTAGCCATGCCATGGAATAATTCTCTCACCTACCTACAAGAATCAATACATTCCAATAAATCATAGACGCATTCATCAAAAACTATCCATGCAATATCGCAATGGATGTCAGTCTAGAGGAACTCTTAGCTTTGAAACAAGGTAAGAATGAATTATTTGCTTCATTCCTACAACAATGGCAATCCAAGGCCAATCAAAGCAAATGGTTCATTCCTGAGGAACAACAAGTGTGCACTATTATATCCAACCTTGATGGCCTCTTAGCATTTCATCTCAAAGTCTAAGGGATCACCACGTACGACCAATTGATTTCCAAGGTGCTCAACATCGAACAAACCCTTATGACACAACTTGGAGGATGAACTTCATATCCTGAACATCAAAACAATCACCCACCCACCAATTACAATGACAAACCTCACACATGGGAAAGAAAAAAAATATTACCAACGATGGTGTCGTCAATGCCAAAGTTGTCATCAGTGCCTCTCGACAAAACACACCCACACCACAATAACAAATTCAAAACCATCATCAAAACAACCATCAAGCAAACACAACAACACAACAACAAAAAAATAAAGCGATAAATAACGTCAATGATCAAAAGGGACATCCCCAGCGAAACAAGAATTTCGTCAAGCAAAAGTACACCACTCTTGGGAAACCACTCAAAGTCATCATGAAGAAACTAATAAAGAAAAATTTCATCAAGATTCCCACCTATGAGAACTACAAATAACTAGATGTTAAACCTCCTTGGTACAACAAAAATCCGCTATGTGACTTCAACAAAATCAAAGGGCACACAACTAACAATTACATGAGGTTAAAGAACATAGTCCAAGACCTCATTGATCAAAGAATCATAAATGTGGAACAACCAATAGGAAATGAGAATCTTAAAATATACACGAATCCAATGCCTAACCATAACAATAAAGGGAATAATAACACTGATAAGGGGAAAGGCACCTTCAAAAAAATGAATCATGTGTATGAAACTGTCATCGCTTCCCTTGATGAACACTATGTAGTAATCAATATCAAAGGAGCTCAGGCCGATTGTGGAGTCACCACAAGAGGCAGAAAACTTACTATCACAAGATCATCTCAACCAAATAGAACTTTCATGTCAAATTCAAAATCCATTCCCAATGGTTACAATTTCCTTGATTAGCTAAAAATAACCCCAGCACAAATCTCCATCATGGAGTTATTAAAAATCTTGTCTGCCCATAAGAAAATCCTTAAGGAAGCATTGGATTCATCCACCGTCCTCGCAGATCTTGATGCAGAACCATTCCAAGCTTTGTTCAGAAACATCATTACCTTGAATCTCCTTACATTCTCTGACCAAGATTTTCCTACTCAACCATCTCATAACCGTGTACTCCATTTAGAGGTCCTAGTGCAGAAAAATAAAGTTAAGCGATCCTTGGTAGATGGAGGTGTAGGCTTGAATATTTGTTCCCTCAAGCTCATTAAGAACTTAAAAATATCATAGGACTCCATTAACAAAGGAAAATATATTAAAATCAGAGCATATGATGATCAGGAAAAAGTGTCCCAAGGCACAATCAAAATCCCTATCCAGGTAGGGCCAACTATCATGGAAACTACCTGTCAAGTCTTGGATCTCGACTTTCCTTATAACATTCTCCTAGGATGTCCATGGATCCATGCAATGGAAGCAGTAGCATCAACTTCCAATCAATGTGTCAAATTCACATATGAAGGACAAGAGGTCACCATCCATGGAGATCCTGAATCATTCTCCTATTGCAAGAACCTAGAGGAAAAATACTACAAAATCCTTCCAGTGCCTAAAAATGATGAAGGCCCATCAACACCGTACATTGATCCATCCACTCTCACTTCCACTTATGCAAAAAAGACACCCACCACTCCCACCATCCCCACCATCTTTGATATCAAAGTCATCATCTAGGACAATGGTTGCAGAAACTATACGATTCCCAAAAATGCTTTTGTGGTCAGAGAGTTACCACAATCTCTTAGATCATGAGGACATCCACAATCTAATGAAGCCTCCACATCTCAAAGATCCCTTGAAGAATATCCCAAATTCAAAAATTGGGAAGATTTCAGCCGGGAAGTCATAGAGGAGGACCCATCTCATCTCCTATATCAAGATAATAGACAAGCAACCAATCTACCAATGGATTACAGAAGCAAAGGTTTGTAAATAATGCTCACAATGGGCTATGACAGAAACTAGAGACTTGGGAAAAATGACAACAGGCTTATAATACCTATCATTCTAGAGACATGAATGAGAAATCTTGGCCTCAGATGTACCCCTCCAAGTATAACCATACGTGGCCGAAGTCCTCCAGTTAGTAAGGTCAATAATCCTCCTCAACAATCTACAGCTGAACTTTGCTTACCTATATCTACAGATCAACTCATAGAAAACTTCACATTTGACATAACTGATGTCTATAGTAGTAGTGGTGACAAGGATCCCATAACCAACCTACCCATGCTCTTTGAGGATACCACCCTTCTCATGATTAGCACCTTATCCTTTGAGTTAGACCATCAAAATCATGAAATCCACCTAGTTTACCCCCAACTCATCGATTATGACCAATGAGGACCACCAATTCTTGAAACATTCAAAAATGATGAGGCACTCTCAGAATTCATGGGACTACGAGATAATATTCCATGTGGGGATCACAAAGAAGGATTCATCATCAAGCTAGATACACATGCATATTATGGGGAAATGATTGAATCCCTCGGTCGCAAATGTGAAAAACTAAGAATAATCTCTAGGTCCTTGAGTGAAAACCATAGTGTGGCACTCTCTAACCCAAAAAAAGAAAAAATAAAGGACGCATCCAATGGTGAAAACCTCTTTGAGGTGCTTGAGGATGGGGGATTCAATCTTCCTTTCAGAGACCTTCATCAAGAAAAATTAGTAGTCATAGTAGAAAAATGCAATCCAGTTAATCTAAGAACAAAGGAGACCCCACACATCACATTCTATTCAAATTCATTATTGTTAGAAGAACAAGAACTCCTAGCAACCTTATTGAGAGAGAGATAGGTAAACTTTGCATGGAGCTACACAAACATTCCAGGGCTTGATATAGAAATTGTAGTTCAACACCTAGCAATATACTCTGAAGTAAAGCTCGTTAGACAAAAGCTCAGGAAAATGCACCCTCAAATTGCCTTGCTAGTCAAAATGGAAGTATAGAAGCTATTGGATGCAGGATTCATTCAACCAATAGACTATCTAGAATGGGTGTCAAACCTGGTTCCTATCTCAAAACCTGATGGGGGAATCTGAATCTGCATAGACTTCAGGGACTTGAACAAGGCATGTCCAAAAGATGATTTCCCATTGCCCAACATTGACATGATCATAGACATGATGAAGGGACACAAAATACTTTCCTTAATGGATGGTTTCTTGGGATACAACCAGATAATGATTGCTAAAGAATACAAACACAAAACAACCTTCACTTGTCCATGGGGGACTTACTACTGGAATATGATGCCATTCGGCTTGAAGAATGCAGGAGTAACATACCAGGGAGCCATGACATTAATCTTCCATGACCTGATCCATAAGAATGTATAAGACTATGTTGATGACATACTATCCAAATCTTGAAAGTGGAAGGATCACATAGCAATGTTAAGTGCCATTTTTGATAGGCTAGAGGAATACAAGGTTCGATTAAATCCAAAGAAGTGCATCTTCGGCGTACAATCAGGAAAGTTTCTATGTTACATAGTATAGATGAAAGGTATTGAGGTAGACATTGCTAAGGTAAAAGCAATCCTTGAGATGGAGGCACCCAAAGCATTGAAATAATTGAGAGGTCTCAAAGGCAGGCTTCAGTCCATTTGAAAGTTCATAGCATAGCTAGCAGATAAACAAAACCCATACTCTCACCTACTTCACAAGGGAGTAGCGTACAAGTACAAAGAATCCTTCAATAAGATCAAAGAATATTTGCTTACACCACTAGTCCTCATGCCACTGATCCCAAGAAATCCATTAATTCTCTATGTGTCAGCAACAATAGCAACCCTCGGTGCTCTTCTAGCTCAGCACGATGAAAATAGGATAGAAAGTGACATATATTACATCATCCACACAATGGTTGGGCATGAGTTAAATTACTCATTCATTGAGAAATAATGTCTAACATTAGTGTTTGCGTCGCAAAAATTTAGACACTACATGCTGGCACACAAAACAAAACTCATCACCAAAATTGACCCTCTCAAGTACTTACTATGAAAAGAAATGCTCACTAGTAGAATGGCCAAATGGGTCATGATACTATTAGAGGATGACATTGAATATGTGGAGTGGAAAGAAATTAAAGGCCAAGTCATTGCAGATCAGCTTGTAGAAGCACCAATCTATTTAGAGAATCCTCTCATCTCAGATTTTCTAGATGAATCCATCTTCAATCTCAACATAGCCAACCACTGGAAACTTTACTTTGATGGCTCATAATCACAACATGGATCAAGAGCTAGTGTCTTCTTTATCACCCCATAGGGGGATGACATACCTAGATCATATAAATTGGCATTCCCTTACACCAACAACATTGTAGAATACGAGGCTTTAACCATAGGTCTCAGAATAGCAGTGCAATAGAACATCATGGCCCTTAGAGTATATGGAGGCTTTCAGCTGATAATAAACCAAGTGAACAGTGAGTACCAGACTAAGGATGATAAGCTCACTCCATATAAGAAACTAGTGGAGACTCTCAAGGAATCCTTTATCAAGATCACATTTGAGCAGATTCCCAGAGCAAACAATAGAGTTGTAGATGCCATTGCAATGATTGGATCCCTACTGGACATCTCTCACAATGTCCCAAAATATTTATTATTGGTAGAGTAGCTTCTCATGCCCACATTTGAGGTACCAAAATTAGAATTTGTGTGTGAAATTATTGGTCCCAATGATCCCTGGTACCATGAAATTTATACCTACTTGTGCATAGGTGTCTTACCTACTGACTTACCCCCAACCTTAAAATAAACCTTTGTCAAAAAGGCATCCACATTCATCATCCTAGGAGATACCATGTATCATAGCAACATAGAAGGAACCTTATTACACTATTTAAATGTTGAGGAGGCATTGACCACTTTAACTGAGGTGCATAACAACATCTATGATTCACACTCAAGTAGAATAATCCTAGCTAATAAATTATTGAGGATGGGGTATTATTTTCCCACAATGGAAAAAGAAGCACACAACTATGTCAGAAGTTGTCTACAATGTCAACAACATGGGGACCTCATCTATGCTCCAGCTCAAGAGCTCCATCCCATCATTACACCATGGCCCTTCTCACAATGGAGACTTGATCTCATTGGAAAAATCACTCCCACTTCATCTAATGGCAATAAGTTCATCATAACCACCACTGAGTACTTTACCAAGTGGGTTAAAGCCATACCAATGACCTATATAATGGGCAAGTAGATATCAAAGTTCATCTTGAACTATCTCATATACCAAGTGGGTCGAAGCCATACCAATGACCTATACAATGGGCAAGCAAATATCAAAGTTCATCTTGAACTATCTCATATGCCGATACAGTGTTCCCCAAGCTATTATCTTAGATAATGGAACACCATTCAAGAATCAGGATGTCCACGACTTGTGTGAAAAATTAAAAATCCAACATCACTTCTCCACCCCATACTATCCCCAGGGAAATGGCTAAGTAGAAGCCACAAATAAAACCATTTTGAAAATCCTCAAGAAAATAGTCAATGACGTAGGTAGTGACTAGCATCTGTAGCTCCATCCTACCCTCTGCGCCTATCGAACCAACATCCGTACACCCACTGGAGCCACCCCCTTCTCCCTATTCTATGGATAAGAAGCAGTACTCCCCATTCAGATTGAGCTCCTATCACTAAGAATATCACTACAAAACCTCATCACAGATGAAGGTTACCAAGTATCAAGAATGAATGAGTGGTGTTTAGATGCTTCAAATCATTTGCAAGTCTATTAAAATAGACTCAAGATGAGCTATAACAAGAAAATCAGAAGCAGGACTTTCCAAGTTGGAGAATTGGCACTAAAGGAGAATCAGAAGAACTTCCCAAATCCAAACAGTAAAGGAAAATTTGAACCCAATTGGTTGGGACCATTTGTTATCACTTCAAGCTATAAGTCTGGGGCATATTAGTTATCAACACCCGAAGGGGAACCTCTGCAAGAGCCCATGAACATCTCCTATCTTAAAAAGTTGTATGCCTAATCTTTCAAGGTATAGAACCAAAAAATCCAATAAATTAGAAAATGTCTTCAAAAAATGGTTACCCTAATGAAAACCTAGCAAATAGGCATCTTGGTGACAACAAAAAAATAAAAAAAATAAAAAAATAAAAAAATAAAAATTTAGAAAAAGGATTAAAAAATAGTAAAGGGAAAAAATCATCCTCTGGTGAAAACCACTTTGGTGGAACTTTGGACAAGTACCTTGGTGGAAACCTGGAAAATAGGCACCTTGTGTAAACAAGCACTTTCCATCCACCAAGATCTTTATAGCTTGTTCTGCATCATCCATCCATTACGTTTCCATCATCCATCGCATTCAGATCTCCATCCATCACCCATTCGTTTGGTATTCGCATCATAACTTGGTCCTGTGTTTGTATCATAATCCCTCTTAGTACTACTCAGCCCATTCCCAAGGTCAGTTTGTCCTACCTTTATCGAAGTAGTCTATTGCATCATGCTGGGGGCATGTTCTCATCGGATCAAATTCATGTATATTCTTGATGTCCTAAAATTAGAAAATCCAAAAACATCAGAAAAATCCAAAAAAATTCAAAAACATTAAAAAATCACAAAATCCAAAAACATTCAAAACATATCAAAATCCCAAAATAGGTCAAAAAGTCAAAATGTCAAAAATAGATTTGTCTTGTAGAACTACATGTCTCTGAGCCTTGAACCTAGGCAAGGTTGATCATTGATCATCCCCCGAGACACTTAGGTCAGTCCTTTAGGAGTCTGTCATAATAAACTAACATTTCATCATGTATATCTTCATCTGTAAATCAATCAAGTCATCAATCAAACTATGTGGTCTCTGTGTGTATAACATAGTCAAGGATAGTCTGTTGATCAGCCCCCGAGGCCCCTAGGATAGGTCCTTAGGTTAGTATCTTGGTCAAAATCTCAAAACCCAAAACATTGGAAAATTCAAAAAAAAGGAAAATGTCAAAAAACACAAAAAACAACCTCAAAATAGTTCAAAAAAACTCCAAAAACATCCAAATATTTGAAAAAATTCATCCATCTCATCTCGCTTTTAGCCACAATAAACATCACTCATAATAAATGATCATCATCTTCAACCTTTGGTAAAACAATCGGAAACAAGTCTAGCAGGTGAAAAGTAAAAACTCAAAATGTCAAGTCTTAGGTTTAGGTTAGTACGTAAACAAGTTAGTCAAAAATTTGTATCATCCAATCAGTCCCATATAATTCATTTGATAACATCATGTCCTAGGATGTATCCTTCCTACAATGGGCATTATTTATCAGAAATAACACTTTGGATAAGGATATGTGCAGGATCATGATGGGCCAAAAAGTGGCAATATGATGGGTATGTGGCTGATGACTTTATTTTTACCAAAAATTGATGAAACGAAAAGAGTTTTTAAAGGAGATTCTCAGCTTTCCACCAGTATAAATTATGCTTTACTTTGAATTTAATACGTAATTATTATTCATTTTCTATTTGAATTACAACTAAAGTCCTAATTGATAGGCTAATTGAAAAAATCTATAGCTTTCAAACGGTATCACATTTTTTGAATCCAAAACATGCATCACATTTATGCTTCACATACTATAGGATTAAAAAATAAAATTGAATTTCATGAAGTTTTGACCAAGTTAAGGTGGTGGACATATGAGTTTTATATTTTTAAAATTTGTAAAAAATTCATAATTAATTATTTACTTGGAATTTTTTTTAAAAAAAAAATCACGATCACATCGAGACATGGGTCCTCTACTTATATCTAAAATACTATGAAAAAATATTATCATTTTATTGTGGTTAGGGTGAATTGGGGACACTACTTTTTCCTTGAAATTTAAGTACTATTGCATTGAAATTTCAAATTTCACCAAATAGATTTTTTTTCTTTAAACAAACCTAGTAGTTTTGAAACTACATTCAATTTGCTACAGATTCTATTCTTACTTATTTTTGAAATAATATAGATAACTTGTTCAATTTTTTTATGTCAAGTTGCCTAAATATGATTTTTCTAATTTTTTTGCCACTTAAGGGCCTATTTTTTCCATGATAATCCTACACATACCCATAAACGAAATGGTGTGCTGCCATCCACTAACATGTCCTAGGATGTATCCTTCCTACAATGGGCATTATCTTTTGGCAATAGTTTCGGTTCTTGTCCTTATAAACACATTTCCTTTTGGTTAGCGATATTGAAGAACATCAGCTTGTTTGTTTACTTTATCTTTGTCTTTTGACTTATCTCTTTGCGCTCATTCTAATAACCTCTTGATGATGTCCAAAGAAATGGATTTAGAGAGATAGGAATGGGGCAACGATCATTATCTTTTGTCTATTGTTCTTGTTGGACGTTCTTGTAATATAACTTGGAAAATACTTCTTTTGTTAGATATGTATGGAGGGTGTTTTGGGCAGCTTGTTGACTATTGCATTGATAGGTTATACCTTTCCATGTTTTGGTCCGAGATGTTTGAAACCTCTAAAGTGCATCCTAGAAAGGTTTTCCTATGGTAGGTGTGAACAAGAATACTCCTATCTATTTGTTGAGTCAAAGTCCATCACACTAAGTGCAATGCCATCCTTACCTTGATTCATTGTGCCTATGTGTGTTATCATTAAGCATAAGGTAAGTGGCCATTTTAAAATCCCAATTCTTGATAAGAAAATCATCCATTTCTCATCATCATCACTCATAAAGTTGGCTTGTTGGATCCTCTTGTCATTATCTCATTTCTCATTTCTTCTTTTCTGCACTAGCATCATGCTGTGATAGTTTATCATCATCACCAGTGCATCCATCCTGCATCCACAAACCATCAACATTTTTCACATCATCTCACATGCATGTTTATCATCATAATATAAATATGTTAGTCTAAGCATCTCATAAAATCATAAATTTGCATAAAACATCCATTACATAATCATATAGGTATTATTGCATCAACCACATGCATTGTATTATCATTTAAGTTGTTTAGGATAATATAGATTGGTTATTCTAAGCATCTTAAAACCATCTCATTTGCATCATCATCAAAAGAATCCATTTTAAACCTCTTTATCATGAGATCGACCCTCAAATCGAATCTTTCACTCAATCTCTCGAGGGGGAAATGTACTAGTGTACTTCTTTCCACTAGGGCATCTAAAAAAAGAAGAAATTTTTTGAATTTTGATCGCAGTAAGTTTATTCTTTTAACCAATGCAACAAGTACATTGCTTCAAAAAGGGGAAAGATGTAGACATGCAAAATTAGCATCCTGCATTTAACTAATTCATAAATTCATCCATTCATCAAATAAATCAAGTTTATTAAATTCAATCTCCAAAGTCATTCATTTAAATTAAATAAATAAACTTTATTTAATTTGATCCTAACATCACCCTCTTTGATTAAATAAATCAAATCTTTATTTAATTAAATCTAAAATAATCTTTCATCTCCTTTTGATTTAGTTTAATCCTTAAATCTAAGTAAAATGAGTCAAATCACCTAATCCTCTTTTAAATTAACTAAATCAGGATTAAATCTAAGCTAATGCATGTCACATTCTCTAGATTTTCCTACTTGCACAAATAAAGGATTTTAATCAATTTATTAAATCCTCATTTTCCCTCAACAAGGAATCTTTGGAGAATATTCCCTCAAGTTTGAATTCAAATCAAGTTGACTTGTCCCTTCCAACATGGCATTAATTATCCTCTTACATGTCCCCCACTTGGCATTTAAGCCCCTTTTTGTCCCTCTGACAAGCCAAATTTGAAATTTGAAAAGGCCACCTAACGTCATTTATTGGCACATTGACCAACACTTGCGCATCCTCCATCCACTCACATTTGGACAAGTGTCTCCTTCCTATTGGTTGAATCTTTATTCCACATTCACCCATTTTGTATATTTCTCCATCCTATCATTCTATAAATTGGAGGTCTCATTCCTCATTTTAGCATCCACAATCTCATGCAAAGTTACTCTCTTCACATTAAGAGCTAATTTTTTCCATTGCAACTTCATCATTGGCTTGTCAAGGGTTGGGAAAGGGTCACTTTTCACAAGAAAGTGACACCAATCCACTATGAAATAGGTGTGCATTATGTTTTTTTCATGCTTCCAATTAGTTTGTTTTGTTATCTTGTTTGAGAGGAATTATGCATTATTTCATAGGAGTATTTATGCATTTACATGAACTAACCCCATTACTATCTAGTGTTGGAGTTTAAGCTTTGTGGAAATTTGTAGGTACTCACACCTTCTACAAGTATTGACATATCTGATCTTCTTCACATAATGGAAGAACCAACACAAAACCCAATTCAACCAATGGAAACTACAGAATATGCTATTGATGAGGAAGCCGACCTTCAAAACTCATCATCATTTATTCCATTGATGCCCAAACCTCCTTGAGAATTGTTGGAAATTAGGGATGAATTACAAATTAAAGACATTGGTCAAAATACCTTTCCTTGGCCTAAAATAAATCCTAGCCCTATTAATGAATATAGTACAAAAGGGTTACTAAGCATGGCTTTTCCAATCTTGTTCCTCGCTGGCATGGCAATGCCCCTACAATCGAGAACCATACAAATTCACTTACATGAACATGCCTTGCACTTGATGAGATACTATGATAATAGATTTGGGAAGCATGTCAAATTTAGATATTACCTTTATAATTTGGTAATAAGACATTGAAGCCAACAATCAACATCAGTTTTTACAAAAACAAACTTGGAAGAATGAATCCTAGAGTCTGTTATTGCTTTGCGACAATTGCTTTGAGAGGCACCAGATACCCAAATAGCAAACTAGCTTGTTCACTTTGGTGCATCCTTGCAAGGAACATGCTCATATTGGGCCAAGTGCCAACAAGAGCTAGTAGCAATGATCCACCAACTCGGTACACTGACTCTTTTCTTCACTTTGAGCTTGTAGATACAAAATGGTTGGATCTGCATAAGGTGATTGAACCTCATGCTCAATTGTATTTTGTATACTCCCAGAGATGCTTCATAGAGAACATTATACAGAACCTGCACATAACAGTCTTGTATATGCACTTGTGATTCACTATTTTTTGTGAAGAGGTTATTGAGAGACTTTTCCACACAAAGGACTATTGGTATAGGTATGAGTGGCAACATCATAGGTCAGCACATGTACATGGTTTCTTGTGGCTCCCAAATGCCCTGAACATGGACATGATTGATTGGTCCAACCCACATGAGCTTTAGGAAGCAAAACATTCCTTTGATGGCTATGTCTCAACATGGAACCTTTGTTCCCCAAAGCAACTAATATCAAGGATGTGCCATTCAGCTTCGGAGGACTCGTGCTTGCTTGATACTACACAAATTTCTTCCATGGACCCAATGGTGGACTATGAATAGTTGTTGAACATGGTGCAAAGACATACCAAGTGCACTCAATACACTTGCCTTAGGAAAAAAGGACACTAATTATAATGTCACTACAAATCTCAATGGTCTATCCAACCATCTTCAACATTAACAAAGCGTGTTAATATCCACAACCTTGAGATGCTTGCAATTTGGCAAGAAAATGTTGATTTCCAACTAGTATTGTCTAGAAAAATTGTGCTATACTACATTTCCAAATATGCATCAAAGTCTGAGAAAAAATCTAAAAGCTACATTGATATCTTGCAAAGGCTTGCAAATACAAATTCATTTGGGGATAAAGTATTGCTTGCCTACCAAAAATTTGTGATGAATTTGGTTGTTGATCATGACATTGGTGCATAAGAAACATGCCATATGCTACAAAATTTTCCCCTTGTCATGTCAAGTTAGCATTTCTTGTCTTTGAACATTAGTAGGGAGACATTTCATCATTTGAAAATAGTTGAAAATGGTGACGAGCTTTCTCATGGTTATATTCATTCCTACATGCAAAGTCCAGTTGCAATGGAGACGATATCCCTTATTCATTTTGCACAACTTTATACATATCAAAAAAATTGCAAAGGTGCAACTTGGCATGCTCAGCCACAACCTGTTATCATCATTGTGTACCTGCTTTTCAAGACCATCCCACCAGAACAAAGTGATGCCTTTGAAACATTTTTTTGGTCATAATTGCTGCTATGCAAACCTTTTCAAAATATTGAGCTTGAGATAGGCCTTACGAGAGAAAGCATAACACAAAATTGGAGGCTATTTTATGTTTCTAGCTATGATGCTTGGCATGTAAATACACTTATTGTCCCCCCTGCCAATGGGGAGGGTAGAGATAGTGATATTGATACTGTGTTGTCTCTGCCTCACACAGATGAATATGAGTGGGAGTTTCTTTCTTGACTTGGTGCCACAAATAATGTTTGCTTTGACTAGCTACAACTCCTAGGTAGATGAGACTTTGACCTACATCATAGGTGGGACAGCCACCATGTTCCAAAGAATCTTCATAGCATTACTGAATAGTTTGTTTCAACAAGTAAATTACATAAAGTTGTGGGTACTTTTCCCTCGTTCTCAATGCTCACACTTTACCATCAACTATCTCCTAGGAAAAAGATTTCTTTAAATATTATTGAACAACACCATCTTGGCCCCTCCTCATTTCCACCACTATGTATGATCATTCAAGGAACTACTTACATAGGTAAATAATTCCTCATTGACAAGATATGGGGAGCACTAAATACATTGTTGAATAGAAAATGAATCCTTTGCTTGCTTTGGTGCCAATGGGTGTTGCTTCCTAAAATATTCGTGCCTCCACCATGCATGCTACTCTCTAGATACCAATAAGAGATATGAATCCATTGAAAGGACAACCATTGACCATATTTTAGGAGGACTTCAAACATATTAAGTACATCTTAATTGATGAAATGAGCTTCTTGGGACCAAAGTTGTTGCTTCAAATAGATAGTCGATTGCGGCAAGCATTCCTTGGTAGACATATGCAGCCATTTGGTGGTGTGTCTATTATACTTGTGGATGACCTGGCACAACTACCCCCTATAATGGATAGGCCTATCTATGGCATAGCATTGGAATTTTGGCTCACTTTTAATATTGTTGTCATGCTTGACACTGTCTTCTGCCAACATAGGAAATCCAATTCACAACAACATTTTCAAATGATCCTTATGAATATTAGAAATTTCCAAGCATCCCTATTTGATTGGAAAATTGTTATGTATCAAATGAAAACCATGCTTATGTCTAAGCAAAACCTAGAGTTTGATGATTCCCAACAAATAGGTTGGTTGCTTTGCACAATAGGAAAATGCTACAACAATTAAAATTTCCAATTGCAATTAGTGCTTTTGAATGTTCCCAACAAAACACACTTGATTATGGTGATGATGAATAGATTCAAGCAGAGTTGTTGCTTGCTATTGGTCAACAAGTAATGTTGATTGTGTGTTCGATTATGTTAGATAACTAAAGAAATATAAACCAACACACCATTAAGACATTAAATCAAAGGAAACTAATTGAAAACTAAAGCAAACTCTTAAAACAACAACTTCACAAGTGTCCTATTGTGCTCTATCTCCAAGGATTTGTTGCAAGTACTGGC
Organism: Sequoia sempervirens; assembly: GCA_007258455.2. Lineage (NCBI taxonomy): Eukaryota > Viridiplantae > Streptophyta > Pinopsida > Cupressales > Cupressaceae > Sequoia > Sequoia sempervirens. The sequence continues at coordinate 881,941,871 of VDFB02281492.1, read as the reverse complement.
CCTCAATTGGTGTAAGTAATTTGTTAGAATGACAACTTCAGAGAATGAGCTTATGCAAAATGTATGTCTATTTGCTAAATGATTTAAGCTATGATATGAAAACTAAGATGCTATGAACTTGAAATAAAAATGCCTGAAAAGATTGCTAAATCCTTATTAGAATGCAACTATAGTAAATTCACAAAATCGAGGATCGTTTTCAACTCACAAGAGGGTTGTATTTAAAAGGTTTTTGGAGGCAATAATCTAGTTGGAAAAGATCGACGGTTGAAATCAAGCCTGTCAAGATGAAGGGTGAGAGATTCTAGAAGTGAGAAAAAGATGGAAGGTTGAAAGAATAAAGAAAGATTTTTCCACCTACACAATCTTTTCCATTGAAAATTGAAAGAAAGTTGTCATTTGAGGAGTTAGTTGATAGTTGAAGATAAATCTCATAATTAATTAAATAAATTTATTTAATTACATGTGACAATGAATTTTGAAGTTTCCATAATTAAATATTTAATATATAATTATGTGTGAGAAGATGATAGAAAAGCATTTAATTAAATATATAAAATACTTAATTAAATATGAAGTGAAGAAAGTTTCTAATTAAATATTTTATAATATTTAATTATGTGAAGAGTGGGGAAAGTTTCTAATTAAATATTTTAGAATATTTAATTAAATGTAGAGTGAAGAATTAGAAAGTGTTAAATTAAATATATAGAGGAATATCATTTGAATTTAAAATTCAAACTTATGATAATTAATATAAATAAATTATAAAATCTATTTAATTAATTAAGAGGAATATGGAAGATGGTAATAATTAAATAAACTTGTTTATTTAATTAAATTAGAAGAATTAGAAAGTGAATGATATAAATAAATAATTAAATTTATTTATATGTAGATGACTTTTAGAAGATTAATTAAATAATTCATATTTAATTAATTTACAAAATTGATTAACTGTGACCATTTTTAGATGTATACATTTTTCCCCTCTTTGAAGTGATGTGTGAAACACATTGCTTCAAAGAAAATATTCATGCCTTTGCTGCGCTTGATTTTTCCCCTGGTCCAAAAATTTTAACTGATATGCCCTTGATAAAAAAAAAAAGTTGTTGATATGCCTTTTGATTTGAATCTGATATGTTTTTTATTGAAAAAAATGTGGCTGATATTGATGATGCCCCCTTTGGAGGTAAATCACTGATGATGAGAAAATTGTTGAGTTGATGATGAAATTTAGTTAATGAGAGGGATGTAGTGATTTAGCTCCTGATAATTGATTAAAAGATACCCCAATAAAACTACAATCCAAGATGGATTGATGATGATGATGATAGTGTTGTTGATGAGGGAAGGATACATCCCAATGATGATGATGATGATGATGAGAGTGTTATTGATAAGGGATAGATACATCCCAAAACAACACAAGGATAGGGAAGGATACATCCTGATGATGATGATGATGATGATGATGATGAGAGTGTTGTTGATGAGGGAAGGATACATCTCGATGATGATGGTAATGATCAAGGCTTGCAGTAAAGCTAGGAACAAGATCAAAGTTATGATTAAATGATCTGTGCTAGATTGAATGGATTGATTAGATGAGACTGGAAGAAAGGGATTGGATGAATTGATTGAGATGAGATTGGAAGAAATGATTGGATGGATTGATTGAGATAATATAGATGTGATGTGATGAATATGATAATGGTCATGCACAAACTAATATGGATTCCATCTATATTAACCATGCAGATTTTAACTATGCAAAATGAACTACACACCATTGTCATTCTGTGAGCCAACTTTATGCTTACTTATCATCATTGAGCATTTTGATATGTTGAAAGTTAGTATAAGCATCAAAGGGAATATTAGCATCGCTGATGACCTGAGTACAAATTTCACGATGTTTGATATAGCAAGTTAATACAAGCATTGAGGTATAATTGAACTAGAATGACCTAAGTATTGATTGCAAAAACATACAAGAGTTAATCCTTTTCCCATGAAAATTCTGAAATGTCATCAATGATACGTTTGTAAAGCATGTCCCATGAAAAATTAACATAGTAATAACGATTAACTCGCAGACAACAATCAAAGAAAAATCACATTCCTTCCTCGTCACTCTAGTTCAGTGCATCATTGAGTCACTCGAGAGATATGATGTCATCAAATTCAAAACAACCACTATTCAAAGTTATGCTACTGATAATCCAAACATTATTCAGATTTAGATCATCCAGATATGAGTCATGATATGAAATTTGCTAATAACTAGTGTGATATAGATCAATTATTGGATATTGTTTGCAGGATTTGATTTTTTGTGTGCATGATCATATGTTACATCATTGTCTAGCTATTTCAGTAAACTTTGAAAGTTGATTTTCCCTAGTATGTCAACATTTTCCCCCAGTATTGGCACAACTTGCTAAAATGAATATGTACAATGATCAAGCCATGGTAAGACATTATCGTTCTAGGAAAATGATGGAAATATGATGTTGTTATGACCCTAGGATGATGGATGAAATGAAGGCTAAGAAGCTAAGTTCAAAACATGAACTAATAGATGGAGAGCTACAAATAGTGTATGTTTGCTAGATTTTCACTATTTGTGTTTATTGCATTTTTCTAATTTCTTAAAAAAAATAAAAAATTTAGGACTTTTTCTACTATTTTTGTATTTTTTCAAGACTTTTTCTATTGTTTTTATGTTTTTTAGGACTTTTTATGCTATTTTTGTGTTTTTTCAGAACTTTTTATGGATGAGGATAACTACTTCAAACATAATACTTTTTTAGGTGCATGTTGTTGATGGGTTCATCAAACATGTCTCCTTTTGGCATTGACAGTTTGTATGCTCCTGAACCATATACTGCTATGACCACATAAGGACCCAGCCAATTTGGTTCAAAATTACCTTTATTCTCTCTGTCTTGCTGGTTGCATGGGTTCTCCTTCAAAAAAATATCACCAACCTGAAAGGTATGTGGCTTGACTCTATGATTATAGCTATGAGACATCATCTATTAATATGCTTTCAAATGATCAGCTGCTCAATGTCTCTTTTCATCAAGGAGTTCTAGCTCTTGCAGTTAGGAAACTCTATAGTCATCATTTGTTGTGAGACTCTTCAATGTACCCTTAGTGATGGAATCCCAACCTCTAGTGGAAAAATGGATTCTTCTCCATAGATAAGAGCATACGGTGTTGCTCCTATTGGCATTCAGATACTAGTTCTGTAGGCCCATAATGCGGGATTTAGTTGAATGTTACAATCTTTCCTTGCATCATTCACAGTCTTCTTCAAGATTTTCAATATTGTTTTGTATGAGGCCTCTGCTTGGCCATTCCCTTGTGGATAATAAGGTGTTTAATATCTATGTTGGATATGGAATCTTTCACAAAGTTCATCAACATCCTGATTCTTGAATGGTCATCCATTATCTGTGATAATGGAATTGGGAATATACCATACCCACAAATGAGATAGTTGAGTATGAATGATGAGATTGTTTTGCCTGTAACCTTAGTGAGAGGTACTGCCTCAATCCACTTGGTAAAGTACTCTGTCGTTGTGATGATAAACTTGTGTTCATTCGATGATGAGGGACGAATATTCCCAACTAGATCTAAGCCCCATTGAGAGAATGGCCAAGTTGGCATGAACGATTGAAGTTCCTGTGTAGGAGTGTGAATGAGATTTCCATGAATTTGACATTTAGAGCACTTTTTCATGAAAGTGAATGATTCTCTTTCAATAGTCAGCAAGTAGTAACCCATTCTAATCAATTTCTTGGATAAGGTCAATCCACTTGAATGAGTACCACAAATTCCATCATGAACTTCTTGTAAATCCTTGTTAGATTCGTCACATTCAAGATGTCGAAATAAAGTACCATCAAGACCACGATAGTAAAGGATGTCAGCAATAAGAGTATAGTGAGAGGATTTGTGGATAAAGTTGCACTTTTGGTTATGAGATAAGTCGGGTGGTAAAATTTCATCTTTTAGGTAGGCATAAATCTTTCCATACCAAGGTGAATCAGATCCTACTAAGTGGCAAATGATTCAACTTTTAGATGTGTCATAGGCAGGTGTAAATGATTGTTCCACCAGAAATCCATAGCGAGTCTGATTTTCTAGGAGTTGTAGCGATGATGTGATTGTCGCCATGCCATTAGCTGCTTTGTTATCAAGTCTTGGAATCTATATGAACTTGATATCCATGAAGTATTTCTTGAAATTGTCAACCATTTTCTTATATGGCAACAGTTTTTCATCTTTGGTCTGATAACCATCATTGATCTGATTTATGAATAATTGTGAGTCACCATAAACTTGTAGTTCTGTTATCCTCCATTCTAGTGCAATATTGATCCCATTGATTAAAGCTTCATATGTGGTTGGTGCATGGAAACATTAGCCTATATGACTGGGGAATGGTATTTCCTTGGGGGGTGACAAAGAGTATGCCAACCCCCGATCCGTGTTGACTAAAAGAACCATCAAAGTATAGTGACCATGACTATTTGGATTCTGCAATGAAGACATCAACATCTGGAAATTCAATATGCATGGGATGCTCTGTTTGTAGTGGTGCTCAGCCAGTTGATCAGTGATAACTTGTCCTTTGATTGCTTTAAGATCAACATAATGGATGTCAGACTCACTTAGAATCATGACCCATTTTTCTAGCCTTCCTGTCAATGTAGCCTTGCTTAGCAAATAATTGAGCAGATCAATCTTTGCAACAAGATTGATTGTATGAGTTAACATGTAGTGTCAAAATTTCTGTGAGGCAAAGACTACTGCTAGACAAGCCTTCTTGATGAAAGTGTAGTTGAGGTCATGACCTGTTAGCATTTGGATGATGTAATAAATTGCATGTTCCTTTCCTATAGAATCCTCTTGTGCTAATAATGCCCCCAAAGATGTCTCTATTGTGGCAATATATAAGATTAGAGGTTTGTCTAGATTTGGCGGTACTAGAACTAGTGGGTTCATTAAGTACTGGTTGATTTGTTGAAAGGACATTGCACACTTATCATCCCATTTGAAAGGAAGATTCTTATGCAATAGATGTGTGAAAGGTAGACTCTTATCTACCATATATGCAATGAACCTTTGTATAGATTGAAGCCATCCTTGTAATGATCTCAACTGACTGATATTTCATGGTGGAGGCATCTCCATGATTGTTTGTACCTTGGCAGGATCTACTTCAATTCATTATGCTGATACTATGTATCCTAAGAGCTTTCCAGATGTGACCCCATAGACATATTTCTTGGGATTGAAGCAAACTTTGAACTTTTCCAGCCTTGCAAATATTTTGGATAACACTTTGAGATGTCCTTCTCTTCTGTATGACTTTTCCAATATGTCATCTATATAATCTTCCATGACTGTGTGCACCATGTCATGAAAAATTTTAGTCATAACTCTTTGGTAAGTAGCCCCAATGTTCTTTAGACCGAAAGGCATGACATTCCAATAGTAAGTCCCCCATGGACATGTGAAAGTTGTTTTGTCCTAGTCTTTAGGTGAAATCTTGATTTTTTTGTAACAAGAAAAACCATCCACTAGTGAATACATGACATGGCTAGCTTTCAGATCAACTATAGTATCGATGCTTGGAAGCAGGAAGTCATCCTTAGGACATGCCTTATTAAGATCTTTGAAATTTGTGCACACTCTGACACTTTTTTTGAGCTTGGATACAAGAACGATGTTGGAGATCCATTCTGCATAGTCGATTGAACTTATAAATCCCACATCAAGGAATTTTCTAAGCTCTTCTTTAACTAGTAGTGCAACATGAGGATGCATCTTTCTGAGTTTTTGTTTCACAGGTTTAATTCTCAATTTGATGGACAAGTGATGCATTATAAGATCAGGATCAAGACCTGGCATGTTTGCATAAGACCAAGAAAATTTGACTTGATTTGCTCTGAGAAATTCCATGAACTTAGGTACCTCTTTATCTATCACTGATGCAACTAATTGTAGGATCCTTGGTTTTTTTGTAGTTTCAAGATTTACCTCTTTTGTAGGCTCAATCAAGATAGGCGATCACTCATGATAGTGTTCTGAGAGAGTGTCAAGTATCCCATCATCTGGTGCCTTAAAAAGGTTTTCACCATCTGATACACTCTTCATTTTATCTTTTTTTTTTATCTAACACTGCCATATTTTGGTTTTCACCATTAGATCTTTCTTTTTGACTTTTATTTTTACAGCTACGAGACTTGACACTCTCCTAAATAATGACTTTATGCCAAAAATTGCTAGTGGAACAATCATTGTCCTTGAACCGTAGTTGCTTGTCAAAGCTTTTGGTTAACTAACCGATTTGTGTATCAACTTTGAGAGAAGTACCAACAGGAGCTTCTCTATTGTTAGGATCCAAAGTATCTTGACTAGCTTTGATGTTGGCACAAGTTTGACTATTTGAATTATCAGCTGGTATCATGATCTCTTGTCTGTCATAAGGAAATTTGAGGCATTAATGATATTGTGACGAGATAGCTTACATTTCGTGGATCCAAGGTCGACCCAACAAGATTTTGTATGGAAGGTCATGATCTAATGCTTGACAGAAAGTATTCTTGATAACAGGTTCCACTCTGATTGGCAGCATGATTAAACCCTTGGACGCTCTTTCCTCATCATTGTAGGCTTTAATAGTAATATTTCTTTTGGGATCAATGGAGTCCTCAAAAAATCTTAAAGCCTAAACTAGCTTCATGGTACAAATGTTCAGACCAACACTTCCATCTATTAGGACGCGTCTGACATGAAACTTGTGGATCATGACTTCTAAGTATAGTGATGAATTATGTGGCTGTGTCATGGAACGTCATCTTTTTCAGAGAATGAGAGGCATGTGGGTGAGGAAAAGTGTCCCACCATGGCTTGAAATCAGTCCACATCTAGATCAGTGGATATAGTTGTTTCAACGAGGGACTTTTCTAGAATTTCCTTGTGTGTTGGGGAAATTTTCAGGAGTTGTAAGATAGAAATTTGAGCGAGAGTTTTTTGAAATTGATTGACTAAGTCATACTGATGTTGAGGCAGAGGTACAGTGGATTTTGAAGAAGCACCCTTTAAGAAAACTTTAGCTTATGCCCTTGTTGTTGTGTTAACTTCTCTATATTCCATCTTTTCCTTAGCTTTTATAACATTGATCCACTCATCATTAGTGTAGATATGATTGATTATATGATCATTGATATGATTCACACTTTTTCCAGAAGACTCACCCTTTCGATAATTGGACAAAGGGTTGCAAATTGCTTGGTGGTCTTCGTTTGATTGTTGGTGTCCTATTGTGATGGTGCCATTTTCGATTAAGTCTTGGACATTTTTTTTCAGGGCTTGACAATTATTCATGTGATGGCCCTTGCATTTATGACAATCAAAATAGTATGAATCATTCCATGATGGAAGCTTCACACTGGGTTCAAAGTTGCATTGAGGTAGAAAAGTTAAAACATTTTTAGCCATCAATTCTTTGAATGCAGATTCTAAGGATTGACCCAATGGAGTAAAAGTTCTTCTGTTGTTGTTATCATTTCCTCAGTAACCTTGATTTTTGGCATTCCCTTGGTTGGGAGTAGAAGTTTGATTTAGGTTATTCCTCAGAGGAGGATTGTTTCTTTGATTTGTGACCGAGTTGACATTGTTATAGTTATTGTTGTGAGGAGTACTTGAAGCACTAAGAACAAATGGCTTGGTTGAGACATGATTTGCATCTACACCACCATCATTCACCATGGTTTTGTTGTGAGTCCAAAACTTAGATTTTTCATTGTGGTGATTTGACGAGCTAGGATTGTCCTTATCAAGTTTTATTATCCCTCTTTGGACCAAGGCACTTTCAATGGTGATGGCCTTTTCAATCAATTTCTAAAAAGAGGGAGGACAATGAAGATTAAGATGATAGCTCATCTCTTGATCTAAGTTATTTATGAAAGTGGTGATCTTTTCCTTTTTAGGAACATGACGCGGATATCTAGCAAACAATCTTCTCCATCTCTGAAGAAATGTAATAAATGGTTCACTAGGTTTCTGTTTAGCCTTGCAAAGATCAAACATGGTTATTTGATGTTGTATGTTGTAGGAATATTCTAATATGAACTCATTAATCAATTCCTCAAATGTCTTGATAGGAAGTGTAAAATTTGATAGCCAGTCCATAGATTGTCCTCCAAGACTCCTGGGAAACAAACGCATCAAGTAGGTGTCCTCATGGGAACACTCTAAAGTCATATTTCAAAAGTCTCTAATATGATCAATTGGATCTGATTTCCCATTGTAACGATCAAACTTTGAGATTTCACAATGTTTGGGAAATAGAATCATGTTGAGACATTGGTCAAAAGGATAAGGACAGATGTCATCAAGAGCATATGTCTTTGTTGTAGTTCCCCCTTACATGTCTTTAATTTTTTCTTGAAGTTCCTTAACCTGTTTAGTCAAGGCACTAATATCAGAACAAGGTGTTTCATCAAGACTTTTCTTTAAGTTCTCCATATCAAAATCATGAGGCAATTTAGCTCCTTTTTTAGCCAAATAAGGGAAATATTTCTCTTTGTTATGCTCTAAGATCTTTTCTAAGGCTTTGTGAAATTTGGGATCTTGCTCAACCTCTCTAAAGTGATTTTCTTCATCTCGTTCATCATCACTATCTATAGGAGTTATGTTCATGTCTCTATTGGAAGGGAACATATTCTTTTCTCTTTCATCCATGTTGTCATTAAAAAGGGGATTTCAGCTCACACTATAAAGGGGGTTGCTACTCTCACCTTCTTCTTGAGTTCTTCGAGTATGATCTTCTTGTTGAATATCCTCTTTTCGCTTATTGTATTGAGATCTTGTAAAAATAGGCATATGATTTTGAAATGTTCTTCTAGACTTAGATCACAGTTTGATAAGTGCAAAAATGACAATGTTTTGATCCAATAAGATGAAAATCTTATGATATGATCAAAATATGTTCCCAATTCTTGATTGTGGCTTCCAATGATAAAGGATATCAGAATCCTATTGGGGAAGTTGAATCAATAATAAAAAAATTGCTTGAAAGGTGCACTTTTAAGATTTGATCCTTATTTTTGAAGAATGATAGCCTAATTAAATTCACTGAAGGATTTGACTGGGATGTGTTGGATATTCAATGGAAGGTTGTGGTAGATAATTAGAGTTGAGAGGTTGATTGTGATTGTGTCATTGTGATAGAGCTCTTATCTAGAAATAGGCTTGTGAATATAAAGGCTCTACAACATACTTGTCGGTAAATCCCCTAGTAAAATCTTGGTATCTATGGATGAACTTGCAGTAATGGAGCAAGAAATTTTGAATTTTATACAAAAAAATTCTACGTTGCAAGGTTTTCTTGTAACCTAAATGTTTCTTAGCTTTCTTGATCCTATTGATAATTGATTTCTTGAAAATTTTGGTTGATTTCCACTCTCTAAGCATAAGAGAAATGTCAAAAGGCTATTGGAACGAAGATGTTACAAACTCAGATCTGTCAAAAGTAATAATTCAAAAAAAGTGATAGATGCGCTACTTTGTACCCTGTATGCACTGCAGAAATAGGTATATGTGCCAGAGAAATAATCAAATGTGCTACAACAGACCTCAGATGCAATACTCTATGTCCTATATGTGCTACCAAAAAACACTTTGACAGTGACCAAAACTGTTAAAAGAATATTTAGCCTATGCACCAAAATAGGCTCTAAATGTGTTGAACTAACCAATAAATGCACTAGAACAAAACTTATATGTGCTAAGATATCCCCTAGATGCGCTAAAATAGTTTTCTAAAGCATTTTTTTGAATAGTTTCGAGTAGTTTCAACTGAAAATTTTCATGTTCATTTTGGATGATCTTTTATCTGAATTAGTGTGATTGAAAA
>VDFB02281492.1:881881970-881931828 GCA_007258455.2 Sequoia sempervirens | reverse complement strand
CTTCCGAGATTGATGGAAATTCTCCAACGAATGTGGTTTTGTTTCTATCACTCTGACAAGAAATTTCCTCCTTTCAAGCGTGCCACACCCTAGTTTAAGGGGTTTTACATGGTAGTGATACCCAAGTGGCCATATGTGTATGGGGGATTTAAGAGCCATATTTCTACAAATACTTTTACTTAGCAGTGCCCCCACAGCTAGGTCATCGCATAATTTTACCTGTGAAAGCCTGGGAGCAGCCAGGTCATCGTATAACTTTACCTATGAAATTTTGGTAGGAAATGAATAGGATGGAATTGAAAGATATTTTATCAAACGAACTACCACCATTAAATATTCATTGGACGCATCTCATCCCTATCGCCATTAGGTATGGCTCCTAGTGCAACCGCGCCGTTTCACATCATTTCTTGGTGTCTCCGTGCTTACCTTGCCATTTAATAGGCCACCAAAATTGACTCCATCTAATAAATGTGAAGCAACCTTGAGCAACCTTAAATGGCTCTCATCTAGACGAGATTTGGCTATGTTTCAAAAATCTCAGTGGTGAAGAAGCAGGTGGAACCAGAGCATTGGTGAAGAAATAAACTTGAGGTGATTCACTTGCTACCATTCTAGTGAATCTATTGGTTTTTTAGTTGTGTTTTACTCCATTATAATGTGTATCTAGTGCAATAAGTAAGCCTTCGATGTCCTAGAAATATTTACATAATTTGAAATTTATAGTGGGCTATAGTAGCTATTATTTTTCTATAATGGCTGATAGTTGCTATTATTTAAAATCTAAAAATTTACCCATTTTCACATTGCCACTTGAATTATCTTTATTCCCTTCATCACCATCATAACCTCCTGCTACCATGAAAGTATTCTTGAAATTTTCCTCATGGGAATGACGGTCCTGTCCTTTCCAACTCCTTTTCCATGCCTTGCCTCTACAAAATGGGCGTACACAATATTGTATTTATTCAAGGCCTCCACCATGTAAAGCCCTAGGGCATCTGGATTTGTGTCGTAGGTGTCCAAATAGTCTGAGTAGGGAGAAAGCCTCAGCCCCACGCGTTCTGCTCCTACTTCATCTACCACTGCTTCCACAAATTCAAGAAAAAATTTGCAACAATTCTCCAAATTTCCACCATAGAGATTCGTCCTATCATTTACAGTGTCTTTCATGAACTGGTCGATGAGGTATCCGTGGGCTCCATGGATTTCAATGCCATCAAAGCTTGTAACTGGAGAAACCCCTAGAATTTCATGTTGCACATAAAATGTTTTTTGAATAATTAATTACAGTATTTTATTTAGCCTTTTAGTTTATTTTGATATGATTATTCTTAATGTGATGTTTAATTTTAAAGTGACATATTTTAATATAAGATTTTGAAAAATAATTTTTTTAATTTAACATATCACAAGAAGTATGGAGTACTCGCTAATAACAAATTTACCCTACTTTTTCGCTGAATAGAGTATGAAATATTAAAAAGATTTACTCAAAATACATAGTCAAAATCTCGTCTGTCTCAGCTTCTTTCACAGTTGGTTGTGTCTTCGTTCACTGACAATTATCCCACATGACATTATTTTAAATTTATGAATCTTATCTATATTTTTAGTTTCAATTAGGGCTTATATTTGATGGCCATGTGACTGTATTTAGAGATTTTTGCCATAAAATACAATCAAAATTTTAAGAAGATTGTAGCAAATGAAAGGAGAGGTTTTTGATAGACTGTCAAAATTTATATAGAATTGTAATGATATATATATTTGATTTGTATATAATTTTACTTACACTAAGGTATATTATAATGTTTTAAGGGCACCTTTGAATAGATAACAGTCATTAAAAAATTTGATGACAGGCAAGGTTGACCATCAAATTTAAGCCCTGGGTTCAATGTTAATCGAAATAAAATGATTAAATTTATATACACATGCATAGTATAGTTGGTCAAGTTATTTTAGTTAACAAAGTCAATCCTCTTACCATCTGTCCAAACTCCATAGTCCCATTGGAATAAATATAAAAGAGGTAATGGTTAGGAAATACATGTTTCTATTTAATAGGTTGATGTGATCGAGAAAGTTCCAAGGAGATACACATTTCTATTTAATAGGCTGATGTGATCATGTTAACTGTTTAAAAAAAAAAAGAATGGGTGAAACTAAACGTTAATTATGATGAGTATAACATATATTACACAGATAAATACCAAATCCCAATTGCTACTGTGCAAGGCCTTACCTCATAGTTTGCTTATATTTTTAGGAGAATAGTTGTTCTTGCAAATTTAATATAGTACAGTAAAAGAGTTAAAAAGCTTGGATTGAAATGATATCTTCACTATTTAATTAACAATTTTAGGTTTTCTTCCTTTGGTCTTTAAATGTTTTTTTCAACATATACCTGAAAAAAATACATATATTTATTATTAGTTTATTTTTAATATTTTTTAAAATTTGAATAATAGTAGAAATTGAAATCAGATTGAAGAAACATGTTGCGTCTTTATCATTATTTCATTTTGTTAATGAACATTTTCATTCTATATTTGTACATTGTCATTTTTTGTTTAATTTCACACTACATCTTATGACTATGAAGATACTACTTTGATTATTTATTCCTAAATATTCATATATTATGAAGTCAATTCCTCGTAAGACTCATATAACCTCACAATCTTCTAATGAATAATCACATTCTAAAGTGAATTAAGAATAGATTTGAATTTCTATTCAACAAACATATTATGTTTAATTTAATCTAAATTGTTTTATTGCATCCATACATTATTTACAAATTTAATTATATTTATTAACTAAAATTTATATTTTTTAATAATTACGAAATAATATTAAATCAATTTACTATATAGTATTTAATACAATTTAAATAATTTCTTATATTAATTAATAATTTAAAAGTATTACACTTTCACTCTGTAGTTGTATGAATATCGTTAAAGTTTTATTTCACTTAAAAATAGTCCATCAAAACAAAAATTCATAGAGCCTCTTAGACTTATTTAAAAAGTTAATAGCAAATTTTAAAAATTCGTAAAAATTAAAAACCAAAAACTATCAAACAAATTTTAGTTTTTCCATCTTTCATAATAATTTACTATAATTACAAAATAATATTATATTAATTTATTATATAATATAAACTAAATTTACACTTTCACTTTGTAGTTGTATGAATACCTATGCCCTTGTCAATGACAAATATTTTTAATATTAGTATTGCTATTTTGAATGATAGTTTGAAGATATGGCTAATGCATGAGCACCTGAAGTTGTTATTACTATTTCAAGCAATGGTTCTATGTCTAATAAACCCTCACCACAAACCCATGAGCTACCTCTATCAGCAACTGACTCAACATTTATGGATTGGTTTGGTTTTCCTCAACACAATGTTGATGCTTTTTCAAACAATGTCTTGACAAGTTGCTGTGAATTTTTTGAAGTTATGCAAAGAAGCCAAGATGTATGCGATGTGGAGGATCATGAAGTTGAATTGGTACAAGAAGTTGTTCAAAAATTTCATGCAACGTATGAAGCTCTCGAGCTATATTATGGTTTCCTGTGTGAATTAAAGTATTACCAATATTATGGAGTGGCCAATGGATTTGAACTAAAGCATGAATTCCAAGCTTTATTGATTGATATATGGTCTAAGAAGTTCAACTAACTTCTTGAAAGTTAGTTACTTTTTCAATATGTTTATCAAGATTACTAGTATGATACAAATTAGATGTTTTTGTGAAACTAAATGAAGATGCCAAAATAGTTATATGTAGAGTGAAATGGATTTAGTGGTCGACCTTATATTTGAAACCTTAGTTATATATTATGTTTACATTCTAATGTCAGTGTACATATTGATCTTTATAGTTCTAATTTTAATGAATAGAACTTATTGTAATACTTGTGTCCCCTTATTTTGAATATTATCTTGAACTATAACCTTAAGTCTAACAAATATATATTGCAACGCTACTAAAAATGATGATATATTTAATCATCATTCTAAATATTCACTCTTCCAACATTTAGCTACGTGAAGTATCGTAGTCATATGTATGCTTCTTTCAACCCCTTTGATATATTCAATGTTGAATATAGTTGTTATATATTAAGTTTACATTGTAGCACCATTGTGCATATTGGTCTTCATAGCACTAATTTTACTAAATAGATCTTATAGTACATATTGAGGAAAAATATTGCTCCTCACTTTTCTTTTCTTTTTGAAAATGACGAACTCTGACACTTGTGTATTCTTATTCTCGACACTATGTTGAGGTATATGTCTCCTGAAACAAGAACATCTGCCAATTGTATGCAAATAGTATCTTACACGTAATATAATTTTGCAGGGTTAGTGAACTTCCATAGACCATGGCTACAATATTAACCACAGATGCAATTAGATGTATCCACGATGGGAATGAAGGATTCAAACCTAATGTGAAAATTTTGTCTATTTCAAACTTCAGACATGGCCATGAATGTAACAACCACTACAAGGTAGAAATATCTGATGGGGCCTACAAACAAAAAGCATCTTTACCTCAGAAATACAATCATTACATAGCCTCTGGTGAAATTACAGTTGGATCGATAATACAAATGACAAAATATAATTGCGCCACACCGAGTGGGTCTCGGTGAGTAAAGGAATCCAAAATTTTCTAAAACAAAATCATTATTAACTTTTTAGCTTCTTCCTTATATTACTAATTTTTACTCTTGTGTTCCAAATGTATAGGTGGATTGTCATTCTGAACCTTGAGATTGTTTCTACAAATGAAGATATAATCGGTCATCCTACTTCACTTTTTATGGAACCAGAGCACCATTTAGAACAAGAAATGGAAAATTCCTCAAATCCACATGTGGAGCCTGAGACAATTAGCACTGCTAGAGTATCAACTCCTACGAGAAGATTATTTGGCGTAAATCCTTCTACGAGTAGAATGGAAGCACTAGTCACAATTACACCTATTAAAAGTTTGAATCCTTTTCAACCAAGATGGACTGTTAAAGGTCGTGTGACTACCAAAAAGGATATCTACAAGTACAATAGATGGGATCAACTACCAGTACCCCAAGATCTTCATGAAATTTCCATCCACTTCATATCCATGAAAAAGGCATGTAGCCAAGAAGACACTATGGTAAGCAACTTGGATGTGCCAGACTATAAACTATCATCGCAACAAAACCTAGCACTCACAATTATCATTCACCATAGTGAATGCTCCTTAGAAAAATAGTTACACATGATTTTTCAAGGAACAATAGGTATAGGAAAATTGTACCTAATTGCCCGCATAAGAAAAGCACTCACAAGTAAGATCCCACAACAAAAAATCCAACTACTCACATTACCTCCTATAGGGGTGGCTGCATTTAATATTCATGCATCAACTATACATTCAATGCTTCGGATCCCTATTAAAGAAATGCACCCACTACAAGGATAGGCATTAACAACATTTCAAGAAGATATGAAATATATAATATATATTTTGATTGATGAGATGAGCTTCATAGGTCCAAAGTTGCTACTAAGAATAGGCATAATGCTACACAAGGCTTTCCCACACCTACAACATCTACACTTTGGTGGAGTGTCTATAATATTGATTGGTGACCTCACCCAACTGCCACCCGTGATGGAAAAACCTATGTACACAACACACTCAAATGCAAAAACATTGTGGAACCAATTTATAATTGTTGTCACCTTACAAACAGTCTTTCATCATCAAGGTGAGACTCCAGCACAACAAAATTTTTGTCAGCTATTGCAAAACATATGGAATACAGAAGCAACTGAAGGAGATTAGCAACTTTTAATGGCACGCACAGACAAGCAGCTCATGTCAAGAGAAAAAGAATAGTTCGATAATTCAATGCACTTGTTTTCTACCAATGATTTAGTTAGACTAAACAATAGAAGAATGTTAAAATCATTGAACCATCCAATTGCAATCAGTGCTGTGACAAGCACCAGGCATGGAATAGATAGTGCAACTGATGACGAAAAACTTGAAAAAGAAGTATTTCTTTCTAAAGCGAAATGCATCATGCTCACATCCAACATATGGACACAAGTAGGCCTAGTGAATGGAGCTCTTGGTGAAGTTGTTGAAATCATTTATAGCCCTGGTTCCAAACCACTAGATGTTCCCATGTATGTTGTAACAAGGTTTGATACCTACAGTGGACCACCATGGAATGAGCATGACCCCAAGATCATATTGATCATACCTATTTCCTTGGGCGATAGAAGATAGATACCACTCACAATGGCGTGGGCTATTACCATACACAAAGCTCAAGGACTAACACTGCAAAAAGAAACAATTGATATTGGTCAAATAGATATGCAGGGACTAACATTTATAGCCATATCTAGAGTTAAATCGTTAAATGATCTTCACATTCAACCACCATTCTCTTTTGAAAGATACTCCAAAATGCAAACCAATCCATTTGTAGTCATAAGGAAGCAAGAGAAGGCCTGCTTACAACAACTATGTCTCTCCTAAAACAAGGTATGCAACTCTCATTCCTATCTACCTAATATCTCTCCCCAATTCCCATGGTGCATCATGTACAAATCATTACACAAAGAAAACTTCAAAGCTTAAAATTGGTTCTAGAACTTGATTTCATCAATGCCTATTCTATGCAACTAACCACCTCATTTCTTTTGTTCTACAGGTCTTGATGATAAATCGCATAGACCACATAAGCTCATTCCCAAACACAATTTCCACCGCTTCTACATGTTCATAATTATAATACCAAAGTATATCAGCCTATTGGCATAACCATTGCACCTCATTGGGGTGCAAGTGCTAGTATACTCTATGTTGATTGTAATAAGCAATATTCATTCCACCCCTGATCAGAGTGGTCGACAATTTATATTCTTGCTCGGGGCTTTGGTGAGATTCCATGAAGGGTGGAAATGAGGGCTCATTTTGTTGTGTCTTATTTTATATATCTTATGTACATATCTCTATGTTTCTGACTTAAGATTCAAACATTATTCATATGTTTTAGGCTATCATTGTGATAGAATAAAATAGTTAATGTTTTACACTTTGTGTTAGATTCTATTGGGCCTTGCTCATTATTGTTCTCTTGCTTAAGCTATATTTTTTCATCCTTGAGAAGGTGTTGTTGTAAAGGCTATATTATGTCATTATCCCTCTCATGATCCATAGAAATTGTTGACATTATGTAGTTTTTATCAATTGTTTTTGTCTAGCTTGTGCTATATGCTCTCATTTTCAATACACTCTTGTTCAAAAAACTCTATTCTTTCAATTTTCAATAGCATGTTGTTGAGAAAAGATCAAAAAGTATATTGATTACTGTTCTCTATCTTAGGCTACATTATTTTAGTTTTGATACGGTGTTGTTGAAGATGCTATGTTGTTCCAATTTTTGATAAGGTCCTATTGATAGAAGACAATATTATTTGTTAAAAGAAATATTGTTTCATTTATGGTTGGGTTATATGGCTATCATTTTGCAAATGCATAATAAATTAGTTAATATTATAGAGTTTTTCTTTGGTTGTTGTCAATGGATCACTATTGGGGAAAGTATTTGTGAATGTGTGTGTTTCTAATTTCCATATTTTTAACTTTTGTAGCATGTTTTATATTTACAACTACCAAATCGCTAGATATTCATCTGATACATACTACACTAAATTAGTTTGTCTTATACAATTTATGTTAATATACTATTGCATCCTTCATTTGGTGTTTTAAAACATTCTACATCTTCCCAAATGTTGGTTAGTTTTTTATAGTTTATCTTTCTCTCTGTAACATATTCCTTATCGTCGGTCTCTAGCTTGCGCTATGTTATTTCATGTTCAAATTGTTCATTGCATGCCCTATTGTGAAATTTTCTATACAAAAGTATGTATCTACTATGGTATACATACATATGTGCACATAGCCGAGACACATTCTCCACCACTGTAGTCAATGTACCACTATCTCACTATCTTCTTTATGTCTTCTTTGGGATATACTCAAGTTTACCACCCTTAGTGTCTTCATGTCTCTCACCTTTGATATTCATCCCTGCCTATTGGCTCATTGTTGTGTGTTACTACATGAAACTACTACTTTTAACATAGTTAGTCATTCTAATTTGTAAATGGCCTGAAATACAAAGAAATGTTTTGCCAACACACAGTCTGTTGCACTGACAAGACCATTGAATGAGTGCATTCAAGTGAAGGAACATTGGAATTACCAATTCATAATGTGCATTCCCTCACTGTTATCTTTGCTATTTTTGGTGGGTTTGTGAGGAGAATTACTTCATTTCTCTCTTCCTTCTTCCAGATCTAAGATTGTGAAGAGGATGAGAATTCCATTCCAACGTAACAAATCCTCTACATGTCTCTCATTTTTTAATAGAATGGAGGAGATTTACTCCACCCACACAAATCAACCATAGCTTGGAGAATACTCTTCACCATCACCAAACCAAGTAGAAGATGAAAAAGTAGAGAAACAATGCATTTAATAAGTCTAGACATGCAAAATTAACATTATGCATTCAATTATGTCCATTCATCAAGTAAACCAGGTTTCACATTCATCCACTCATCAAATTAATCAAGTTCACCTTCATCCATTCATCAGGTAAACTCATTAATCTCCATCTCCTAAGGTCATTAATTTAAAATTAAATAAACTTTATCATCAACCTTTTAATCAAATAAATCAAACATTCATTTAATTAAATCCAAATGCATATTCCATCCCTTTTTTTATTTAAATAAATTAGATATTTAAGTCAAAAAGGTCAAAACTCACCTAATCATCATTAAGCTAATCTAATCCTAATTAACCTAATCCAACCACCCATCACATCCTCTATCTTTTCCCACTTGCACCCATAAATCATTTTAATTCATTTATAAAATCAACATTTTCCATCAACATGGCATCTTTGAGGAATATTCCCTAAGGTTTCAATTCAAAATCAAGTGGACATGTACATCCAACAAAGCATTTATGAGCTCTTACATGGCTCTTACATGTCCCTCACTCAGCATTTAACTCTCAAATTCAAATTTCAAATATCCCTCTCTTTTGCACATTGACCAAATTGTGCTCATCCTCCAACCTATCACAAGTTGACAAGTGGCCTCTTTTCATTGGCTTGTTTTTAGTCCCACATCCTCCATGTTTGGAATTCTTTCAACTTGAGAATCTATAAATAAGGTTCATCTCCATTGGTTTAATCCTCCACAATCTACATCTTCATGCAAAGTTACTCTCTTAGTTTGAGAACTAATTTTGCTCTTCATCACCATTGCATTTTATCATTTCAGTTTTTGAGCAAGGATTGGGAAAGGGTCATTGACACATTTGACACCAATCCACTATGGAATAGGTACTTTTTCTTCCTTTTGGAATGTCTTTTTGATCCCTCTTGTTATTTGTTGCATTTCTTTAGCATTGATATTGTTATAAATTTCATAGAGGTATTCATATATTTACATGTTTAAACTAACCCCACTAATGAGTGTTTATGATGGTTTCATGTGCAGATTTAAGTACTTCATATTGGCACTAGAAGGAGGGAAAATGAAGCATATCTTGGCTGTTTGAATCTAACATTCGAAATCAACTTATTATTTTGTTATTGGTTACGCTATTTGATTTAAGTTTCTGGTTTTTTTTTTTCATAGGTGACCATGTTTCTGTGAGGTATTTGGTTTAAGAATTCATGTGCCTTGTCCTTTTCATGGCTGTGCATACTCTTTTAAAAGAGCTACATTTTCTTTTAGCATAGAAAGTATTGCTGGCCAAAGCTTGTAAGTCATTGTCTTCACACCTACTAACTGCATTAGTTTGAAAGTTTCGTCAAAGGCATTCATGGCATCACTTTTATGCCTACCAAAGAAATTTACTTAAAAGACATTCATGGTGTCGCTTTTATGCTTTTATCTCTTGGAGGTATTCTGTCAAATAATTCCTAGACTTTATCTATGCTTCCACGCTTTGCATATTTGTCTACTAGAATAGTTATTTGGTGTACTTTATGTGGCTTAAGATCTTTTATGCCATTGAATGTGGACAAAAATGGAAATATAGCATGGTCAAACACGTTTGATATATTGAATAAACATATTTGGGACTAACTAGTTTCCACTATTATTTTACTGCATTCAATTCTTATCAATTGTACTTCTAGAGTATTTCCCTGTTATTTGTAGTTTCCACCATCCAAGTAATCTAGGTGGTATGGATTCATAAACAATATGCTATTTTCAGTTTATTGTTTCATGCATAAATCTTTATGGATACACAATCACAGTACAATGATAGTTTATTCTTAATGCACATCACCTATTGAATGCGTATCTATGCACAATAGATATGATAAAATCTTAGTGCCTGTATAATCTACCTACTATTACCATTAGTCAGAACAAACATAAATGCTTTCACAACATGTGGTGACAGAACAAAAAGGAAATTTAGTAGAGATCTGATACTTCTTCTGGACTCTTAGTTTACATTCGAAACATTTGTTGGCACATGTCTTTCCTAAACTATGATCAGATTGTGTGTAAATAGTTTCCAGGCGGCGTTGTAGGCTGAGCATTTTTTTTCAATGAAGTAATCCTTTTGGTTTTGTGTGTGAGATCCATTTCGAGCTGGAAACGTGTTAGGCTAGGCTGTGAGTGTCATGTTAAAAAAAATCATGCTTGCATGTGAGTCTGAAGGCGTTGGCCAAGATCTAATGCAACGAACATCCTTTTGTTTCTGCTTGATATAATGAAGAGCTTTTCAGGCTACTTTAGTACTACAAATAGATTTTGGTATTTAATACAATGAATAGATGGAGTCGTGCTGAATACTCTCAACTTGCGTGTAAATTTAAAGGCGTTCGGCAAGATTTAATGTAATGAATATCCCTTAGTTTCTGCTTGATATAATAAGGAGCTTTTGAGGCCGCTTTTGTTGTCTTTTAAAACCAATCAACCATTTTTCATTAATTAGAGCGACAATAAAATTCTTCACAATCTTTGGCATCAGAAAATGAATCAGGATCTTTGCTAGAAAAACTATGAATAAGTTTTGGATGACTGTGCTAGTAACCTCATTTAATATTGTCAACAATCTGAAAGTCACAGTTTCTTTTTTTGTAAGAAAGCTATTTATTGTGATTGGACTAAAGTAGAAGGAAACACATTTATAGAATCTCTAGTTGCAGCTTGACAAACGTAGAACCTTATTAGGCTATCTCAGTCCACTTTGTCATTGATTGCAGCCAATAAGTGTAGATAAAGTTCTTTTCTTTTTTTTAGTCTAAAATCTGGCAATGAAATCTTGGTGGAAGGTGAAATCTGCTTAGCTTGCTTTGAAAGGGATGTCGCAATTATGTTATTAATGACGAAAGGATTTTAAATTTTCTTTTGAAGACAAAAGCATTAAAAATCTCATTTTGACTAATGTTTTCTTTGAAACATAAAGGACTCTTGTTAAATGCCTTTTTTTCTCTCTTTTATTAATTCTTGAATCTTTATTATGTGAGATCATTCTTTTATTTTGAATTTATGATTACACATAATAAGGGATTGTATTGATCTTCATTGTTTATTAGTCTAAAATCATTGAGCCTCTATTATTTGAAATTGAAATCAAGGATTAAAATGAACCTAATTTATTATTTTGTATTCTCACATAATTGTTTTTTTGGTTTGATGAAATAGGATAATGAAGGACAATGAAGGTAAAGCGAAGAAGGAAAAGGTACAATGAAAATGAGGAAAGCGAAGGAAAGCGAGGAAGGTGAAAATGAAGGAAAACAATGAAAATGAAGAAGGATAACGAAGAAAAACGAAGCATGAAGATGATAGATTGAAAGATCAAAGTATTTTTAAACACTTTAAGTGTTTTGTTTAAACACTTCTCCAAGGGATCGTTATTTTTTTGTTCTTAGGACACTAATTTTTGTTTGGTTTTAAAAAGAATCTTTCCAATTCTTGCAAAGGCTAAAACAAACTTTAGGATCACAACTTGCTAGATTTTGTTTCTTGGATTAACAATTGAACAAAGTATCTCTCACTCATCTTTTGGTGCTTAAAAATAGCTCACATTTTGCTTTCTGGATTTAAAAAGAACAAGTGCAACTTTTTTTTTCGTGAAGGCTTACTTAAACTAAAGGCATTGAAAAAGGACGTATGCACTTCTCTCACACTTTATAGTGATCTTGAGAATCAAAATACCTTTTTCATGACTTTAGGGTGAGATAAAGTAATCACCTCCACACTTCAATTTGGGTTTAAAATTGAAGAAGAGCTTGTGCGGGTGTGAGTGGGGGAATTAGTGCGTATATTATCTCTCTTTGTTGCCATCAAAGATTGATCGAGTTACGGATTTTGTCTTTACTCACTTTTGTTTATCCTAGAGGGCATGCCTTGGGGATAAAGTACTCACCCAAGGGAACAACTCAACTGGTAACACTCTAAAGCCAAGAGTATTTCCAATTGGGATATAAATTTGGGTATTGGAGTAAATGTCAATATCACATGGTTGATTCCAACAAGATGGATCTGAAAGGGGACTCTTGTCGTATGAGTCAATATCCACAAACGGAAAGTCCTTATTAAAACCCATGTGCTAGAATTTTCCAAAATCCTTGATCTATTTTTTGGTGCAAGAACAGTCGTTCTGAAGCCACCCCACACTTTTATGGTCTTTTAGTAGAAATGGAAAACATGCCATGGGAGTTTCATGGGTGTTGATGCTTGGCTGCCCCGTATAAGTGAGTGTCATGGAGAGGAGCCAGTGGGGTCAAGCATCCAACCATTCGCTAAAGATAAGCGTAGCTGAACTTGTCCAAGTGGGAATCCAACAAATATTGTCTTACACATCCCTAGGGTTGTACTTATTCTTAGGTTACAAAACACAGTGCTTTTATTGAAAACATTGGAAAACCAACATTCAACATGAGCATCAAATTTCAAACCCTTTATGAGTAGCAAATATCCTTGAACAAATTCACATGTTATTGTTTTCCCTTGGGATTCGTATCCTTAGAGGCTTCTAAGCATCTAGATTTCATCTCAATTTTCCCACTAAAGTTAAAAAATAGGTAACCCTTGCCTTAATTTCATCAAAGTTTTGCATAATATACCTTGTGAAATGAGACAAAGTTGAGACATTATACATTCAGTTTGAAATCCAACCAAGAGTGTGTTTTGGGTAAAAAGAATCCATTAAGCAAAGATTAAAAAAATTGGACCCCACACATGTGTTTCCAATGATTTCACGCAAAATCAAGATCAAGAAACCAAAGGTGAAAGCCCTTAGTCTGAAATCCCATCAAGAATGTCTCTCTATGTTAAACGAAGTCAGACAAAGATTTCTTTTCAACTTTTACAAAATGGCTTCAAGGAACAATCCCAGTTTGTATTCATTCTATTACTGCCAAAACCCAAATCTTTTCAGAGAATTTGAACATCTTGTTTAGATAAAAGCTTGTTATTCAATACCTAGGTCTAGGCAAACAAAGTGTCCTTTTTAGGTTCATCTTAGGATTAAATAAAATCAAAATATTTTTCATCCATCCTTCAAAACATCAAAACCAACATCATCTCACAATCACCTTTTGGAAAATCTTGAAATCATCCTTAATACTAGGCTTTTTGGCAAAACAAAAAATCATCAGAATCATTGAGACTAAATCCTTGAAAATATTATCAAAATCACCTTTAGCTAGGTATGTGTAGATGCATCCTTTTGCATATGCTTAGTAAAAATCATCTTGTTTAGCTTAGTATATGTAGATGAATCCTTCGTCATATGCTTAGTGAAACTATCATCTTGTTTGGATAGGTGTGGGTAGATGCATCCTTCTTCTCGCACATATTCAAATTATCATCCTTTGATCAAATCTATCCCTTAGATAATCATCCAAAAATCTTAGGGTCTATTTGTTCAAGAATCCAAATCAATCAAGGAAAAATACCAAAATCAAATCAAAATCAAAATCCGCAACATACCTGAAAGTCCCAAAAGCCTAGTATCTCCTCCAAGACTTACCAAAAGATCATAACATCCACATCATTCATCTTTTACATCATCATCATATCACCTTTCGATCCTCAAGATATCCTAACATTTTCTGCTTTGAGACATAAAATAAAGATTAATCCAAAGAATCGAGAGATTTATCTCCCATTCTTAAAAATTGATTCTTGTTTTATGGTTCAAACTAGATCTCAATACAAGAAGAGCATGGAAGCCAACAAAGAAACACCCGCTTCAAGTGATTTAAGTCAAACCACTCCTGAAATGAATCCCATTAGGTCTGGAACTCTCACAGTTAACCTTCCAACATCATCGCAAAACCCACAAGAAGAAAATCAAGTAGAAGATCTTACCTTTGGAATGACTCATGACAAAATGACTGAAATGCTTCAAAATCTGGAAAACCATAAAATCATCAACATCATGATGAGGCTCAACCCTTCGTTATACATGCTTGAACTAGCAAAACAAGGTGCCAAACTACCTTCGGATTTTGATGTGAGTACCATAGTGGAGACATCATTTCCTCCAATCTCATCCACCATCCCCATCTCGTCTACACCCCCATCCCAAAATATCATGCAAAATATCCCGCAGATCACGACATCGTTCGCTCTAACCCAACCCAATGTTAATAAGAGAAACACATTCCTCAACGCTCTTCAAGCACATCCCCTTGTTAATATTCAAAACATGGATGCAAAAACCACCTTGGAACAAAAAAATACCCCAAAAACCATTACACAAAAATGTTCCTCTCACCTTCCATCATGATCCATCATCATCATTCTTTCACACAACACCTCAAACACCTCTTCTCACAAATTCACAAGAAGAGGGAGATATGTTCAGACTTGGGGGTATTTTCGGCACCACAACATTTTCACAACTCACACCCCTTACATTTCCACCACTTCCACCATTTCCATCATCATCCGCACCACTCCTTAGCTTAGGGATTCCCCCTTTACCAAGTATCGATCAAAACAACATCCAAAATATCAACCAAAGCATTATGTCAAACACTCAAAACTTGTCGTCGACATCGTAACAATAGACGACAAACACACAAGCAATTGCAACATCATCAAACACCCCCATAAAATCACAAAGCATGGGCTCTCAAGGGCCAATCACATCAATGGCACCACTTATCACTCAAACCACCACACCAACAACACCATCCACCAATCAAATAATCAACACGACATCACCATTCACCACCACCACAAATGCCATTTCAAATCCACCTCCACCCCCACCACCACCAACTTCCACCACATCAAGCCAATACAACACAAGTTGCTTTCCAAAGAGGATACCAACAAGTTTAGAAACAAAAAGTCGTATACCTAGCTGCTCAACAAGCTGCTCAAGCCACATAAGCCACCCAAGCTGCACAAGCTACATTACAAGCGCAACAAGCCACACAAGACCAAGCTTTATTGCAACAACAACAGGCCACCCAAGCCGCTCAAGCATTGCAAGAATTACAAGCACAAAAGACTACTCAAGCATAAGCTCTTTTGCAACAACAAGCCATTCAAGCACAAGTAGCACAAGCACAAGCTCGAGTTTAGGAAAATGCCCAATATCAAGCACAAGAAGCACAAGCACAAGCACAAATTCTTGCACAAGTAGCGCAATTGCAAGCATATCAGCAAGCAATAAAGCAATATCAAGAGGAGCAAGAAGCAGTAGAATTTGCAGCCCAAAGTGTTGTTAGAACAACAACAAGCACAACAACAAGCATTGTTGGAACAATAATAAGCGCAAAAACAAACACAAATCTTAGCACAATAACAACAAGATCAACAACAAGCATTGTTCATACAAAAATAGGTAGAAGCCTACCTCGCTCGACATAACATACAGATACCATAAAACAACACACCGACCAACCCACCCATCCATCCCATGATTGAAACACCCCAAAACACTTTCATCCCACCTTCTGATCCAAAAAATGATGTGACGACACAACTCAGGTTGCTCTTGCAATAAGTGCTTGACCTTCAATCAGGGTTAACAACCAAAAAACCAAGCAACTTGTGTCCCTATCCATTTGATAGGAGCTTAGCAATGAAACCATTCCCCAAGGGATTTGAAATCCCCAAATTCAACAAATATCGAGGGATGGGAAACCCTAAAGGTCACATCAGGGAATTCTAGGTTCATTGCATGGAGGTCACATATGATGATACTTATCTAATGCGGCTATTTCCTGGGAGCTTGGTAGGTCATGCTATGGAATGATTCTCTCACTTACCCTCAAGCATTAGAACATTTCAAGAAATTATAGATGCATTCATTAAGAACTACGCATGCAACATTGCAATGGATGTTAGTCTAGAAGAACTCTTGTCTCTGAAACAAGGAAAGGGTGAGTCATTTGCCTCATTCCTTTAATGATGGTGATCCAAGGCCAATAGGAGTAAGTGGACCATGCCAAAAGAACAACAAGTTTTCGCCATCATAGCCAACCTTGAAGGCCGCTTGGCATTTCATCTCAAGGTTCAGGGCATCACCACATATGATTAGTTGATCCCCAAGGTGCTTAGCATTGAAAGAGCCCTTATGACTCAACCCGTGAACCACGAACAACAAAATAACCACCCACCATCTAATTACAACAATAAACCTCACACGTGGGCAAGAATTAAAAATGTTACTAATGATGGTATCGTCGATGCCAAGGTGGTCATTAGCGCCCCTTTCCAAAACACACTCACACCACAAATCCAAACACAACACCAAAATACTCATCACACAACACACCAACCCAACAAAAATCCAACCATCAATAATCTTAGGGGACCACCCCAATGCAAAAGTTATCCCAAATGAAAATATACCATTTTGGGGGAACCACTTGAGGACATAATGAAAAAGTTGATCAATGAAAAACTCATCAAGCCTCCTACATTTGAGAATTACCAAGAACCCAATGTTAAACATCCTTGGTATAATGAGAATAAAATTTGTGAATTTCGTAAAATCAAAGGCCATACCACAAACAGTTGCATGAGACTCAAAAACATCATCCAAGATCTCATTGATAAAAAAATCATAAACGTGGAACAACCTACGGGAAATCAGGATCTTAAGATATATACGAATCCGATGCCGAATCATAGAAACAAAGGGAATAAAAATGATAAAGGCAAGGGCAATGTAAATCATGTGTATGAAATAGTCGTTGCCTCCCTAAATGAAGACTGTATGGTCATCACCATCAAGGGCACCCATGCCGAAGATTGTAGAGTCACCACAAGAGGTGGAAAAGTAACCATCATAGGATCATCCCAGCCAAACAAGGTCCCCACATCCAGACTTGTCCATAATGGCTACAATGTCCTAGATCAACTCAAGAGAACGCCAACACAAATCTCCATCATCGAGTTGCTAAAAATCTCATCTCCCATAGGAAAATTCTTTAAGAAGCGTTGGCCTCATCCACTGTCCCCGCAGATCTTGATGTAGAGTAATTACAAGCTATGGTTGGAAATATCATTACGCCTAATCTTCTTACATTCTATGACCAAGATTTCTGTGCCCAACCATCTCACAACCATGCACTTCACTTAGAAGCCATTGTACATAAGAGAAAAATCAAAAGGGTCTTGGTGGATGGAGGTGTGGGATTGAACATATGTTCCCTAAGCCTCATCAAGCAATTGAAAATATTAGAAGATTCTATCGACAAAGGGGAGGGTATCACGATAAGAGCATATGATGACCAAGAAAGACTATCTCAAGGCACAATCAAACTCCCTATTCATGTAGGGTTGACTCTCATGGAAACCACTTGTCAGGTCTTGGACCTTGACTTGCCATATAACATCCTCGTAGGACGTCCATGGATTCATGTGATGAAAGCAGTAGCATCAACTTTCCACCAATGTGTGAAATTTACACATAACGGACAACAAGTAACCATCCATGGAGATACTGAACCTTTCTCATATTGCAAAAATCTTGAAGCAAAGTACTACAAAATCCCCCAAGTACCAAAAAATGATGAGGGCCCATCCACACAATACATCGATCCTGCCACCCTCGCATCAACTTCTGCAATAGAGACACGCACCACTCCCACCATTCCCACCATCTTCAACATCAAGCTCATCATCTAGGATGATGGTTGTGGAAGCTAGAAGCTCCCTAACAATGCTTTTGCAGTAGGAGAGTTACCACAATCTCCTAGATCATGGGGACGTCCACAAGAAAATCAAGCTTTGACATCACAAACGTCTCCTAAAGACTATCCCAAATTCACAAGCTGGGGAGACCTTAGCTAGGAGGTTATTAAGGAAGATCCATCACATATGCTCTATCAGGATGAAAGACCAGTACCAGATTTACCAATGGATAATGGAAGCAAGAGTCTGCAAATGATGCTCGCAATGGGCTACGACAAAAATCAAAGACTACGACAAAATGACAATGGCCTCATAATACCTATCATACCAGAGACACAACCCATAAAAAATCTTGGCTTTGGATGTAGCCCTCCGAGTATAACCATACGTGGCTGAAGTCCTCCTATTAGAATGGTTAATATTTCTCCTCAACCAATAGCAGCAGAAGTACGCTCACCAATATCCATAGGTAGAGACATACATAACTTTATAACTGAGGCCTATATTAGTAGTGATGATGAGGATACCATGACTAATCTACCTAGGTTATTTGAGGATACCACCCTGTGCATGATTAGTACCCTATCCTTTGAACCAGACCAACAAAATCATGAGATCTGCTTAGTATATCCCCAACTCATTGACTACGACCAACGAGGACCACCGGTTCTTGATACATTCAAAAATGATGAGGCGCTCTTAGAATTCATGGGATTGCATGACAACATTCCAAATGGGGATCACAAAGCAAGGTTTATAATGGAGTTGGATGCACATGCCTATTTATGGGGAAACGATTGAATCCTTTAGTCACAAAAGTGAGAAATTAAGAATAATATCCAAGTCCTTGAGTGAAAACCACACAGTGGCACTCTCTGACAAGAAAAAAGTAAAAAGAAAGGATGCATCCAATGGTGAAAACCTCTCTGGGGCACCTGAGGATGGGGGATTCAATCTTCCTTTAAGAGCTATTCATCAAGAAAAGTCAGCAGTCTTGGCCGAAAAATGCAATCTAGTCAACCTAGGAACAGAGGAGACCCTGCATATCACATTCTATGCGGAATCACTACTATCAGAAGAGCAATAACTCCTAGCAGCATTCCTAAGGGAAAGACAAATAAACTTCTCATGGAGTTATGCTGACATGCCAGGACTTGATCCAAAGACTGTGGTTCACCACTTAGCAGTGTATCCAGAAGCAAAACCTGTCAAACAAAATCTCCAAAAAATGCACCCTCAGATCACCTTATTGGTCAAAATGGAGCTAAAAAAGCTACTAGATGCAGGATTCATATGACCAATAGATTATCCAGAATGGGTATCAAACTTGGTACCTATTTCAAAACTTGATGGAGCCATTAGAATCTGTATAGAATTCAGAGATTTGAACAAAGCATGTCTGAAGGATGATTTCCCACTTCCCAACATCGACATGATAGTAGACATGACAGCAGGACACAAGACGCTATCACTAATGGATGGATTTTTAGGATACAATCAAATCATGAGAGCAAGAGAAGATCAACATAAGACAACTTTCACTTGTCCATGGGGGACTTACTACTGGAACATGATGCCATTTGGCCTAAAGAATGTAGGAGCAACATATCAAAGGGCCATGACATTGATATTCCACGACATGATCCATAAAATAGCTGAAGACTATGTTGACGATATCCTAACTAAGTCCAAAAAAAGAAAGGATCCCATAGCAACCCTAGGTGCCATCTTTGATAGATTGGAGAAGTACAAGGTCAGATTGAACCCAAAGAAGTGTGTATTCAGCATACAATCGGGAAAGCTCCTAGGGCATATAGTGTCAATGAGGGGTATCGAGGTGGATCCAACAAAAGTAAAAGCAATCCTCAAGATGGAAGCACCAAAGACATTAAAATAATTGAGAGGCCTCCAAGGCCGACTTCAATCTATCTGACGATTCATAGCACAACTGGCGGATAAGAAGAATCCATATTCTCACCTACTCCACAAGTGAGTAGCATACAAATGGGATACAAAATGTGAAAAGGAATTCAACAAAATCAAGGAATATCTATTGACATCGCTAGTCTTAATGCCACCCATCCCAAAGAAGCCATTGATCTTATATGTGTCAGCAACAGCAACAGCCCTTGGACCTCT
This sequence comes from Sequoia sempervirens, assembly GCA_007258455.2. Classification (NCBI taxonomy): domain Eukaryota; kingdom Viridiplantae; phylum Streptophyta; class Pinopsida; order Cupressales; family Cupressaceae; genus Sequoia; species Sequoia sempervirens. The sequence continues at coordinate 881,911,439 of VDFB02281492.1, read as the reverse complement.
CCTAGCTTAGCATGACGAAAACGGAATGGAAAGGGCTATCTACTATATCAGCATAACAATGGTTGGGAATGAGCTAAACTATTCATTCATCGAGAAAGCATGCCTTGCAGTAGTGTTTGCATCACAAAAATTTAGACATTACATGTTGGCACACAAGATAAAGCTCATCGCCAAAATTGACCCTCTCAATTATCTACTATCAAAGGCAATGCTCACAAGAATAATGGAAAAATGGGTGATGATATTGTTAGAGTATGACATCAAGTATGTAGAGCGAAAAGTAATTAAGGGCCAAGTTATTGCAGATCAACTAGCAGAAACACCTATTTATTCTGAAAATCCTCTTGTCTCAGAGTTTTTAGATGAATCCATTTTCAATCTCAACATAGCTGACCACTAGAAACTAAACTTTGATGGCTCATACACATAGCATGGATCAGGAGCTGGTGTCTTCTTCATCACCCCACAAGGGGATTGCATACCAAGGTCATACAAACTCACATTTCCCTGCACCAACAACATCGCAAAATACAAGGCTTTGACTATAAGTCTCAGGATAGCAGTACAATGGAACATCATGGCTCTCAAAGTGCACGGAGACTCTTAGTTGATCCTAAATCAAGTCAATAATGAATATCAGACCAAGGATGACAAGCTCACTCCATACAAGAAATTGGTGGAGACTCTCAAAGAATCTTTTATAGAAGTAACATTTGAGCAAATTCCTAAAACCAACAACAGAGCAGTAGATGCCATGGCAACAATTGGATCCCTATTAGACATCCCTCACAATGTTCCAAAATATGAATTCTTGATTGAGCAGATTCTTGTGCCTACATTTGAGGTACGAGAATTAGAATTTGTGTATGAAATCATTGGTCCTGGTGATCCTTGGTATCATGACATCTACACATATCTCCGCATAGGAATCATACCCGCTAACTTGCCATAAAACCTAAAATGAACCTTTATTAAAAAGGCATCCAGATTTGTCATCCTAGGTGATACCCTATACCGTAGAAGCATAGAAGGTACCCTACAACACTTCCTAAATGCTGAGGAGGCATTAATCGCTCTAACTGAAGTACACAATGGTATCTGTGGTTTGCACTCAAGTGGAATGACCATAGCTAAGAAACTACTGAGGATGGGGTATTATTGGCCCACAATGGAAAGAGAAGCACATGATCATGCTAGAAGGTGTCCACAATGTCAGCAACATGGGGACCACATCCATGCTCCAGCTTAAGAGCTTCATCCTATCATCACACCATGGCCCTTTTCACAGTGGGGACTCAATCTCATTGGGAAAATGACACCCACATCATCCAATGGCCACAAATTCATCATTACCACAACAGAGTACTTTACTAAGTGGGTGGAGGCCATACCCATGACATATATAACTAGGAAGCAGATTTATAATTTCATCCTAAACTATCTCATATGCCTCTATGGTGTTCCACAAGCCATTATCTCAGATAATGGGACACCATTCAAGAATTAGGATGTCCGCGACTTGTGTAAGAAATTCAAAATCCAACATTGCTTCTCCACCCCATACTATCCCCAAGCCAATGGCCAAGTAGAAGCTACAAACAAAACCATCCTCAAAATCCTCAAGAAAATAGTCAATGACACAGGTCATGATTGGCATTTGTAGCTTAATCCAGCCCTTTGGGCCTATCGAACCAGCATCTGCACACCTACCGGCACCACCCCCTTCTCCTTGGTCTACAGATTAGAAGCAATACTCCCCATAGAGATCGAGCTCCCATCCCTTAGGATATCACTACAAAACCTCATCACAGATGAAGAGTATTGGGTATCAAGACTAAATGAGCTAGAGCTACTAGATGAGAGATGTATAGATGCTTTGAATCATTTGCAATTCTACCAAAATAGACTCAAACAAAGCTACAATAAGAAAATCAGAAGTAGGATTTTCCAAGTTGGAGAACTGGTCTTAAAATAGAATCAGAAGAATGTCCCAAACCCACGGAGCAAAGGAAAGTTCGAACCTAATTGGTTAGGACCTTTCTTCATCATAGCAAGTTATAAGTCAAGGGCATATAAGTTATCAACACCCAAAGGGGAACCTCTGCAGGAGCCCATGAATAGCTCCCATCTCAAAAAGTTGTATGCCTAAATCTTTCATGTATAGAACCAAAAAATCCAAAAAATTAGAAAATGTCCTAAAAAAATGCCTACTTTTGAAAAATCATGGCAAACAGGCATCTTGGTGACAACAAAAAAATCAAAAAAGAAAAGAATCGAAAAAAAGAAGAAAAAAGGATTAAAAAAATAGTAAAGAGAAAAAAATCGTCATATAGTGAAAACCACTTTGATGGCACTTTGGGCAAGTACCTCGGTGAAAACCTGGAAAGCAGGTGCCTTGTGTAAATAAGCACTTTCCATCGACCAGGATATTTACGGCTTGTTCTACATCATCCCTCCATTTCGCTTCCATCATCCATTGCATTCAAGTCTCCATCCATCACTCATCCACTCGCGTCCACACCATAGCTTAGTCCTATTTTCATATCATGATCCCTCCTAGTACTACTCAGCCCATCCTCAAGGTTAGTTTGTCCTACCTTTATCGGAGTAGTCTATTGCATCACGCTGGGGACATGTTCTCATTGGATCAGATTCATGTATATTCTTAAAGTCCTCAAATCATAAAATCCAAAAACATCAGAATATCAGAAAATCCAAAACATCAGAAAATGCACAAAATCCAAAAATAGAAAAACATCAAAAAATCCAAAAACATCGAAAAAGCACAAAATCCAAAAACATCAAAACATATCAAAATCCAAAAACAAGTCAAAAAATCAATCAAAAAGTCAAAAAAAAAGTCATCTTGTCAAACTACGTTGTCTCTAAGCTTGAACATAGGCAAGGTTGATCTTTGATCATCCCCTAAGACACTTAGGACAGTCTTTTAGGAGTCGGTCATAATAAGCTGACATTTCATCATGTATATCTTCATCTATAAATTGGTCAAGTCATCAATCGAACTACGTGGTCTCTACGTGTATAACGTAGGTAAGGCTAATCTTTTGATCAACCCCCAAGGCCCCTAGGATAGGTCTTTAGGCTATTCTCATGGTCAAAATCTTAGAAAACCCCAAAACAGTAGAAATTTTGAAAATCAAAACATTTGTAAAATCTCAAAAAATAGCAAAAATAGCCTCAAAACATTGCAAAACATGAAAAACATCCAAATATTTGAAAAAATCCATCTTTCTCATCTCGCTTGCACCCGCAATAAACACCATCCATAATAAACTAATCGTCACCCTCATCCTTTGGTGAAACAGTTAGAAACAAGTCTAGCAGGTTAAAAGTTAAACTCAAAAACGTCAAGTCTCAGGTCTAAGTGAGTATGTAAATAAGTTGGTCAATTCTTTGTGTCGATAGTCCATCATCCAATCAATCCCATATCAATCATGGGATAACATCATGTCCTAGGATGAATCCTTCCTACAATGGGAATTATTCATCAGATTACACTTTGGATAAATGAAATGATGTGTCGCCATCCACTAACATGTTCTAGGATGTCTCCTTCCTATAATGGGCATTATCATTTGGCAATAGTTTCAAGTCTTATCCTTGAAAACACATTCCCTTTTGGTTAGTGGTATTGAAGAACATCAACTTGTTTGTGTGCTTTATCTTTTTCTTTCGACTTATCTTATTACACTTAGTCCAAGGACCTCTCGATGATATCCGAATGAAGGATTTAGAGAGATGGGAATGGGGCAACGATCATTATCCTTTTGTCTGCTATGCTTGTTGGATGTTCTTGTAAAATAACTTGGCAAAGACTTTCTTTGTTAGATATATATGGAGGATGTTTTAGACAACTTGTTGACTATTGCATTGATTGGTTATACCTTTCCGTTTTTTGGTCTGAGGTGTTTGAAACTTCTAAAGTGCATCCTAGCAAGGTTTCCGTATGTCAAGTGTGAACAAGAATACTCCTATCTATTTTTTGAGTCAAAGTCCATCACACTAAGTACTACACCATCCTGGTCCTTCAAACCTTGATGCATCGTACTTATGTGTGTTATCAAACATAAGGTAAGTGACCCTTTTAAAATCCCAATCCTTGATAAGCAAATCATCAATCTATCATCATTATTTCTCATCATCATCTCTCATAAAGTTGGCTTGTTGGATCCTCTTGTTATCATCTAATGTCTTTTTTTCTGCAATGACATCACGTCATGAATAGTTTATCATCATCACCAGTGCATCCATCCTGCATCCACAAACCATCAGTATTTTGCATATCATATCACATGCATAATCATCATGATAACATAGATCTGTTAGTCTAAGCATCTCATAAACTCATACATTTTCATAATCATGGCATATCACATCATCAATCTCATCCATCTCATACATCATATCATCATTTAAGTTGTTTAAGATAATATATTTTTGTTATTCTAAGCATCTTAAAATCATCTCATTTGCATCATCATCCATAACCATCCATTTTTGAACTTCTTTATCACAAGATCGACCCTAAAATCAAATCTTTTCGCTCAATCTCTCGAGGGGGCAATGTATTAGTGTACTTCTTTCCGCTGGGGCATCCGAAAAAAATCATAAAATTTTTCAATTTTGATCGCGGCAAGTTTATTCTTTGAACCAACACAGCAAGTACATTGCTTCAAAGAAGGGCAAAATGTAGACATGCAAAATTAACATTATGCATTCAATTAGGTCCATTCATCAAGTAAACCAGGTTTCACATTCATCCACTCAAAAAATTAATCAAGTTCACCTTCATCCATTCATTAGGTAAACTTATTAATCTCCATCTCCTAAGGTCATTAATTTAAAATTAAATAAACTTTATCATCAACCTTTTAATCAAATAAATCAAACATTCATTTAATTAAATCCAAATGCATATTCTATCCTTTTTCTGATTTAAATAAATCAGATATTTAAGTCAAAAAGTTCAAAACTCACCTAATCATCATTAAGCTAATCTAATCCTATTTAACCTAATCTAACCACCCATCACATCCTCTAGCTTTTCCCACTTGCACCCAAAAATCATCTTAATTCATTTATAAAATTAGCATTTTCCATCAACATGGCATCTTTGAGGAATATTCCCTAAGGTTTCAATTCAAAATCAAGTGGACATGTACATCCAACAAAGCATTTATGAGCTCTTACATGGCTTTTACACCTCCCCCACTCAACATTTAACTCTCAAATTCAAATTTTAAATCTCCCTCTCTTTGGCACATTGACCAAAATGTGCTCATCCTCCAACCTATCACAAGTTGACAAGTGGCCTCTTTTCATTGGCTTGTTTTTAGTCCCACATCCTCCGTGTTTGGAATTCTTTCAACTTGAGAATCTATAAATAAGGATCATCTCCATTGGTTTAATCCTCCACAATCACTCATGCAAAGTTACTCTCTTCAATTGAGAACTAATTTTTTCCATCTTCATAGTATCTTCATATCAATTTCATCATTGAGCTTTGCAAAGGATTGGGAAAGGGCTATTTTCCATGATAGCACCAATCCAGTATGGGATAGGATTTATTTCATGTTTTATATGCCTTAGTTTGTCTTGTAATTTCTTTTCATTTTTAAAGCATGATTTATTATCTCATAGGAGCACTATGGAATTTGCATAGTTTGAACTAACACGCTAATGTGTTTTGAATTTTGAGCTATTTTGCAGATTTTTGGTGCTCACAATAAGAAATATTGTTTCACTACCAATTTTTAATCTCTGTCAAAGGTTGCAAACCTTGGACGATATATTAGCAATCATAAAGGAACAATTCAATTTAATTTAGTGTAGAGGGTTCCTTCCATGTTTTGGAATAAAAAACATAGTTAGAATACTCATCCCCACTTAAAATGTCTTTAAACCCACAAAAGAAGAAAGGATTAAGCTAAAAAATTGCATTACATGTCATTTGCATTTTGAAATATACATTTTTCTATTAACATGTTTTGTTGTTATTGCAACGAAACAACCACACGTGCACCATTGCTCCTTTCTTAGATCTGGCTTTTATCTATTAAGGGCCTAGGATATGAAATTGTATCCGACCCAACAAGCCCATTTTGAGGAGGATAAGAATAAGAAGAGATGTGGTAACACACAAAAATTGATGTTGAGGGAGTATATGCTTCTTCTTCCCAAGAAGAACAACAGGTGAAGTGATTTCTTAGGGACCTTGGAGGAGTTCAAAAAGTTGAGGTTGTTGGGAGAAGAGTTACAGTAGATCATGAGACAAGCTCCATTACTGAATCTCAGATAGGTATAATACGTTGCTCACACTCTTTTTGCATGTGTATTATCCACTTCTTTATATTTTTACTTTATCCATTACACTGCACACACAACCTTCATTTTTATTGCATGCCTTTGTTTTCTTCTCTAATACAATATTAAGAGGGTGCCACTTTCTATCCAAGATCACCTAACCACATGTGGTTGATTTTTTTTCTATGTGTTTAGTTCAAAAACTATAGAGAAAATGTCACGTTGCCAAAGTAGTACAGACACCAAATTAAGGAGATGCATGGAATGTTGCATCACCACTTGAATATAAAACTAATTTTCTCTGATTATTATAGAATTATGAATAAGTATCTTATAGTAAGAATTTATTAGAGTTTTGAGTGGATTTTGCAATGAAATGAAAGGAAAACCATCCTAGACTTTTATTGTTATTCTATGTGAAACGTTCAATTCAAAATAAAGGCATCTTGATGAGTGTTTGTGTTTTGGGATCTATTTATTTTACAAAATAATTTAACATAGATTTTTGTGATCTACAAATCTGATATTTCAATGTAGAGACATAAATTATAAAATTTAAAATGAATGGATGAAAAACAACTTTGTAAATTTTATCTTTGAATTTTATGAAGTATAGATTGCTATTAGAAATATTCTTTGTATTTAAACAATATAATTGTATCTACAATTAAAGATATTTATTCATATATTTTATAAAAAAAACAAAAATTTTGTTAAGTATAATCAAGGTTAATTCATTGTCATATACATACATATATTCCACAGTTTTTCATTTTTAGTGAGATAGGAATTAGGGGAAAAATCCTAAAAAAATTATCATGAAATCTCATGAATTATTAATATAGTTCTTTAATTTATGTTTATCATGATTTAATGAGTTATAGTCTAATATTTGTCACAAGGGTATATGTTATCTTAGTTAAACCATAGAAATATGTTTGAAAGATAAAAATAACACTCTTCAAGCATAGATATCCTCCAAATATACTCATACAAATCTAGATTATTTTGTAGTGCATCAATTCAAGTGTTGCAATATGAATGATATGTCTCCAAATGCTTAGAGATATTACATGAGAAAATAAAAATGTCTTTAAATAAAATAATATGACAATGATTCATGTAAATTAATGTTTATTGATTCTTTGAAGCAAAAATATTATGAAGGTGAATAGTTGATTCATAGATCTATATGGATACAAATAGGAGGATGTGGGTGCATAAGTGCCATAACCACATTAAATAATTAACCAAATAATGAAATAACCATGTCTAGGCTAAAATTCCCCCTGTATTACATTGATCCTACAAACATACCCCTGAAACATCACATTTCACCTTGCCAAGGGACCCCCCTTAAGGCTTACATAACAAAACTTGTTGATCACAAAATAGATATACATTTTTTAGAAGATCTTCCTATGAAGAAACAAATATTGAATCAAATAGAACTCCATCAAGATGCCTCATGACCCTCAAAAGAGTATAGATTCAAGCTGAATTCCTAAGTTCTTGGACTACCATTATCCTAAACTCTTGAATCACTAATTCTCTAATTATTCAACAAAAATTCATATTGAGTTGTGACAGAACTCTATCAAGTTGTCTAATAACCCTTGGAAGGGTATAATTCTCAATCACAATCTCATAAATTTGTTGGACAACAATTCATATTGAGTTCAACACCAGATACCTTACCTGTCTCCAAAAATCAAACTTCACAATATATATTTTAAAAATCCATCAACATCAACATGAAAAATAAGAAAGAAAGAAAAAATGATTCTCATGCAAAGCACCATCTCAAAGTGAGAAGCTAACTTGGGATGATGGAATTTCCTCCATCTTCTAGTGCCACCAACCTCCAATATGGTCTTGTTACACTTTATGTCTTAGATGGGTCTTTGGAAGCCTTATTAGGTGTAGCAAAGATAGATTTGAAATTCAAAGAATAACTCTTTGAAAATCCATTGGTAACATTGATAAACTCATCCACAAGATACCCAAAAATTGTTTTAATGTTATGAAATACACTTTCTAAAGAATTGGTAGTACAAAGATAAATTACTTGATTGACACATCTCAGTGAATATATATCGACTACTTGACATCTTACAACTCTCATAGAACTAAATTGAGTTGCATCTTCTCTTGAAAAGAAACTTACCTCTAAATTACCACTATTAGGAGATGCATGCAAATGAATTTGTAGCCATTTATGAGTCCTCATATGTCACAATATTGAGGATCTAAAAAATGAATATATACCTTATTCTCTCAGTTATTACTACTGCTATAATAAGGCACCAACACATAAACCATTCCACATAATCTATTTAAAAAAAATATTTACTATAGAAAATTGTGAGGTGCTTCCAGCTCATCGAAAGGATAAATATTTCAAACTCAGACATTGGCCTATGGCTAATTTATCTTTTATGCTATTGGTTGTGCTTCCTGTCTTCAAATATGAGCATGAAAAATCACATAAATAATTAAATTGTGCACTCAAATCTTGCACAACACCAAGTCAATTATGTTCAAAGTAATTTAAACATGATCTCCTTGTAATTTTCATACAAAAAACAACACAAATGAATGACCTTATTTGTTGGTATGGCACAGATCTATAGTGAAACATCAGACCAATGCAAGAGGTTGGAGAAGAGGAAGAAGCAATTTTGGAAGAGGAGAGTCAAATAGCCAAGAGGAGCCAAGCAGCTCATAGTCAACCTACCAACATAAGAAGAAGAACAACAGTTCAAATTAGAGGAATGACAAAAACAATGTTCAATGTTATTAATATCATAAGTATGGTCATTATGCTAGTGAGTGTAGGAAGAAACAATGTGACCATTGTAGTCAAAATGCTAATGTAGCAAATGATAACAAGGCCAAAAATGAAAAATAATCACATGTGTTTATTGTTTGCAACCTTGTTGAGTGCAGTAGTGTTGAAGTATGGTAATTAGACATTTGATGCAACAATAACATGAGTGGTAACAAGAACTTATTTTCCTCCATAGATAGTAGCATAAAAATTAAAATCAAAATGGGAAACAATGAGAAAGTTCCTTTCATGGGAAGAGGTATAGCCAACATCTAAACCAAGAATGGTGAAAGGGGGAAAATCCAAGATTTTTATTATGACCCTGGTGTAAAGCATAACTTATTGAGCATTGAAAAAATGGTCGATTATAGTTACAAAATATTAATGGAGAATGGAGAGTGCATTATATTTGACAAAGGAGGTGGCAAGAAAGTGATTGCAAAAGTGTAGATGACAAGAAATAGAATGTTTCCTCTTACGATGCAAATATTACCTATGACGCTCACAATATAAGGACAAGAACAAAAAAATTCTCAAGCACTCACAACATTAGAACAAAAATTAGTAGTGGAACAATAGTCTACTTTCAGAACACTCATCAAAAACCCATCCAAACTCTTGCATTTGAGATATGGGCACTTAATTTTTTCTAGTTGGAGTTTATTTTCTAGGAAAGGAATGCTTAGAGGGTTACCATCTATTGTAGAACCCAGTGGTAAATGTGAAGCATGCATTTTAGGAAAACAACATAGGAAACAATTTCAATTAGGGTATTCTAGGAAAGTAAAAGCACTATTGGAATTGGTGCACTCAAATTTGTTTGGAGCCATGAAATCCCCCACCATAGGTGGAAACACTTATTTCAGGACATTCATAGATGATTATAGTAGAAAAATATGGGTTTTTTTTTTAAAACCAAATCAAAATACTTTGATAAGTTCAAGTGGTTTAAGGCATCAGTTGCAAACAAAAGCAACCACTTTATCAAAGCCCTAAGAATGAATAGAGGGGGAGTGTACATCTCTAAAGAATTTCTTATTTTTTGTAGGAATGAAGGCATTGATAAATAATTCAAAAAATGGTATATTACACAACAAAACAAAGTGGCTCGAAGAAAAAATAGAACCATTCAAGAGATGGTGGCAAGTATGTTGAAATCAAAAGCGTTGTCACATGAATTTTGGGGTGAAGTTGTGAAATGAAGGAAATAGTTGGCTCCACATTTTAGGAAATGGAACCTAGGGGTAGTATCCTATTTCAATTTATTTCATTCAAGGAAACCCAAGAGATCTCAATCAAAGGTGCAATTGAGAGAATAGATCTTCTATAAGGTTTCCTAGGGTGTGATTAAAGGCAATAAGAGGGTTCACCACTAAAAAAAGGCTTAGAAAGAAAAGAAATGAAAGTAACATGCAAAACCTAACTATGTAACCTAAGATATGAAACTCAAAACCATAATAGTAAACTAAGAATGAACAAAGGTGCACCTAGAAACTTGAATATATGCTTGAAACAAGCTCTACAATATTGAAATTGTGAATTTTGAAGCAAACTAGGACTCATATGATAGACTCGGTGATTTAGTCCCAATTTAGGGTTTCAAGGTAGAAACTAGAATTTCATAGTGACAAGCCTAAATCTTCTAAAATCTAGAAAAGTGTTATATCAGGACTCATATACCACAAGTGGCAATTTAATCACATTCTGATTTTTCTAAAAGTCAAGATTTAAATTTGTTCTCCTATCTTTGCTATTCCTTCCTATGTTTTCACAACTCTACTTTTGGATCCAAACCTACTAAAACCTACAAAACAAAATATTTTGTTGATTTGCTTATGTTGGTTGTTGGCACTAGTATGAGGATTGTTCCTGGATTAAAGCAACATCTAGCTCAATGCTTTGCCATGAAATATTTAGGGGTAGCGAAGAGGATTCTTGGGATGCAAATGATCAAGGATAGGAAAAAGATAGAAATCATATTATCTCAAGAAAATATATTTCTAAAGTTTTGGATACATTCAATATGATGAATGCCAAGACTGTTAGTACTCCTTTGGCTAATCACTTTCACTTATCTTCAGCTATGTGTCCAAAAACTCCAGAAGATGAAGAACAAATGAAGGGTGTTCTATATTCATCAATAGTTGGGAGTCTCATGTATGCTATGGTTTGTACCCATCTGGATATTGCTCATGCAGTGAGAGTTGTGAGCAGATTTATGAGTAATCTAGGTAAATCTCATTGGTAGACGGTTCAGTGGATTTTACGGTACTTAAAAGGTATCTCAGATCTTGTTTTATTTTTTGTAGGTAAGGACACTTAGTTGTGAGGTTATGTTGATTTGGATATGGATGGATATTTGGACAAATAGAGGTATACTACTAGTTATGTGTTTACATTTTTTGAGGTTGCTATTAGTTGGGTTTCATGGTTGCAACAAGTGGTTGCACTCTCATCTACTGAGGTAGAATACATTTCTCTCACCGGAGGAGCAAAGGAAATGATATGGTTATAGCGGTTATTGGGAGAATTATGGTGTAAGCAATCTATTTTCACTTTGTTTTATGATAGCAACAGTTCTATTCACTTGGGCAAGAATTCAGCTTTTCATAATAGGACCAAGCATATAGAATTGAGATATCATTTTATTCATCATGTTTTTGATGAGGGTAAGCTACAAGTGGAGAAAATTGATACGAAATTCAATCTGACAAATGCATTGAAAAAGGTTGTACCTCAGGAGAAGTTTGAGTTTTATAGAGCTTCTCTCGACATTGTCTGGAAGTAGCCTTAAGATCACAGTGGCGAATATCTCTTAGCAACTCATTTCCAACACTGATTGGTCTTAAGTGGTAGATTGTTGGACATATGAAGCAAAATTAGCATATTCATGCTCTTCGGCTATAACTATGTCCTCTTGATCATTAGTCTTCTTTTGATGACCCTTCATCTTCCTTTGCAAGTTATCTTGTGTATACTCTTTTCTTTGGAGTTAAAAGATACATAACATCATATTGGTGATCCATAGAGCTACTGTGATAAATGTACTATTACATAATTAATAAAATTGAGATTCCCCTACTTTGAGAGTGGATGTAGTCTTTTAAGATGAACCAATATAAACTCTATGTTCTTGTTGTTTGTATTTGATCTTCAAATTTAGTTCTTAATTTTTGCAATTTGTCTTTCATTTATTCTATTGTAATTTTTTTAACAGATAGAATAGAGGCCTACATAGGTTGGTGAGTTAAAATTTAAAGAGAAAGTTCAAAGGATCAATCAAAAGATAAAGGTGACTGGGTTGTGTAGGGAAGTAACAAGAATTAGCTTGTGAGAAGTTAAAAATTGGAGTAAATAGGATAGCAACATGGAGGGAACCTATAGGAAAACAAGGAATGGCAGAGTGAAGGCACATTTAGATTGTCATTTGTAAATTGAGATTCAAATTTTTATGATCAAACAATTTAATTAGAAATTAAATGAATGCAGATAACATTTACTTTGAAATAGAATGCATGTGGCATCATAGTGGACTGAATTTTAATTTTGTTTCCTTAATTTATATGTAATGGAATGAATTTTAATTTTGTTTCCTTGATTTATATGTAATTTTGATTCATTGAATGCCAAAAGAAGTTGTCAATTCAATGACATTTTGGAAGTATGTGCTTTTGTACCAATATTTGCAATAAACCAAATATTTTTGAAAAGGAAAAAATAGGTTTTATAGGGACCTGAAACCACGAAGTTTAAACAACAAAAGATAAGCAGAAAAAGTACAAACAACTAGACACCTGTCCCAAAAAGGAAATGACAGCACTAAAAGACAGCAGGGCCCAAAAAAGGACCGCCCAAAAAAACCAGCAATCAAAACACCACATTGCTCCAAGGTGTTCAGTAATTCCTCAGCTTCCATTTCAACATTCTGCATGTCTTGTAACCCCTGCTTGAGAATTTGAACCGTATGTGAAGAAGTCGGGGTTTTCCTCTTTATGTTTGCCCTGGTACGAGTCGAAATACCTTCACCAGCCGATCTGCTGCCTCCCCTGTCCGCATCCAAATCCACCACCAGCGAACCCTTTTGGTTTTTTTCAAGCTTTTCCACCATAGCATTTATGATGATTCTATTATGCCTAGCAATTTTGTGGTTGTTTGCAACAGTGGCCCTAATGTTTTGTCCAATCTTGAACATGTTACATTCGATACTAGCCAATCTATCCTCCTATAATTATTGTCTTTTCCTCGGTAAAGGAGTTTCCTGTTCATCATTATCTCTGTTGTACCAGCTAATATTCTGCTCCAAATCCATAGCCTTGTTGCTGAGATCAGTAACACGACCTTTCAGGTCACAAACTTCTTTCTGGGTCCATTTGAGAATGGTAAAAAGGCCATCCATACTTTTTTCCGCTATACTAACCAAATCCTCAGGCTTAAGCTTATTCAGGGCAGAATTAATTTCGTCCTGAATAGGGGACTCAAGATGATCATTCCCAAATTTTCCAGAAGTAGGGGCACTAGGGGCCGATTCCTTACTGACTAAGGGCTTCTCAGAGAGGATTTCCATAGAATTTTTAGAGTACAAAATAAGTTTCATAACAGGGTTACCTTTAAAACTAGGGGACAAACCCAGAGTAGGGCAACCATGAGATGACTGGGGGTTAAGACAGAGCGATGAAGCAAAACCTGGACTAGGGCACTCGTGCAGCGGTTGTCGTTTAGGACAAGACAGCGAGGCAGGATCCTTAAGAGTTTTCTGACATGACAAGGACTGGGGAGCAATGGTATCAGGGCCAACAAGACCACAAGCAGGGGGAGCCCAGGGTTCAATTTCCCTAATACTTTTTGTCTCCTCATCATCTAACTCTTCAATTTCAACAGTTTTAGGCAGAGCAGATAAATTTTGAAAATACTAAAAAATGAGCCTAACAAGACCAAGGTGGATAATAGCATTCCTCCTAGGGTTTCTTTCCACATCATCGAGACAATTCTTCAAAGAAGAAAATAAGTAAAAAGGCAGAGATATATGAACCTTATGACGGAAATGATTCAGAATGGCAAAGTGGTAACCATAGACTCTGGTAAAGCGCCCATCAACCGTAATATATTCCATGATAACTCTTAAAAATTTCCTCCAAATAGATTTGATGGACTCCACATCAAAGTAGCTATTAGCTACCTTAACCATCTTCACTTTCTCCTTATCTTTTTTGGGAAATTTAATAACCACTTCATCAGAGAATCGTCAGTCTTGGTAGAATTTAACACCCTCAGTCGAGAGACCTGTTATTTCACGAATTAAGTCCTCACTCAGCTTAACATTCCTGCCAAACAACACGATCTCTCCATTTTTCTAGTTTTTAACAAAATAGTCCAGCATCCCCTCATCCGTACCATGGAGCTTTTCTAGGTAAGGGACTAAACCTCCCTTTTCGATTGTTTCCCAAGCTTTAGCATTCTTTCTATGCTCCTGGAAATTGCTTGGCTCCACACGTTTTCTTTCTCCACCCATAGTCAGCTCACAGTAAAACCACACAGAATAGTTGCTCTGGGTCCCGTTTAGGTAATTTTTGTCGAACACCCAGAAAGCGTGCCACAGACTCTTCTTAAAAAATAAAGTGACATCGGTCCCATCAAATCTAATGAGATCGATGTACCTGATCTTTATCCTTTTCATCATGACTAAGATTTCCTTCTCTCCCATGCACTGAATCATAATAAATTAGCTTTCACTTCAGGATGGAGGTTGTCATTCTTCCTCCACGTGTTTTCCCCAACCTTCTTGACCCCTTCATTAGTGAAGAAATCCACCACCATATTGGCTTCTCTATAGGCGTGTGACACTTTCACTTTATCAAATTTATTTAATAAAGTTTGTGTGTCTTCGATCCATTTTTTGATGGTCCACGAGGGGGGGTAAGCCCAAGAATACAATTTATTATATTCAATGAATTTCCCTCCAACAAAAGATATTTCATGTTGATCTTGAGGGCTAGGCTAACCGCATGAAAAGCCCCAATAGCTTCCGCAACATGATTAGTTTGAATTCCAATGTCCACAGCAAAAGCCGCAATAAACCAAATGTTTATGCCACATAGAAGATAGAAACATTACAAAAAAATCATGACTAGTTCATAGTTGCTACACTAAAAATGACTAGAATGATAGGCAACATGGCAAGATACAAAAGGTGAAAAACCTAAACTTTTAAAACCTCTTGTAATTAGAGAATATCTAGAAATATAATACATTGTTGAGCACATAATGAATTAAATACTTCCATGAGAGGTTCATTAATTCTTAAAATCCCTAAAAACATAATTATTGAATGAGTATTAATAGTCATCCTGTTCTAATCTAGTTCATCTAGAGTTGAATAACTATTTTATAAAAACATTTCATTTGAGCTAAACAAGTTCATCTAGAGTTGAATAACTATTTTATAAAAACATTTCATTTGAGCTAATACTACATATCCTAATGGAAGGCTAGATAGAATGATATTTATTTGTCATATATTCTTCTTCTTCCATCTTTTCTAGTAGGCTATAGAGTCTTTGCTATGTAATTGTGTCTAGGGATATATATCAACAATGGTGGTTTTTTGAGATGACAAAAATAATGTTTCTAATAGAAATTAGGAGAATTTTTCCTTACTAGAGGCCTCCCCCATGAGGAGAAACAAATAATTTTCCCATATGTAGAGGTTTTGAAACTATATTTTATTTTTTCAAGGACTAATCCCTAAAGCGCAAGGATTGTTTAGGTGGAAGGCTATTATTACCAAGGTTCTTGGATTTTTGATTCACCATATTAGACTAACTCTCCTTTTTATTCATAGTAGGTGAAGACCTAGAAGTGGTTTGAATGATATGCTTATAATAGAGAGAAGTATAAGGACAATCCCAATCTCATAATCAAAATATTGGCATTGATAACAAGTATTGAACAATTTTAGATAGAAAACACCTTGGGTGTATCTCATCTACCCAATCTGTCTACTTTAAATCCTTGAATAGACCCTCTTCTAGATTCAAATTGAGATATATTATTTTATGTATAAATATAAAAAAGAAAACTGGTATATATATATTAAATACATCTATCTAAAAATAATTCAAAAGATAGCAATTTGGATCTATTTTATTTACTGAAAAGTTATTTCATTTTCCTTTAAAATTGGTTTATTTATTACATGCATGAAAACATAAATTTTATTCAATTTGCATTATTTTACTTTTGTATGTATTTTTAAATTTTACATTTGAGAAAGTCATCATTCATTATTTTGGTAATTTTAATTTTAAAAATATTTATTTACATTGAAAATTTATTAATGTCTACTAATAAAAAAAAATTGTTGATAAATTTTAATTATGAAATAGGAGCTCATACTTTTAAACTTATTTATTTATTTATTATATTTTTAGTTAATTTTTTTTTATAAATAATAAATAGTATTTCTAAATCTATCTCAAAATTATAGTTTAATTTCCAAATTTTATTTGTATTTGTTTTTCTATATTGTTAGTTTTGTTTTACTATGAATGACGCAACAATAAAATCAACATAAACTTGATTGTAGTAATCATTATTCTCTTTTTCAAAGTGTTGATTATTTTTATGTCTCAATAGTTATTAAATATTAATATTTTGATATGCAAATGACTATAAAATTTAAGATAA
This sequence comes from Sequoia sempervirens, assembly GCA_007258455.2. NCBI lineage: Eukaryota > Viridiplantae > Streptophyta > Pinopsida > Cupressales > Cupressaceae > Sequoia > Sequoia sempervirens. Next base: position 881,894,602 of record VDFB02281492.1, on the reverse strand, counting down.
AAGATAGGTTATGATATTGCTATCAGGATTCAACCGTGTAGTTTCGAGTCAAACTCATTGACCCATGTTTCATGAGTAGTGGTTCAACAAGAACCCATCTCTCATGATATCGAATGGTCCACACATTCATAGGTGTTTTTGTTAACACATTCATGTCATTACATTCCATTCCTTATTACCATTGTAAAATACCTCTACACATTAATAACTACAAAATAAACATATACATTTAAAATATTTAATTTTACTAGTTGCATGCACATGAATGCAATGATCACTGATAGGGGTCCACCGCCATAAACAATCCCGGGAAAATCACCATCGAATTTCCGGCACAGAGAAATTCTATTCACCGCTGGACTGATGAAAATCCCTGGGGAATTTGAAACAAATAGCCTATCGGCTTAAAATAATATAATAAAATAAAATAAATCTTATTTTCATTTATTGTTAACTTCCACGACCATAATTATTTTGAAAAAATTAAAAATTACCTTACCGTTGGACTACCTTAACGCGCCACCCATCCCCGTAAGTTAAGTTTGAAATTTGAACAATTCAAAATTGGTAACGAATGCTCGGACGGAACTTCCATTCTGATATCCTTTCTAATTTCTGCACGACATCAAGGCAGGCACGCTCACACTTATAAACGACGTGAAATACGAAGAAAGACAGTTATGCCAACAAACGGTCTGCTATACCGCGAAAACTGGAAACGTTGAATGAATGTGGAATGCGTTCAATGAAGAAACACTGGAATTACCTGATGCAAATCCATTTCATTATACGCGTGCCGTATTTGGTGGGTTTGTGAGAACGGTCATACCTAAATTCATTTCTCTCTTAATTGTATCCCAACGTAACCAATCCTCTGCGCATTTCTCTTTTCTTATAGAATGAAGAGCTTTCAAGGAAGGAGATTTATTCCACCCACACAAATTAACCATAGCTTGGAGGATACTCCTCTCCATGACCAATCGTATGTACATAACGGGTGGTTGATGACAAATTTAAGAAACAAGACTTATAGGAGGGACAATGCCCTCCTATAAGCAAGCGTGAAGGGACAATGCAATTTCATTTAGTTAAAGAGGGTTCCTTCCAAGTTTTGGAGCAGAAAAAGTAGTCAGACCTAGTCTTGCCCACTTAAAATGTCGCTAAACCCACAAAAAGGAATGGATTAACATCAAAAGTTGTATTATTCCACACATTTAGTCTCTTAATGCATTTGTATTCCAAAATAAAGAATTTATGAATATATTTTGTTGTTAGTGAAGGTCAAGTTTAAATAGCATATTTTAAGTTTGACTTGTTTAGGTGGTTTATCTGAAATTACACTAGTTTTTTCAATAGGACCCACATATTAGTGTGATTTCAGATGAACCACCTAAACAAATCAAAACTTAAAGTATATCATTTAAGCCAAACTATTACTACAACGAAACATCCATGCATGCAACATTGTAGTCTTGGTTTTTCTTTATAAATAGGCCTGGTCATGCATGCAACATTGTAGTCTTGGTTTTTCTTTATAAATAGGCCTGGTCCTCTGAAATTGTAACCGACCCAACAAGCCCAGTGAGTATAATTGTCTGTAGGAGAACAAGAATAAAAGATGCGGCAGCGCACAATAATTGATATTGAGGGAGCATATGGTTCTCTTTCCAAACAAGAGATCTTGCAATTGCTTGGGGATGTAAAAGAAGTTACGATTAATGGGAAGAGAGTGACGGTAGATCACGATACAAGCTCCGTTACTGAAACTCAGCTGGGTATAATACGTTGTTACTTTTTCTTCTCACTATTTTTGCATGCGTAGTACCGGAGACTTTCTAACCACATGTTGTTGACTGTGTTTTGATGTGTTTATAGTTGAAAAACTGGAGAAAAAATATCACAGAGCTACAGTTGCAGATAGGGCATTCGGAGAAGACAAATAGAATGTGGCATCGTCGTTTGGGACTTGAAACTATTTTTCTCTCATTACTATGGAATTATGAAAAGTATCTTACTTCGTAGACTTTTATTGTTATTCTGTGTGAAATGTCCAATTTAAAATAGAGGCATCCTGGTGAAAGTTTGTGTTTTGGGATTTATTTATTTTAATGAAATGATTTTCAGATATAATATATCTTATTTTATGATATAGGTAAAGAGAATATTTATAATATAAATCTAACATAGATTTGTAAGAAGATATTTGTGATCTATAAATTTGATTGTCTATGTCAATGTATAAATTTTTAAATTTAAAGTGAATGATAAAAAAAAAATTGTAAAATTTATCTTTAAATTCTATGAAGCATAGAGTATTGTTAGATGCATTTTTTTTGTTTTTAAATAATATAATTGTATCTACAATTTAAAATATTTATTTATATCTGTTATAAGGAATTTTTTCTCTTAAATGTACTCTACATTAATTCAATGTCATATACATAATATAATATTCTATAGTTTTTCATTTTATGTGAGATTGGGATTAGGAAAAATCCTAAGAGTTTTATCATGAAAGATCATGAATTATTAATGTAGCTTCCTAATTTATGCTTATAATGATTTAATGAATTATAGTTTTAATTTTGTCAAAGGGGACATGTTCTACTAGGTTAATCCATAGAAATGTGTCTAATGTTCTACTAGGTTAATCCATTGAAATGTGTTTAAAAGATAAAACTAACATCTGCAAACATCAATTTCCTCCTAGAATTCTCATGTGAATCTAAATTATTTTTTAGTACATCTATTGAACTGTTTCACTATAAATGATATACCTTGGAATGGGCATCTGGAAAATTCACGGCCAGCAATTTACCAACAGAAAATTCACTACGACTCTAAATTTTCCCGTGGTGAATTGTTGACGGTGAATTTTCCATTGGTGAATTGCTGGCGGTGAATTTTCCTAGAGCCCTTGGAATTATTAGAGATATTAGATGGGTAAGTGAATACATTGAATCCTTTTAAATAAAATATAATGATAATGATTCATACAAATTGATATTCAGTTGGTCCTTGAAGGTGAAATAATTGTTGGGAGTTAGCCAAAACTTGAACTCTAAATTTTAAATTTGAAAGGGTCGATTCTACAATAGTGAGATCAACCTTGTGACTTTAGAAATGACCCTAGGCATTAAAAGGGTTCAAATCGGCATGGGTATCAATTACATGAAAATATATTCATTTAAAGGTATAATAAATTTGTGGACAAGAAGATTATATTGGGATGAATAAAAATATGTGGTTGTAGTAAGGATAGTTATATATGAATAGATATGTAATTAGCATTGGGAAATGTACCTAGATTTACATAAAAGTATGAGCTATGCCAATAAGTTAGTATATTGAGGCACTCTCCTCAAAATAAGTACAAGAATAAATAAGAAATTTCATGATTATATAAATTTAACTATGTTAAATCTTCCATAAAAATTATATTTTTGGAAATTGCATGCACTACCTTTTTATAACTTCTAAAGACATTATTATAATAATTAACTTTAATAATTTTAATTAACTAAAATAAAAGAAACCAATCAAATTCTTTTAGTAAAACAAGTTTGTAAATTAAATATTTAAATAATCAATATTTTTTATCTATTAACTTTCCTAACTTCCATATTTTAGTGATCTTCTATTCAATAATAGTTTCGTGATTGTATAAGTTGCATTATAATTGCTTCATTAAGAGAGATTATCTTTTGCAATACAATAATTTTGTAGGAATTAACTATTATTCAAAAATAAATTTTTATATAATATGTTACCAAAAATACAAATCCCAACACAAGATACATATTGTTGTTTTCTAAATAGCATAAGTAAACATTAATTTCCCTAAGCAAGGAATATGATGTCTAAGCAAATAAGCTCATTTTTTTTAAGTGATAAGTACATAAAACCTTAAAGTTAATCAAATATTGATCATAGGGATTATTACATACCCATTTAAATGAATTTATTTCCCATTTATTTGTCTCTAAACTATACAATTATTATTTAATTCAATAATTTATAAATAAATATGCTTATTGATCTTTATTATTATAGTAAACAAGTTGATTTGCATCAATTTTTATTAATTCTCTAATGTAATGATGATGAATATCTAAAACCCTTTTTAATTTATGGTAAGATGTAATTACATGCCAATTTAATTGTACTTTTGTTAAAAAATAAAAAAATAAGGATCATTTTGTAGAAAATATGAATCAACAATTATATAGTCTAAACCATTCTATTTTGTGCACTCTTGTTCTATGTTTTAAATCCTATAATGTTAATAGAGTTGTGAGAAGTAGATTTATTTCTACCTTAACTCTTAGTTAAGTTATATGACCATTATTATATTCTTATTTATATATTTAGGTCATTTTAGTTGTTATATTTAAGTATCTAAGTCATCCCAACATCCAAGGAATAAGTAGGGTATATATAGGAGCTGCTGGTTAGTTTGTTATCATCATATTGTGATTTGTGTTCTTCGACATTTTGGAGGTCTTCCCCTTAAATTGACTTATTTTCAAGTATTATCAAATATTTGTAGTATGCTTCCTCTTTTGTATAATTTATTTTAGTACATCTTGTGTGCCTTGCCATATATTAATGACAATATAATTAAACATTTTTTTGCTACACCATGCAATAGCACATGATCCTATCTAAACACATAGCTTATAGTAATTTTTTGATAGAAAATATAAGCATCAACATCAAAATATTCAAATTATTTAGGAGAATTGAAGAGATTACAAGTCTTGCAAAAAATAAACTAATAGAAAAGGATTTTTTATAAATTATGTTTTTGATAAGTGGAAAAATAAGTTTTGAATGGACCTGAAACCATTAACAATAGGTTTTAAATGAACCTGAAACCATTAGGGTTTGAGGGGACCCAAAACCCACATAAAGATGAACAAGCTACTTGAAGAATAGAGAAAAAAACACCCAACAACAACATAGGTACACAACCATCCAGCAGCCAGCCAACAGCCAGCAGGCTACCTAGAAAAGAACCAAGAATTTACATAATTCTTGAACCCATTGGTTTTGACGGGACCAACAACCCACTACGACAAGGTTTTGGTAGGGACCTTCAACCCAACCCTATATATTTTGAAGGGATCCACAACCATATACAACCAAGTTTTGGAGGGGACCTTAAACCCAAGAAAATTTCCTGCAACAACCAAACAATAGTGCACCAGTCCTTGAAAAAATTAGTGTTTCCATATCACAGGTAGAAATAGCTGAAACATTGATCATAAATAGAACCCCAACATCAGAAGAAACTGAGACCAAAATGGTCTCTCCACCTCTATAGGATAGGTCACCACCAATGCACAAGGCTCCAACAGTGTTTCGCAAGACCCAGCTATTCTCTCCACCTCTATAGGAGAGAAACCCAAGCTCATCCAAACCACCACAACCACAAAACTCCTTTTCCTTGAGAGTGAGCTCCATATAGAACAACTTACTTTGCAATATCTCCACCTCCATAGGAGATAAAGGAAAGAAGTTAGACAAGCCATCGTCTACTCCCTTACAACCAATAGGCAAGGCTTCATGAGCCCCCCAACAACACTTCTAGGATTTACTAGTAGCATCCAACTCCACCTCCATAGGAGAAAGGTCGCCTCTAGCCACATCCATCTCCCCCCTCAATAGAAGATAGGACCACCTCTATAGGAAAAACTAGGGTAACCCAAAGATGCAAAAAATGTAGCACAACGAACAAATCCATGGAACCAGGAGGGAGGGGGACAATATACCACTCACCACAAAGAGACCCAAGAGTCATCAAATATAACCAAAGAAAAATAGACCCCCTCAAAAGGAAACTCACATACCAAAGAGATTCTAAAGGAATCCAAAACTAAAAAACCTCTCCCAAAAAAATGAAATAAGCAAATGGGTATAGGGAGAAAAGAGAAACAAACCACCATATTTCTACCATATGGACAAAGAAGAAGCTAAAACATAAGCCCTCAAAGCAATAAATGTTAGCCACACCCAGTAGGGGTAGAGATAGCTTCCACGCAACCCATCAAAAAAATGATCAACAACAAAACCCCCTAAGACCCAACCACCAACGACAAGAGTAAGGGAGAGAACGAGAACCCTCTACAACACCAAATGATCAGCACTACCCTCAACATCACTTGCAATAGAGTCTCCAATAGCCACAACTGCACCCAGATTCAAAATGGCCTTCCAGCACAACACAACCAACAAACTAGCACAAGGAAGACCAACGGATCCCCCAACAACCTCTGCCACAACCAATAGAGCCTGGCCAACATCAAGCATGACCCAGACACTAGAATCTACCCTCGGATGTCCATCATCCTCTGCCACATCCTCCTCACCCTCTGAATCACTTGAGGATTTCAAATCCCCACCGCGCGTGCTCTCGTCCACTCTCCCACTCTCCATCTCATTTATTGTTATGTTGAGAATGTTAATGGCTACAAGCTTTACAAATTATGTTGTATGGAAGAGTAATTGACATTTTTAATTTTTAATTAAATAGTATAAAATAAAAAAATATCTTCTATAAGCTATGTAAGTTTGCAAATTCAAGATTTAAATAATTAATCTATTATTCTTGTAAGAATTGAAATCCATAAACTAGAAATTGAATGAACTTGAAAGCATAATTTATTTGAAATCAAATTAGATTCCTAAATTGTCCATCTCGATGTTGATTTTCTTGTTAGAATGTTGATGCAACTCATCAACATAACACTTTGATTGATAATTTATTTTATTTTGGAAAATTGATTCACATAGAACATGAGATGTCAAAATGATGAATGAATCATCCTATTTATAGATTTTTTGAGGAAAAAATAATTGGGAGATGAGGATTAGATCAAAGACATCAGTTAACTAAAAATATTGTGGTGTCAACTCAAATAGAAAACACTTTTTTTCTGTTTTGAATCCATGAGAGGATAATAATCGATTATTTAATTTGATTAATGAATAAATGCGAGGAATATGTTTTCATTTGATGACTAAATTAAATGATAGATAAAGAATGAGTGATGAACGGTACTCCCCTTACAATCTGAAACTCACAACAACAACAAAGAATTGCACAAACAATATGCGAGAAAGAAGCAAAGATTTTCTATTATCACTAAAATGAAAATGAAATTAAAACATTACAATTGCCATCACATAGGCATTTTGATTACATAAATCTACAAATCTGCAAGTTGGAGCCACAATCCACTATGCTCTCCCTCCTTCTATAACCACCATTCACATCCTTTATTTGGAAGGTGTAACCGCCCTAGAATCTCCTAGAAAGTGTAACTTCCTCAAGAAAATATTTTGAAATTTTATTAATTTTGGTAGTACAACTTTGTGGGGTCATAACTTTTGATTTGACTATCGGATTTTCAATTATAATACCTTTTCAATAAGATCTTGAGAAGGCGCACCCCCAGTGAGTAGTATCAATAGGTAGATTACTTTCATTTTCTGCCAATTTTCAAGCCCATCTGGAGCCTCTAAGTGCCTCAAAATTGACTTTGAATATTTTGTCAAGATTTTCAAATTTTGAAATTTTAATATTTCTCAAATGAAAAATGATATTGAAGTGATTTCTTCACCATTAGCTTCAATTTAACTTTCTAGAGGTTTGTGTAAGATTTTGTGCACAACCATGCATAAATGCAAACTTACTAAAAATAGTAACCTTGCCAAATTTAGCCCTTGTTCATAAGAAACAACATTTTTTTGGGTGATGCAATATTGCTCTTACACCTTGGATCCTCCTACATCAAGAAGGTTCTAAAATGATGCAGAGTTAATTGATGATAGAAGAAAGAGTTTCTAAATAAAGACTAAGCTAACCCATCAATGAAGAAATAGTTGACTAAGAGATGAAAATGGAATTTATTTGAATATAAATAATCAGTTTGCATTTAATTAATTAATAAAATATTATTTAATTAAATGGATAATGGGAATTATTAAATGAATATTAATAATGATGTGATAAATAGATAATAAATTATAAATGATATGTGATGATAAAAATAATTAATTAATGTAGTTAATGATAATGGATTATGTGATGATGATCAAGGTTTGATGCTTAGGAGAATATTTAAGTGAATATTTTTGGTGTCTATATTTTTCCCATCTTTGAAGCCATCTTTGAAGTGACATTTTTTCAAAGAAAATAACAGTAGCTAAGAAGAAAAATTAGAGAACATGAATATGAAATTAGTGAATATGGAAATGATGACATGCCCCAGTTAGGTAATAAATATAAATGAAAAAGTAGAAAAGATTAGATTCAATTGATGCCCCCTCAATAGTATCTATGCATAAACTACATGGGTGATATCTCAAAAGCAGAGAAGATGAAAAATGATATGTTTTTAAAAGAGGAAAAAATGGGTTTTACAAGGATCCGAAACCACAAAGTTTACAGAATAAAGAAAGAGTCAAAAGAGACATCACAGTCAGAAAGGCTGTAAAAATAACATCAGTAAACACCCACAGCCAACAAAAAGGCCAACGAAGGCCACATAATCAAAAAACCAGACAGAAAGCTAGCAATAGCTAAATTTGAGTTTTTAAAAGATCATCAGTCTTGGCTTCCAGCTTGTTCATGTCATGAACTCCCCTCTTTAAAATTTGAACCATCTGTGTTGTGGGAGGAACTTTCCTTTTAAGATTGGCCAAGGTCCTTTTAGAGATACATTGGTCCTCGTTCTTTCTTTCCTTGTTCTCTTCGAAGTCTACGACTAACAAACCCTGTTGTGTTTTTCCCAGCTTTTTAGACATAGCATTCATAATAATGGCATTGTGCATAGCCATTTTATGATTTTGTTCCACAACTATTTTCAAATTATTTTAGATTTTAACCATTTCCTCTTCCATAGACTTGTATTTCTCCTTAATATCACCTCTTTTCTTACCAATGCTACTCTTATTCAGTTTCTCTTCTTCGTTGGTGAGGGCGGCTGGCTTCAGCTCTAACTCCTCTCACTTACTATACAAATCCCTGTTTCTTTGATTGAGCTTGTTAATTTCTTGATAGGCCCACTTTAAGACCTTGAAAATGTCATTGATGTCATTTCTAGCAGAGGCCAGAATGTCACCAGACTGAACTCAGTCTAATATGAGATTTACATTACCCAGGTTGGGGGAGCTAGGAAATTTGGTGCCTTCAAATCTAAAATTGGTAGGAGGGGAGGGCACAAATTTTCTACTGGCTTCAGGGTTCTCGACTTTATTTTCTATGGAATATGCAAAATAGGAAACTAGCTTGTTGGCAATGGAGCCCTTAAGAGCGGGATTCTTTAAGGGGGTAGAGCAGTCGGGTAAGGACTCATGGTTAGCTTTAGCAAATGTGGGTTTTTTAGACTGGGTTTTCTTACCAGAAATATCAAAGGACAGGTGGGTTTCAACAATTCTCTCCTTGTTTGGTTGAGTCTCTAAACCTCCACTATCGGTATTATAGTCCTTAGACTTCAAAGAGGCCATAGGTTTAGATAAAGATGACATGCTTTGATAATGTTCATAAATTAACCTAATAAGACCAGGATGAAGAATGGGGTATCTCCTAGGGTTTTTCCTATGGTCCTCAAGGCTATTACTTAGCGAACATAACAAGTAGTGAGGAAAAGAAATCTGTACCTTATGGTGGAAGTGGTTAAGAATGGTTAAATGATACCCATACACTCTAGTAAATCTCCCATCTAGGGTGATATACTCCATGATAGTACGAAGTACCTTTCTCCATAGTAGCTTGTTAGTATCAATTTCAAAGTAGCTGTAAGAGATTTTAACCAGTTTTAATTTCTCCTTGTCCTTCTTAGGAAATTTGATGACTGACTCATCAGAGAACCTTCTTTCGCGATAAAATTTCATGCCCTTAGTAGACATTCCCGTAATCTCCCCTATAATCTGCTCATCCAGCTTCACCTTTCTTCCAAAGAGAATGATTTCTCCATTGTTCCAATTTTTCTCAAAGTAATTCGTAGCCACAGATTCGGTTCCATGAAATTTTTCTAGATATGGGACCAGTCCACCTTTTTCAATCTACTCCCAAACCTTGACATGCCTAGTATGCACCACATAGCTTTTAGGCTCAACTCTTTTTCTATCCCCCCAATTTTCATTTGCTCCTTACTGCAGACTCTACCAATGCTAAGGACCTGTTGCAGAATTATGCAACTGTTCCAATGCACCCACAAAGCGTGCCACTTTTTCTTCTCGTCTAAGTAACATGATGTGGCTCCATAAAATCTCTTGATTTCGATGTACCTGGCCCCTTTCTCTTTAATCATTAATTGTATTTTCCTCTTTCCTATGCATAACATCATAGTCTAGTAATGCCCTGACTTCGGTTCTCAACTCCCTACAATTTTGCCACATGTTTAGTCCTTGCTTCCTAACCCCTTCATTTGCAAAGTAATCTACCATGCTATTAGTTTCCTTGTAGATGTGTGAAACTTTAACTTTTTCAAATTTGTCCAGAATAGACTTTGCTTCATTTCTCCAATTCTTTATTATCCATGAGGGTGGGGTCCTTCCTAAAAGACAATCAATAATATTTTTAGAATCTCCTTCAAGCCATAAGTTTCTTATATTTAGATTATAAGCTAACTTTAAAACTTGAAAAGCTCCTATAGCCTCTGCCACATGGTTGGTTTGATGGCCAAGGGATATAGCCACAACTGCCATAAAGTTTCCATTTGAATCCCTTAGAACATCTCCATTTCTAGCCAAACCTGGGTTACCCTTTGCAGCTCCATCAAAGTTAGCCTTAGACCAGTCGTTTGGGGGAAGGTCCAACGAACACCCTCCTTGCTTTTCTTAGTTGGCTTGGAAGCAAATGAAATGTCCATTTTAATATTCCAATCGTTTTCTATCCTTAAATCATAGGGAGTGCACACCACAACTTCTAGATTAAGAGATTTTTGAGGAATCAAATTAAAGTTTTCCTTTATGAGTCTAAATATTTTCTCAAAGACATTATTCTCCAACATCTCCTTGTCCCTAAAAAGTCTATTATTGTGTTCCTTCCATACACCCCAAGCAACAAAAGGGTATAAGAGGTCCCATAACCTTTGAATATAGGGATTTTGAGTAGGAGCTTTCCATTGTAAGAACTCTTCAATGGTTTGGGGGAATACCGAGGAGAGATTCCAGATGGATTTTTCCCTAGATTAAGGAAGCAAACAAATAGTGGAGGAACAAGTGGTTGGCTGAATCCACCTCACCCTTATAGAGGTAGCATCTGTTGGGGATTTGAAATCCCCATTTACAAAGATTGTCCACCATGAGAGGCTTATTCGGAAGCATTATCCAGAAGAAGATATTAACTTTTGGAGTTAGGTGTTTAATCCAAGCTTTAGACGAGAAGGGAGGGGGGGCTTGAGAAAGGGACATCAAAGAGATAGCCAAAGAGACAAATTAGTTACCCAAAGGGTTATCCATCCAGACAAGGGTATCATCCTATTGATTCTGTCCCAAGCTGACAACCTTTAAGGAGGATTGAAGCTGAGCCAAATCCTGACTGATCACACGTAAGTTCACCCAATCTCCTTCAAACCAATAATCTTTGACAAGTTCCTTGAAAGAAGCTTTACACTGCTCTTCCCAACTATTGAATCTTTAAATATTAATAAGGAATTCCTTCAAGAGTCATTTATCCTCCCAAAATCTAGCTTGATTGCCACTTCTGATGTGCCATCTTGTCCCTAATTCTAGAATTTTTCTACCAACAATCATATCATTCCAGCAAGCTGAACCATGTGGGAGGATGGGAGAATCCAACAGAGCTTTGAGGGTCACACTATCAACCATATATTTAATTTTTAAAATATCTTTCCATTCTTCGCCAGACTAGAAATATCTCCATATTTTTTTGGCTAGGAGAGTATTGTTAATAATTCTAATTTTTTTGAGACCTAAATGTTGTGCCCTCAGCACACACGCCCCGTTCGGAACGAGGACCCTCTTTTCTTTCACCGTGTCGGGTCTTTTGGGGCTGCCTCATTTTGCGTGCCCCTCTTTTTTAACGTTCTGTCTGGCCGATCTTGCCCTAAAAGTTTCGTTCTAACATCGGCCATGGTTTCCCTTTTTGTTTTCCTGCCCTCGGGGGCTTGTGGGTGCCTTGGGCCTTTCGGGCTCTGGGGCGGCCCTAGGCGCCTTCGGGCCCGGGCCTCCGGGGTTCCCCTTTCGGGTTTCCCTCCTGCTTTTGCCGCCCCTGCAGCGTTTTCGGGGCATCCTTCCGCCCTCCAGAGTCCGCCCGACTGTCGGCCATTTGTTGCTATTCCAGGATTTCACGCGGCGGTCGTCGGGGCGCGTCGGCCCGCTTTCCGGGCCCCCTGGTCTCTGTCGCCTCCGCCGTTCAAACAGTGCGCATAATGCCGCGGCGGCGAACTCTTCGCTGCGCCCTGCCATCCGGGACCCAGTCGCTCCGTCGCCGCCGCTGTCTGAGGTCGCTAAATTCATACGGCGTCCGCCGTGCCACAGCCACCCGCCCACCGGATCCCGAGACCCTCGTTGCCGCCGCCGACTCAAATTTGAATCTCAAACAACTTTTGGCGCGGACGTACGATGCATTAAATGCGCCATTAATGAGCAGTGTGGTA
>VDFB02281492.1:881838481-881881870 GCA_007258455.2 Sequoia sempervirens | reverse complement strand
GTTCCGAGCAAATGCCCCAAAATGAAGAAATGTTGGCAGAAACTGATGACAAGCCGGTTCAAAGTGACTAATGGGGATTGCTTGATGGCTTCCAAGAGTTTATGGGAAAGTGCGCAAGAGATCAGCTCAGCCTAGGAGCTAGTATGAATTTTCAAGACCTATTATTGCCGAATTAGTGTAGGGTTCACAACGCTGCTCACTCCGAGTTCGACTGTTGCTTGTGCCAAGCAGCAGTCGAGCAGGTTAAGAAAACTGCTGCTCCTCCGATGGAAACACTAAAGGAGGCACCGCCCGAATCACCTGCTGGTTGTTGCCTCAACCAGGAAAGCCCTCCTAAGATCACTAGACCCGATGTCCAGCCAAAAGAGAACAAAGGCTCAATCAAACCCGAGAATAAGGAATCCTCCGAGTGTTGGACGCTCCGGTTTGATGGGTCAAAATCAAGATAGGGAGCTGGAGCGGGGATCGAACTCATCAGTCCGACGGGCAAGAAATTTCTTGCTGCCCATCGATTACAGTTTTATTGCACCAATAACATCGCAGAATACGAGGCCCTTGTCCTCGGCCTTCTTATGGCCTTGAAGAAAAAGGTGAAAATGCTGCAAGTCTTCAGGGATTCTGCACTTGTGGTTAAGCAGGTCAGGAGATTGTACTCATGCCATGATCGAAGACTCACCAACTATAGACACAGGGTGTGGGACCTCCTAGAGGGCCTAGATGCAGTCAACATACAGTTGATTCCCCGTGCCCAAAATTGCACAGCTGATGCCTTAGCTCAAGCAGCTAGCACGTTACAACCCCTCTCTTTGTCAGGGCTTAAGAAGTTCACTGTTGAGCTGACATCTACGCCATCGGTCCCGGATAATGTCACTCATATGCAAGTCTTCAATGACGACAAGCATATCCTCCAGTTCATCACAAGCTCTGACGTCTTTGCTGCCCAAATAATCAATGAAGCTGATCCACTGGAAGCTGAGTTGGACATAGAAGGGGTTATCAATCTGAAAACCAACACGATCCCTAGAGGGATGGTTCAGCTGGAGCGTGTATTCGACCTGGATCAGATCAGGGATCAAGACCGGCAAACAAAAAAGGAGACTATAAGCAGTCAGGGCCGTGCTCACAACTTGGGAACGACCGAGGATATCAAGAATGTTTTTATTGGAAAGGTATGCACGCCCGAAGAGAAGAGGGGAATCACGGATGCCTTGCACAGATATCCTGACGTGGTGGCATGGAGTTACGAAGACTTGAAAACATACGACACATCAGTCATCATGCATACCATCCCTCTAAAGATAGAGGTGAGGCCCTTCCGTCAACGGCAGCGCCCTATTAATGCCCTGTTAGAACCTATTGTTTACAAGGAAGTGCAAAAATTACTTTCAGCGAGGATTATCTTTCCCGTTAGGCATTCTACATGGGTGGCTAACTTGGTCCCGGTCAGGAAAAAGAATGGAGAGATCAGATTGTGCGTGGATTTCCGTAATCTCAACCGCGCCTCACAAAAGGACAACTATTCGGTGCCCTCACTGGATGAAGTGCTGCAAATTGTCAACGGCTCCCAGATGATGTCGTTCCTCGACGGATACTCTGGGTATAATCAAGTAATGGTACAATACGAGGATCGCCATAAGACTGCGTTCACCACTAAGTGGGGAACATTCGCGTACAGGAGAATGCCATTTGGGCTCATCAATGCCGGCGCCACTTTCCAACGCGCCATGGATATCGCTTTCAAGGACTTGATTGGAAAATGTATAATCATCTATATGGATGATCTGACCGTATTCTCCAAGCAGCGAGGTGATCACGTCTTTGACCTATGCAAAGTATTTCAGAGATGCCGGGAATTCGGGGTTTCTCTCAACCCCAAGAAATGCATTTTTGGAGTGACCGAAGGCAGACTACTCGGGCACATCATCTCAGAGTAGGGAATCTCCATCGATCCTAAGCACATTGAGTCACTACTCAAGATTCAGCCCCCGGGCAGCAAGAAGGAACTAAAGTCTTTCTTCAGAAAGATTAATTTCGTCTGAAAATTCATTACCAGCTTCGCGGAAATAGTCAAACCTCTCAATGCCATGCTCAAACAGGATGCCAAAGTTGAGTGGACACCAGAGGCCAAACAATCCTTTGAGGAGATCAAACGAGCCATTGCTGAGGCGCCTGTGTTGGTCAGTCTAGATTATTTGAATCCGTTCTACATTTATTCATTTGCTTCAGAGCATTTGTGTGCCAGTATGTTGACCCAAAAGGATGACGAAGGAAATGAGCATCCGATCACCTTCATGAGTGCACCCCTCAAGGATGCTGAATTGCGTTACCACAACATAGAAAAGTAGGCGTACGCTCTCGTCAGGGGAGTAAAGAAATTCAGACACTACATTCTACGCAACAAGGTGTTTGCAATCGTCCCTGACCCAGCAGTCAAAACGCTTCTCATGCAAAACGAGTTGGGCGAACGGAGGGCCAAGTGGGTCACCCTGCTCCAAGAATATGATATGGAGATCCAACCAATGAAATTGGTAAGAGGGCAGGCACTCACCCGCACAATGGCCGAAACAGCAACAGAGGCCGGACCTGAACTCACGGTGCAGCAATATCAGCTTGAAGATGTCTCCCCGGGAGAGTGGTATCAAGACGTCGTTTATTTTCTGCTTAATCATAAGTGTCCGTCGCATTTGCAAGGAGTTCAGAAGAGGGCCCTCAGATTGAAAAGCAACGGTTATATGTTACAAGGGTCCATTCTCTATAAGAAGAATCATGAGGGCATTTATCTAAGATGCCTCGGCAAGGAGGAAGCGGAACGTGTCTTGAGGGAGTTTCACGATAAGTTTGGTACAGGCCATGGATCGGGTTCTTCTACGGCCCATCAGATATTAAGGGCAGGGTACTACTGGCCAACTGTCTTCAAAGATGCCCATGGCCATGTCCGTTCATGCCATACGTGCCAGACTGCTGCCACCAGGGAGAGGAATGCTGCTGTCCCACTACAGCCCGTGTTGGAGGTAAGGCCTTTTGCACAGTGGGGTCTCGACTTCATCGGTCCGGTAAGCCCTCCATCATCTGCGGGACACAGGTACATTCTAACCGCTACTGATTATTGTACTAGATGGACGGAAGCAATAGTTTGTAAGCATTGTACAACTAAAGTAGTTACTGATTTCTTAGAAAGTTTCATTCTAAATCGCTTTGGTTGTCCGTATGCTCTAGTATGTGACAATGGACCTGCCTTCGCTTCTTTAAAATTTGCTAGCTAGGCGTTTGACTATGGGATTGCCCTCAAATTTTCATCCAATTACTACCCTCAGGGCAATGGTCTTGCCGAGTCCACAAACAAGAATTTGATTACCGTGATCAAAAGGCTGCTAGATAGGAATCCCAAGGACTGGCATACCCAGCTCCGTTTCGCCCTTTGGGCTGATCGCACCCGCCATAAGGCTGCCCTCGGTGATTCTCCATTCCACCTTGTCTATGGTCTTGAGCCAATATTCCCCATCCACCTAAAAATTCTGACTCTTCAATTCATCAATGACTTTTATGAAGGAGGAGATCGTAGGGAAGCTCGTTTAGCTGAACTTTTACATTTAGAGGAAGTTCGAGATCGCGCAATAGAAAATTTTGCCAAACATCAGGGCGTGGTAAAGAGATGGTTCGACCGTCGAGCCAAAATCAAGGCCTTTAGGATTGCAGATTTGGTCCTATACTGGGACAAGGCCCATGAAAAGAGAGGGGGACACAATAAATTCGATAAGCTCTGGCTTGGCCCCTTTCAGATAGCTGAGATTTTGGGAGATAATGCCTTCCGTCTAAAACACTTAACTGGTGAGAATGTCCCGTTGCCAGTCAACGGGCAACACCTCAAGCATTACTTCCAGGCTTGAGCTCCTTCGAGCTCTTTGCTGTAAATACCTGTGCATAGGTTAGAGTAGTTGCTTTTCTGCTTGTTGCGTTTTGCTCGCGTCGCTTTTTGCTTTCCCTTCCCGGCAGTTTTTGTTTTGAAGGATGTTCCTGCTCCTTTGCGGTGGCCGTGCTCGACTGGCAAACGGTTCACTTTGCTGACCGCTCTTCATGTTCTGTGGCTAAACATTCATTCTAGACTATTGGTCTTTCCAAAGCTCTCCGCGAATGATTTCCCTGTCTGAATCTCGCTCAGAACTTGACCCTTCACTAGATCTTCTTACCCACATCTCGGATCCCGCACAAATTACATAATAAATTTTGAAGGACCGTGCTATGGTTGTCACGACACCCATGTGAGTGAAAAATCTTGAGTCTACTCTAGTGACCACTACAGTCTCAAACCCATTGTAGGCTTCAATGCTTACCCGGTCGAACTAAATGGCAAAAGAGAATTGAAATACCAAAGTAAAAAGAAGAGAAAAGAAACTCTGAAAGAAAGGAAAATAAATGACCGTATGGGTGTTCGGATAACTCTACCGGGGCTATGGACACCCGGCCGGCAGTAGAGCAATATCCATGAGATCGTAGCGACAACTCCGCCGGGGCTATGGACGCCTGACTGGCAGCGGGGCAATGTCCAGGTTACTTTTGGTGTTAGGCAACTTACGTAGCTCACTTGGTTCAAGTAATAACCCTGGTTACTATCCCTAGGAAAGGAATGAATTCACTCCACGCACTTTCGAGATGTCATGTAAGCCTTTAATTCCAATTAAGGATCCTGCCTTCCCCGATTCATCCTTAAAGCCACTCGGTCCGCTAAAACCGTAGATTCTAGGTCCCTAATGAATATTTATCCCTAGAACGCCTCGAGCCGCTCTCCAGCGGAGTCACCATTTGTTGTGCCCTCAGCACACACGCCCCGTTCGGAACGGGGACCCTCTTTTCTGTTGACCGTGTCAGGTCTTTTGGGGCTGCCTCATTTTGCGTGCCCCTCTTTTTTGACATCCTGTCTGGCCGATCTTGCCCTAAAAGGTTTCGTTCTAACATCGGCCATGGTTTCTTTTGTTTTTCCTTATTCTCCCGGGCTTCAGGGTGCCTTAGCTCGGCTCTTATGACTCTGGCGCTTCGCCCGCCTTCGTCTCTTTCTTCGGTTTCCCGCTTTTGCCTCTCACAAGCGGCATCCTTCCGCCCTCCGGAGTCTGCCCGACTGTCGGCCGTTTGTTGCTATTCCAGGATTTCACGCAGCGGCCGTCGGGGCGCGTCGGCCCGCTTTCCGGGCCCCGTGGTCTCTGTCGCCTCCGCCGTTCAAAAAGTGCGCATAATGCCGCGGCGGCGAACTCTTCGCTGCGCCCCGCCATCCGGGACCCGGTCGCTCCGTCGCCGCCGCTGTCCGAGGTCGCTAAATTCATACGGCGGCCGTTGTGCCGCAGCCACCCGCCCGCCGGACCCCGAGACCCTCGTTGCCGCCGCCGACTCAAATTTAAATCTCAACAACTTTTGGCGCGGACGTACGATGCATTAAATGCACCATTAATGAGCAGTATGGTATATAAACCGGGGTCCGCTGAAGTCTTTTTAACTTTGCGAATTGAACGAATTGGAGCGGCAGCCGAATTGGAGCCCACTGCAAACTTCACCATCGCGATCGTGGACCCCGGCGTCGTTCCGTCAACTCTGCCAGTGCATCCGATCATCGTCCCGCTTAGCGAGTTGGAGGTAGGCCATCCTCGTTCGCTCTCCCGTTATTTTTGATCATTTTGAAGGTTTAAGCGAATTGAACAAGAAATTTAAATTGCATAGAACGAACACCCTCTCCGTTGCGCCCCAAACCGATGTCCTTGAATTTTCCGCGGCCCATCGGAATCGCCTTTTTTTGCCTCCCGGAACTTGCTCCAGTCAGCGTACTTTCGCGACAGCGAAGAATCTCGTGGCCCGGACTGGCCGCTGTCCTATCCTTCCGACTAATGCGCCCGGAGGTTGCCCTTCCGGCCCCGCTTCCGGTTTCATCCCGGTCAGTCAGCCTAAACCGTCTCACCGCTTTTTAAAATGAAGGTTTTTCCAAATTCTCGTTTCATCGCCCCTCGACCTCAACACTTCGCCCGAGTTCCGGAATTTCGGACCATGGACGGTTCCGCTACTCCCATGGAACTTCGCCAAATTCTCCCCGGAATCTTCGCTCCGGATAGTTTTATCGCCGCCACGCCTTGTCTTCATTTTCCTCGCTGACGCTTCTCCTTTCATGGATCCTTCCACCTTTCCGTGTTCCGTCTCCCTTTGATGTCAGCCGCTTAGATCACCATTGAAATCCTGCGTGCTCGGCCCCGACCGCCTTTCCCGCCTGGCCCCGTTGTCTTCACCAAGTATCGCGAATCCTTCAAACCTCGTGACGGCTGTTACCGGGCGAAGTCGGGTTCACCACGATCCCGGGCTTCACATTGCGGTAACCAATATTATCGTGAAGTTGCGTGCCTGCGTCATCCCGCCGCCTGATATTCACGTTTCATTCGAAACGATCAAAACTTGCATGGCGGCCATCGGCTAGCATCCTCCCCGCCTCCGGGTCCCGGTGACCTCAATGCCGTCCGGTATAAAGCTGGTAAGTTAAACGTAATGCGGCCATCCTTTTTGCCTCCCGGGCTCTGAACTCCGGACTTCCGCCTCCGGACTTCCGTCCGGTGTCCGCCGCCGCCTGCTGCCTTTGCCCAGCTGCCTTCCGGCCTGGAACCTCCGGAGCCCCTCAAATCGATCCAGATCAATCCAAATTGAAAATCTAACTTCGACCCACGTCCTAAATTGAGCCATTCTTCATCATGGACCCCTTGGAACATTAAAATCTTGCAAACGGATGTCTCCGGGGGCTTTTGCTCGTGTTTTCCCTTCCTAACAGCATTCCTGCTAGGGAAGTCCGGCCCTCCGGGCCCGGATTGGTCAAATGCTCTGATATGATATAGATATCACCTAAGGGTTAAATTTATGATGTATTTAAATGATTGTTTAGGTGATATGCTCGATACGGACTAACATTAACGTTTTCGGTGTTTTCTTGTGCTAACTTCGCCCTTTGCCTGCAGGATATATGGAATCGGCCGCAGGAACTTCAGGGGCCTCTACCGAAAAGGACAAGGGTAAGAAACCTGGAAGGGCCATTCGTGGGAAAGAAGACAAAGACCAGATGAAATTTCAATTCCAAGGTGAACCGCTCCAGTCAAAAGTCTTGACTGACTGGAGGGAGATATCGGACACCAATATCGGCCAGGTGGACATTGACGAATTCACCCAAAGGGTCAAGATCGACCCTAAGACAAAGAATGCCCGGATGATACGCCAAAGTGGAATCACAAAGGCTGGTGGCTTTCCTTCGTCTCTAATAGCACCAGAGTTGGTAATGGCTTGCCGAGAAGCCTACCAAACAGACACCAGAACCATAGTAGACAAGGAGGGGAATATCCTCGCAGACATGTCTCCGGAGGGAATTGCAAGAACCTTCCACATTCCCACATTCCCACACATGCAGATCCCCACGATGGAGCAGTGCCAGGCAGCATGGGACGCCAATCCGTTGGGCTGCAAGAAGTCAATCAACGTCTACTGGCTCAAGGAGAAACGGGGCAGCGCCGCAAAAGTTCCTCAGGAGCTTTTCCGTAGCGACTTTCATGAAGACTATCACGACCTGGTGACCATGCTGAGCAGGGTCATGGGCCTCCCGACAGCCGCCTTCTTCCAGGAATGGATGGCTTATTATATTGAACAGATCGTCCGAGGGAATGAGGACGTTAAAACCAAGATTTCATTTTATTGGGGAAGCATCATCAGTAATTGCTTCCACGAGCAGTTTATGAATGTCAAGAAGAGCAACAAATTCTATATGACCTCGTATCCGGTGTACTCATTGGCGGATAAGAGGCAATATAGTGGACTCTTCAGGGCGCCGGATGGAGAGCATAAGCGAGGACTCAAGCCTTTTGACCAATACCCTCAGCTACAATACCGCTACTTTAAAAAGGAGTACCGCCGGATCAATGATGCCTTCATAGGCCATATTATCAGACTGATAGCCGGGGACTTCGAGAGAAGGGTATCTCACTGCGCCAGGGCACTCCTGAAGGAGTATGCCTTTCTGTACATTCAGTTCCCTAAATTCACATACATCTGCGCCCAAGGGTTCATAGAACAACCAAACAAACTGCCGAGGTATCCAAATGATCGAATCATCCTCCTGGAGCTTTCCCGGCAGCTCCAACATATTCAGGCGGTCTTCAGCCAGAAGCACGTAGCGGGGATCCCTTATCCCATGATCCTCGGCCAGGGCCAGTATCGGTTGCAAACATCTCAATGCACCGGTAACTCAGAAAAGGAACTCAAGGAGTATAACCTTGAGTGGTACACGGCTCGCCCACGAATGGATCCCCACGGCCACGTCAGGAAGGCGCTAGGGCCGGCATACGCCCACCTGTACCATGTTGATTATTTCTGGGCAGACTGTAAAGATGATAAGGAGGTCCGCCTGAGACATTATATGCGGATGACGGTGCAGTTCTTGAGAAGAGTACAGCTATTTCCGGTGCCAGACCAGCTTGAGGAAGATGAATCCACCCTGGTGCACCCGAGGTACCTTGCGGTTGCCAACCTGGCAATCCCCTCCATCGATTGGGACGAGCAGGAGGTCGAGGACCTGGATACCGTCACTCAGCCTATCATAGCTCGCACCAAGGAGTGGGTTGATGGGCAAGTGGAACAACTAAAGCAACAGGGGGTAACTCTTACATACGAGGCACTCAAAAGCGGGTCAAGTGCCACGGAAGACGTTGCTGCCTCCCCATCAGCCGGTGAGACTTCCAAGTCTCCCCCCATCACCAGGTCCCAGAAGAGGAAAGAAGCAGAAACAGCGCAGTCCGGGGGCCCCAAAGAACAAACACCAAAGGATACGGGAGGCTCATCTCCCAAGAAGCTCAAAAGGACATTAATCACAACCGAGGCACAGCCTCCTTTGCTCCTTCCTCCCCCGGTCGGTGCGCTGCCCACTTCTCAGGCCACCATTGCCTCATCTCCACAAGCGGTGGACATTTCCGTTCACCTCGCCTCTTCACCTCCAGCCAGATCCGTAATCAATATTGATTCCTCCTCCAGCATGACTACTTCCCCTTCCTCTGCTGCTGCCATGTCCCCCATCACCTCGCTACCTCTGGCAACAATACCATCGCCTATTCCCTTTTCTAGCGTGCCTAAGGCCATTACACGACACCTGCAAAATCTTCCCCCCGAGCTCTCGCAACTTTTAATGGATCCTGCTCTCCAAGCAGCCTTGGCCCAAGCACTCGCAACATCCCAGCCTTCACAGCCGCCAACAGGGCCCCCAGCCATAGAGGCCACCATGCAGATTTCAAAAGAGTTGGAGGAGCAAGAGTGAGAGGCTTCAAAACCTATGGAGGAAGAGGCCGACGACTATTACGAGCAACCTGAGCACGATCGCAGAACCATTGACAAGGTTGCTTATGAAGAGGAAGAGATAGGCTCCTCCGAGGGCACGGATGAAGGGGATGGCTCGGGAGATAAAGAGGTTGTCCAAACTTTTGATGAGGACATCGAGGAAGAGTCGGCTCAGCAGCCGGGTGAAGAGGGGCAGCCACCGGAGGAGCAGCCCAAACAAGCCGTCACTGAGGCCGAGGTCCATGTTGCGAAGAGCCCAGGAACCGAGGCTGTCGAAGAAAAGGAAGAAGGGGTGGCGGGAGAGGAAGATCCCACTCAGCTATTGACCACGAGGGCACCCGTCAAAAGCCTCGTATTCTATGAGGACTCCGATGAGGAAGGGGACGCTGCCAAAGAAAAAGAAGAGCTGGAAAAGGAGACCGAGGTCTTGCCTCTGACAGAGAAGGGTGAGCGCAGCCACGAGACGCCCAAGGACAAGGCTGCCATGCCCGACTGGCTAGAAAAACAACTCGAAAAGACCAATCCTATCTTGAGCGATCCGAGGTCGAGGTTGGAGGCCATCTTGGCTCGATCTCTAGCCACACCAAAGAAGGAGAAGAAGCCTAAGGTCCGTTCCAGGGTAACCATGGACGCTTCTGGCTCCCGAGCAGCACAAGTGGCAATGCCAACTGTTGGCCAGGCCGGAGTAAGCTACCATATTGCCACCATCGACCTAGGGACGGCCACCAGGGAACAGAAGGTGGGACATCTGGAGGAGTCAGTGGCTACGGTAGTGCACCTGATTAAGCAGGATAAGATCACCAAGGATGAACTAAAGGCGCAGGTTGCTGCCTTAACTGACTACATCCAACAATGGTCTTCAATCGACGACCTCCCCACTACCTCTACGGCCGCGCCACAGCTGCTCTCCAAGGAACAAATAGATAAGCTGGAAAGGAGGAAGAACCTGGAAAAGACCACGGAGGACTGGTTCCAGCAGGTTGTGAAGGTCGGAAACATAGGGATCGGCTTGGCCGTGCAAATAGCCAACAAGTTCCTGGACCGGGTTCAGTCCTTGGAAGGCACGAGGAAGCTCTGCACCAACTTCCCCGCGATCTATGACTCTGCCTTCCCGAAGGTTGAGGCCATCCTCCAAATGCCAGAAAGCTCATGGGAAGAGAAACTAGAATTGAAGGAGGAGGATCACTGGCTGATAGACATATGGCGCAGGGACCTCATCCACCGTAAAGAGAGAATGGAGCAGATCCAGAGCAGGGTTGATCCGGATATTGCGTGGATCAAGGAAATCCGAGCAGAGTGCACCGAGTACCTGAAGTTGATAACGGGCCATGATATGCCCACGGTGCAGTTAGATGCGGAGAAGGTTAGGCCCTATTTTGAGGAGAGGATGAAGGACGGGGCAGCCGGAGATATCACGACAGACTTCCTAAGTTTTGCTGCCCGTGCCCTCGATAGATCAGAGCTTTTCAGAGATCAGAGCTCAAAGTATGATGAAGACTGGAAGCGGCTGGAAGAGAACGCCAAAGAATGGAGCTACCAGGCGTTGAAGTGCGAAATCCTCGAGGTAGATAAGCTCCAGGCCGTAATCCTCAAGCATATTGAACACGCAGCCTCCGAGGAGCAACCAGACATCCCAGCCAAAGAAAAGGACCTCCCAGAAAGGTAGCTACAGCCAAAGGAACAGCAATCAGCTACAGGACAAAAAGCAAATAGTGTCATCCACTAGATGACAAAATAGGGAAAAGACAGAATATGTTTTAAAATTGTAAATCTATTTGGGGGTAGGTGAAACCCTATTTTGTAATGAATCTTGGCCACACAATTGTAATGAATCTTGGCCATTCATTTAACTTTTGAAACACTATAAATAGAGGACTCCCCTCATTTGCAAAGTGAGAGTTGAGTTGTTGTAAAGACATGCTGCTGAAATATATGAGAAATAGCATTGACTTGGTGCATTTCCTTGTTTTATCTCATGTTAATTGATTCATTTCTCCAATCTTATGTGTTAGCTTAGATCTCTTTGCTGTTTAGTTAGCTGTTCATGTTACTTTGAGAATTTTAGGAATGCTGTTGGCTGCTCATGAAAGTTCCTGCTTTGTTGATAACTCCTTAGTCCATACTTTTTGCTGTTTGTTGAAGGTAGACAGCTTTGCAAAGTTAGCCTGGACCTGATTTAAGCTGCCTCAAACACTTATCTTTAGTTCATGCATGTATGTGGTGGATGAAGGATAAAAATCTGCAGCCCTTAGAAGATTGCACAACTCCCATGATATTGTGAAATTTCTGGTTAAGTGGGGGATTGTTTGAAGGAATTGTCCATTGCAGGGACTCCATTATCACTGTTCGCAGCAAGCTTTAGGCTTAGGAACTTTCTTTCTTCTTCGCTCTTTTTTCACTTTCTTTAGGAATTGAACAACACCAAGGTTCATTATACCTTATAAAGCTGAATCTAACAACTAGATGGAGTTCAAGATTGCTGTTTGAACCTGCAGTCAACACCTGAATGCCTTCATGCTAAGAACTCCCCTTTTTAAGATCCTACTTCGTGTTTCACATCCACACTTTGTATTCCCGTAAGGCCGCCTCGTGATTCCAGCAAATCACATCAACTACTGAGGTATCTAAGCACTGTCATGACCTGACATCTGAGAGACCTTGGGATAGTGTTCTGCAACCCGATTGTGGAAGATTGTCTTTCAAGAGAGGTAGTGCACTTACGCACTACCTGTGTTGAGAAGTGCATAAAAACACCATCAACACTAAACCCCCCAATGTCTTCGGTCTACAAACCAAATCCCACCCTATAAGAGGCATTCTCTTTCTTTCCTCCACTCTAGAATAGAGGAATCTTTTCTGGATCTTTTCAGTGGCCTCTGCATATTTAGTAGGGATTTTGAAGAGGCTTAAAGCATAAATTGGGATATTCTGAAGAGAATCTTTAAGAAGCTAATTTTTCCTAGCCTGGCTCAAAAGAGCTCCTTTCCACCTTGCCAACTTCTTTTTGAACCTGTCAACCAAAGAGCACCAAAAGGAGTCTGGGGGTTTGAGGCATAATGAAATTCCAAGATAAGAAGCAGGTAAGGAATCAACGTTGCAATCAAGGATTCTAGTAATCTTGACCTATCTATTCTAAGGGGTATTGAAGAAAAAGATGGAATTCTTCTATCTCTTGACCTTTTACCTAGTCACCTTTTCATACACAACCAATGTTTTTTTCAAAGTCTTAGCTTCATTTATAGAAGATCTACCCATCATCATAGTGTCATCAACAAACTGTTGGTGAGAACATATCAAATTCATGGAAGAAGGACTAAGACCAACAAGGGACCTTTGTTCAATCAATCTCTTAAGATTCCTTCCTAGGCTTTTAGCCATTATAGTAAAAAGAATAGGTGAGATAGGGTCACCTTGTCTTAAGCCTTTTAAATTTTGAAAGAATCTAGAAGGAGATCCATTAACAATGATGGCTATGGAGACCTTGGTAACCAACTGATTCACTAGCTAAATGATTATGCTACTGAAGCCAAACTCCCTTAGTATTTTGAATAAAAACTCCCAGTCAACACGGTCGTATTATTTGGAGATGTCTAACTTGAGAAGAAACCCTTCAGTTTTAGATCCCACAAGTGAATGAATATTCTCATGGACTATGACTACTGAATCTAAAATTTTCCTTCCAGGAACAAAACCATTCTACTGAGGGGAAATCAACGTAGGGAGGATAGAAAGGATCCTTGAAGTCAACACCTTAGAAATGATTTTATAGAGAGAGTTGCAAAGACTAATGGGTCTAAATGCCTCAAATTCCATTGCCCCTAATTTATTAGGAATAAGGACCATGAAAGTAGGATTCAGTTCCTTAAGGAGCCTTTTGGAACCAAATAATTCCTTAATAACATTCACTACATCATTTTCCACAGTATCCCAAAACCATTGAAAAAAGAATATGAGAAATCCATCAGGCCTAGGGGCCTTGTTTCCTTCAAAAGAAAAGATAGCTTTCTTGATTTCCTCCATAGTGGGAATGGCCGCAAGCTTTTCATTTTCTTCCCTAACAACAACCTTGGGGATGGACTCTAATAGAAAGTCTTGATCATTTTGATTGATTTCCCCTTTCACCAAAAGTAGGTTATTATAGAAGAGGACAACTTGCTTTTTGATGTCTCCCTCTTCCTCAAATCCAGTACCATTAACTTCTATGGAAGTGATTCTATTGGAAACCCTATGTTTTGAAGCAGATAAATGGAAGTACCTTGTATTTTGTTCTCCAACAAAGAGCCATAACACCTTTGATCTCTACCTCCAGAACTCCTCTTTTTCTATTATGTCATCCAACTTCACCAGCAACTCATTTTATCTATCCTTAATATCTTCAATGTATCCTTCCTTCTGGATTTTGTATATCTCTGCAAGCTTCATTTGCAGTTAAGATTTAATGCCAAAAATGTTTCCAAAGGATTCTTTTTTCAATCTTCTTAAATTGTGTTTGACTTCTATAAGTTTTTTAGCAATTCTGAACATAACAGTTCCCAGAACATCAATATTCCACCATTTCCTAATTCCATCTAAGATTAGGGGATGGGACAACCACATTCTTTCAAATCTAAAGGGAAAGTTTTTCTTCACCTTTATAGGGTCTACCACAAAACTTATGGGAAAGTGATCTGACCCAACTCTAGAGAGAGCTCTAAGAGAAAAAATAGCTTAAAAGCCACTGATGAAAAATTAAGGTTCTATCTAACCTAACTTGAATTAGATCCTTACCAGTTCTTCTATTCGACCATGTGTACTGGGCCCCTTCCAAGTCCATATCAATCAGCTCCTTGTTGTTGATGAAATAAAAAAGATCAAACTTACTCTCTTGGTTCACCTAAGAAGCTCCAAATTTTTCCTTGTTCAGAAGGGGAGTATTAAAGTCACCCATGAATATCCAATGGTCATTATAAAAAATCTTGTGGAAAGTAGAGAGCTCGTTCCACAAAGATTTTCTAGCTCCTTTCCCATTGGGAGCATAGATATTCGACTGAATCTAGCTAAAGTTATCTCCGATATGTGTGAATTTAGTAGCCACATGATTGTTGGTTTCCAACAAATGTTCCCCTTTGATGAAGTTCTAGTTCCAAAAAGTAGCTATGCCTCCTGATGCACCATCTGAACTATTTCCTTGAGTCCCACAGTTCTGAAACATTTTGATCTTCTCCACCTTTTCTTTGGGCATTTAACTTTCTTGGATGAGGAGAATATCAAGTTTATGATCCCTAACAAAATTGTGCAAAACATCCCTCTTGTGAACACTATTGATCCCTCTTATATTCCAGGACATAATCTTCATGTCTTACTAGGGGATTGGAGGATCTCCAGAATGGTCTTTTGAACACCATCCACTATATCCTAAAAGATTTCATGCTCTCTCTGCCATTTTCCTGATCTTCTACCCTAGCCAAACTTAGTGGCACCACAATCCACCTTTGCTCTTGTTCTGGTAATAACTCCACTTGGAGTATTCTGATGTTTTCTTTTCTCCTTTTTCTTAGAATGAGAAAGGACTTCTTCCCAATCAATGTCTTCTTGGCTCTCCATCTCTTTGCCAAATTTCCATTCCTTTTCATTCATTCTTCTTTTCTCCCAAGGGAGGGTATCCATTAGGCCATTCCTAGGGTTTAAATTTTCACTCAAAAGTTTAGTATCCTAGCTTAGATCTTCATAGGTGTCCTCTACAAAATCTGGGGTTATTTTTTCTAGGGGTTAAGAGGGTCACTAAAAGGGGGGAATTTGATAGAAGTCATGTTCAGGATTAGAATGCCAATATCCAAAGACATACCCTAGATAGGAATGTCCTCCAATCCAGGAAATCCATTTTCTTTTTCTTCTGGTAAGAGCTTAAGATTAGAGGAGACAAAGTCCTCATCCCTTTTCCTTTCCTCCATATTTTCCAATGTTCTTTCCTCATCTTCCCTTGGGCCAATATTATTTTCTGCTCTTGTTTGGTGATTAGTATATGCATTAGGGTCCTTAGATTGTATTTCTTTAATATTGTCAAAGGTATTCCTCTAAGTTTCATTTTTCCTACCAACCTCCTCACTGGTATTGCTTGCTTGTCCTTCCCCATCATTTTTGTTTCTCTAGACAGTCTTAGGATTGGACAAGTAATGTGTTATGATATGCAAGAAATATGATTATGGATAAAATAATGGTGATGTGTTATGATGACTTTGAGATTATCTATCATGACCACATCTGATGGACATGAAAAGTTGTAATAACATTTGAAATTTTAGTTTTTTGTTCCCTATATTAAAGGATTTTCATCATTAAAGGTGTTGTTCCCTAAACTAAAACTATATTATAAATAATTAGTTTGCATTTAATTAATGAATAAAATAATATTCAATTAAATAGATAATGGGAATTATTAAATGAATATTATGGATGAAATAATGGTGATGTGTTATGATGACTTTGAGATTAGCTATCATGCCCACATCTGATGGACATGAAAAGTTGTGATAACATTTGAAATTTTAGTTTTTTGTTCCCTATGTTAAAGGATTTTCATCATTAAAGGTGTTGTGCCCTAAACTAAAACTAGATTATAAATAATTAGTTTGCATTTAATTAATGAATAAAATATTATTCAATTAAATAGATAATGGAAATTCTTAAATGAATATTAATAATGATGTGATAAATGGATAATAAATTGTAAATGGTATGTGACGATAAAAAATGAATAATTAATGTAATTAATGATAATGGATTATGTGATGATGATCAACATTTGATGATTAGGGTAATAATTAAGTGAATATTTTTAGGGTCTAGATTTTTTCCATGTTTGAAGCCATATTTGAAGTGACATTTTTTCAAAGAAAATAAAAGTAGCCAAGAAGAAAAATTAGAGAGGATGAATATAAAATTAATGAAGATGGAAATGATGACATGACCCAACTAGGTAAGAAATAGAAATGAAAAAGTATAAGAGATTAGATGATTGATGTCCCCTCAAGAGATCATTTATGCATGGTGATATCTTGAAAGAAGAGAAGATAAAAAATGATATGTTAGATAAAAATGAAAAATGAAGAAAAAGATATGCAAGACAAGAAACACGATTATGGATGAAATGATGGTGATGTGTTATGATGACTTTGAGATTAGCTATCATGCCCACATCTTATGGACAAAAACATTTCTAATAAAATTTGAAATTTTATTTTTTGTTCCCTATGTTAAATTATTTTCATCATTAAAGGTGTCATGTGCTAAACTAAAACTAGATCTTATTATGAGAAAATATAAAATTTTCTTTCTTTGAATGATTACTAATTGTCTTGTCTTTCACATGCACATGTGTTGCTAGCTACCTAGTAATGCTAGTTAGCATGAAATAATTACTATGAGAGAAGAATAGAAATTAAGGATGTGGAATTCATACAGGAGGACACACATGATCCTATGCCCAAGGATGATGGTAATGGATCATTTTCAATTCTTGACTTACTATCTAAGGTAAGGTGATGTAGGAGCATCTAGGGTGTAAGAGCAATCTTGCATCACCCAAAAATAATTTCCTTTGTTTTAATTTTCAATAAGGTCTTATGTGGGAAATTAATTATTTTAAATTTCCAAATATTGTACTATTTCCCATGTGAGTTTGTAATTATAATTTTTATGGGAATTGACTTCGGTAAATGTTACAAAGGCATAAAAGGGGGAATATTCTCTTTGGGGCATCCCATTTCTTTATGGGGGCCACTTTGTATGCATGTCCTTGCATGCTTATTTGTATTATTTGAATGCTCTTGCATGTTAGGGTGCCCAAGTTTGCCTGTTGGTATATGTTCTTCCATGGAGCTATCAGAGCCATGAAAGAATAATGAAGCATGTAGGATTGACCAAATTTGATTGGTGATGGTTTAGGTGCCCATGTGAAGGCCATGTGAGAATTGGTTAATTTTTATTATTTTATGATTTATTGTCCAAAATATGCATGGGTTTTCCAAGGAGGTATTTTTCTTGTGGTTTTGGAAAACCATAGTGGTTTTTCTCATTCAAAAATCTATATATTCAAGCCTTGTCATTTGGGAAGATGGATTTGGAGTTTTTGTAGGTGATATGGAGAGATTTTTTCAAATTCAAGAGAGAATTTGAGGACTCCATGTTAGAAAACCAAGATCACCTGCATGCAAGATGGATACCAGTCACATGCAAAAGATATGAAGAACCAAAGAAGATGTTTTGTAAACCTCAAAGTGTAAAAATGCATTAAGAGAATCAATAATTACAAAAGAGATCAATCCTTATGAAGGAGATCAAGAAACCCTAAAAGGGAAACCCTAAATGAAACCCTAGTGTGCACACTTAATAATTAATAATTAATTAATTATTAATGTGCCTAAGTTTAGCTTAAGTAACAAAGAGGAATAAGTGACTTAATTAATTAATCAATATGATATAATTAATTAAGCATAATAACTTATTACTCTAACACCCCCCCTTAAGATGAACTTAGGAAGAAGCTAAAACACTAGAATAAGATGCATGAAAGCAAAGATGGGTTCCGACAACTAGGCCTGATCAGGTACCCAAGTACAAATGCAATATGAGGTAGAGAAGGAAAACCCAGTGGGACAAAACCCCCTTACAATGAGATGACTGCTGCAAGAAGCACTAAAAGATCACTGTGGAGTAACACTGGAACCACAATCTGACAAGAAAGGAAAGATAATTCTGTCTATAACTAAAACCAAAATTGAAATCATGATAATGTGACAGCAGACTCGATGCCACGGAACACTCGAAAACTCACAAACTGGAACAACCCTCGAATCTGTGAAGCAACAAGAGATGAGATGATGACATAATCTGGAAGCCATGTAACTCAATGCCGATGCCAAACTGAGACTAAAAATCTTCCATGGGAAGGAGTACCATACAAAATTTGGAACATTAACCATAAAAACATGGCCCTCAAACTGAGATGGATCCAATGTGGATCATTAGCCATAGGCTCTCAATCTAAAGTGTGAACCGATGTGAATCAACAATGTGCCTAGCTAAGCAAAGATATGGACAAAAGAAACTAAGAGACCAGATAAACTCATGTGAGTTTCCATCAAAACAAGATGGAGATAGATATCAAAGTGAAGACTACACTCTAATCAGATTTATTATGGAAGAAACCCCCTGAATGGAACTTTATCATAGTTCATTTATTACAATAACCCAACGATTGTAAAAGGAGATCATACTAAAAACTCATAAAAATAAAAAATAAAATAGACCTCAGATCTATGTAGAGGACTGAATCAGCTTTCCAATGCCACAAGAATGACAAAAAATGGAGCACCGAGTCAAAAGATATGCCCTCCGAAGTGAAAACAACAAGATCTGAGTTCAAAGGCTTGAAAAATAAATCTGGATTAGAATATGATTAAAACACAAGTACCACTAGATCGGTGTCAGAATCAGCTTTCCAACGGTATCTCATTTGCAAAAACAGAGATTGTATGCAAAAGATATGCCTGATTTCATGAACACTGCTCCAAAATGCCTAATAAGGGCTGCAGGGCGCCCAGGGGGTAAAAAAAATTAGCCCCTGGTCCCATGTAGGACCAGGGGGCTTGTGGTTGGGGGCTGGGGTGAAGCCCCTGGTCGCCCATATGACCACTAGTAAAGCAAAAGGGGCTGGGCAGCCGGGTGCGGGCTGGGTGCATAGCGCCCGATCCCCCATACGACCGTGGCCTCTGCATAAGGGGCCCGCCAGGGGCAGGAAAGGGGAGCCACCGGCAGCGGTGGCTACTTGGCTGCCGCCTGGTGGCCGCCCGGTGGCCCACCGGTGGCACATTTGATTTGTGCAAGCAATGCACCATTTTTAAAAAATTTCATTTTTTTTTTTAATTTTTCAAGAAACAGTGCATTGGAATGCGTGTTGGGGAGGTCGTACGACCTCCCTAGCAAAAAAAAATTGCCTCCTAGATCAACTACACCAAAATGGATGATTTGACAGGCATTTATAGGGTTTTGGGATGTTGCGAACGTGATGGCGATGTCCATTTGAGCCCATAGTGTCCCAAAAAAATGGCTACCCCTAGATCTTGTAGAAAAGATGTCTGTGGAAACCCTTGCACTTGAAACTCACAGAGAGGCCATATCTTCAGATCACAAACAAGCAGTTGTAGGTCTGGAGCTCTGATACCATGTTAGAAAACCAAGATCACCTACATGCAAGATGGATACCTGTCACATGCAAAAGATATGAAGAACCAAAGAAGATGTTCTATAAACCTCAAAGTGTAAAAATGCATTAAGAGAATCAATAATTACAAAAGAGATCAATCCTTATGAAGGGGATCAAGAAACCCTAAAAGGGAAACCCTAAATGAAACCCTAGTATGCACACTTAATAATTAATAATTAATTAATTATTAATGTGCCTAAGTTTAGCCTAAGTAACAAAGAGGAATAAGTGACTTAATTAATTAATCAATATGATATAATTAATTAAGCATAATAACTTATTACTCTAACACTCCATTGTTTCATAATTCTATTTGCATAGAATCCCATATTTTAGAGAGCTAGTGAGCTCCACATTTTGGGAGATAGTGATCTAGTGGAGTCCATGTGAAGGGAACTTGAGAGATTCATTTGAAAGAAGGTTGAAAGAGACCAAGAAGACATTTTTGTTGTAGGTTTGGAGGTGTACTACAAGAAGAAGAAGATTGATGTTTTCATGGTTTAATTGTAGCAATGATTTCTAATAAAGATTGTAGGGTGAAGATGCTAAAGGCTTGTGAGGGAAGTCAAATTGAAGGAGATAATTTTTGTATTGATCCTTGTTGTTGTAAATATAATTTATATCAATTTTGTAATGGTTTTCATTATCCCACATGGCTACAAAAAAGATGTATTTTTAGAAATTCCTTGTTGTTATGTAATTGAAGGATATTTTGAATGAAAAGCCAAAATGTTCATTGTTTGCAAATTTTTGTGTCATTTCATGAAAATTTTGAGTTGCATAGTTTGTTGTTGTGAGTTTGTGTTAGAGGGTTGGTTGGTCCTTCTACATTAGTGGTATTAGAGTGAGCGTTCTTGAGTGTGGACAAAAGCACCGATGTGAGGCAATTTGCACCAAGGCCTGGGGTGGAGTGTGTGTGGTTTGTAGACAAATCATCGAATGTGAGGCAGTCTATACTTTAGGGGATGGGATAGGTCATGAGGATTCCTATGAGAATTTTGTTCTAGGAACAATATTGGGAAGAAGTGGAAAATAGGAAGCACCATGAATAATTTGAAAAGCTTCAAGCTAAAGTAAATGTATTGGAAAAGAAGAGTAAATGGGAAGAGAGATATGGGAAGAAGAACATTCTCTTGAAAGAAGACAATGAAAAGAAGAGAAAAATGAAAGAGTGTTGTAGCCCTTTGGTAGGGGTTGAATGTAAGGAATAATATGTGGGGGAAACCCACATAAATGGAATTTAAGATAATGAGGCACAAGTTGTAGCGATAGTGTGTGAATGGAGTGAGTTATGTGAAGCAAAAGAAGAAAGTTTGCAATTTAAAATTGTCAACATAAATGGCCCCAAATTTAATGATGAGGTTGAAGATGATAATGATGGAACCTTGTTGAGAGAAGATATAGGGAGAATCCAAAAAAAAAAAAAATTTGAAGATGAAAAGTTTATGGAGAGGAAGAAATTCATTACACAAAGAGAAGATAATTTTTATAACCCTTTTTTAATATTTTATTTGTAGGTAAAAGAGAAGTTACAACTATTCAAAAGAAGAAGCAAGGAGTGTAGAAATAAATTTTCCTTCAAGGAGGACATGGGTATATGGAAGAAATCATAACATCCTTGTGAAAATGCATACATGAAGGGTGTTGGTTATTTTTTAAGAACCAAACTGATCTCTAGAAATACCTATGGACTTTTCCATTTCCAATTATCAGTATTTATAAAGGGATTGGCCAATGAATGAATAAAAGCTGCAAGACTTCTATTCCAACTCTTTGGGCTCTATGAAACCCAGGAGGGTGATCCCATAATGTATACTCAGAAACTTCACACAATTACAATCAAACACATTGCCAATAACATATATCTCACATAAAACCATTCAATTATATGCATCTAATAAGTTGACAGCTTATTAATCAATGTCATATATATTGTGCATGAGAAGATGGAACTTTAACATAGAACAACAATAGTATCCATTTGAGAGTTTATGATTTAAAATTTGAGTAGCTAATGAATCAACATAGGAAATTAACCACAAACACTTTGCATGAACTAATGCCTTTATCACAAGTGCGGAGTCAATATTACTCTATGTGACCTGATAACAATTTAAACAATAACACCTACAACCTCAAGAAACCTTGCATTAGAAAATTTCTCTATGACATTCATGATTATTACTACTTACTACCATTCTAGCACCCAATTCCTATAAGCTATTAATCTCACTCGAGCATTTACATCAATTGATTGAATCAATAAGCAAGCATGAAACTAAACATCTACCATGAGATGATAGAGACAAATGAAAGAAATTTTGGATTGCTTTCACTCATAACTTATAGAACAAATACAAGGAGAGACAATAGCAATGAAACTAATATTACTCTACATTATAAATGCTATATTGCTATCAAACTTACATGCATAAATATGAACTCCAAAAGAAACTTCAAACAAAAACTCTAAAACTTGCTTCATATTATCTTGACAATTTCATAGTGTTAACTAAAAAATTTCAACTAACTCCTACTTCTGGCCTTGATTTCCTTCTTATAGAGATGAAGGAGCAAAACAATATTTAGGCCAAAAAGCACACATGTCAAGATTTCATTGGATCATTGCAACAATATTCTATTTTTAGTTACACTCGAGTCTTCAGGTGAAGCAAATAAACATGATGAAAATTTGACCTCATCTCGTTGTAGAAAATAGGTCTTACCTCCAAAGACATCATTATTTTGTTACAAAAATTTCAAGAGATTCTCCATGCACTCAAAAAATGCCAACCTTTGGAAGTTGAAATAGAAAAACTTACGAAGCAAGACAAGGAAAGTAGACAAAAGTCAAAATTCACTTATCCACATTAGCACCACGTGCTATCCATTTCAAATTGGGGAGAGAAAAATATTTTACCATGTCATATCAAAAGCCTAATCTGTATTTTATTCAGGCTATCTATTATTCTTCTCCCATCCATTATTCATCTTACTCATTAATCCCTACATAGATTCATTTTGTGTATTTCTCCAACCAAGTATTATATTTTTCCTTAGTGGGCCATTTTACACTCAACAAATCTTGCACCTTAGTAATGTACTGGGAATATCTGGAATCAATTAAAATCATGGCTTCTTTAACAAATATGTCATCTTTGTTTCAATTTCCACCATTGTGTCAATATTTGAATTAAGCAAGATGTAGTCAGTGGCAGTCAAGTTCATCATAGCTACTGCAAAAATTCCTCCCAATTGTTTCTTCCAGGTGTCAAATGGATGTAAGTCATCTTTTGAACTCAATATCTAAGGCATACCATATTCCCCCATCTCTTTGAATATCTTCAACTTACTCTGGAGCTGTATACCTAACTTTCCATGGAAAGTAGTTATCTCATTTATTGAGTCAATGATTTACAAAATGTCAGGAATATTGGTAGGTACCTCAGGGTCCTTGTTCATTTTGGGCATCATTTCCTTCAAATCATTTACCCTAGTAATCCAATTATTCCATTCATTCCTAAGGGCCTCTTGTACTTGCAGATACTTGGTATTTCCCTCATGAATATTCTTATAAGTGGTCCAAACATCATTGGCCTTGTGGACCAACTTGATCACCCTATGCTTTAGTACATCCTCAAAAATTACATTTGCCACCTTGACTGTTTCAAGTTTGGCCTGCTTGACATTTTCCTTCTCAACAGTCAACTTGCCTTTGAAATCATCAATTCTCAAGGCCAAAGTCTCCCTATCCTATGTAGATAAATCAAATGAAGAAGAGGATGGCTGAGCTATTGTCTTTTGAGTATCTTGAATAGTGGCTCTCATATTATTTAGCTCATCTAGGGCCTTATTGTACTCCTTAACCAAAGAATCATATTTTTTTCTGAGAAATATGTGCAATTAATTTCGTTGCCTAGATAGGAGTTATGTCAGTAGCTCTTTTGACCACCAAAGAACCAATAACTTCTTCAATAGGTATAGCAACATCATGTTTTCTAGTATTAGGTGCCATAGACCAAATTGCAAGAGTTTGTAACTTTGGACTATATCTAGAACCAAACACTTTATCCTCAAATTGATCTTTAGATATTAAAGCTTGAGGGTCTCTTCTCACTGCATCATATGCTATGGCATTAGTGATAGTACATCCTAGCAATAACATGATTCCACTATCCTTGACAATTTTCCTAGCCTCGGTGGGAGTAATAGCTATGATTTTAGTGCTAATTTTTTCTTCCTCTACTTTCTCAGCTTCCTCCTAATGAGAAGGTTCAACATTAGTTCGAGCTAATTCAATTCTCTCCTTTATAGATCCTTACTCCACTGTTGAATCATAAGCTACTAAAACTCCTTGGAATGCACAAATTTATTGTCAGCTAGAAATTCATCACACTCCCTAATCCTGGGATCATCAACACTTTCTCCATTATATTTCCATTTGACAATTTTGTCAAGGGGAACATCTGAATTATAAGTTTCTTCAATATGAGGAGGAGGAAATTTCCACTCCACCTCCTTATTCCCTGGCACATGTTCTTCCATTTGTTCCCCTCTAACTTCTTGAACATCTATAGGTAGCTATGGGATGTCCATAGCATGTTGTTGTTGTTG
Organism: Sequoia sempervirens; assembly: GCA_007258455.2. NCBI lineage: Eukaryota > Viridiplantae > Streptophyta > Pinopsida > Cupressales > Cupressaceae > Sequoia > Sequoia sempervirens. Next base: position 881,857,680 of record VDFB02281492.1, on the reverse strand, counting down.
TTGTTGTTGTAGGAGAACTTGTGCTTTATTAGCAACCTCCTTTACCTTTACCTTAAAATCACCAAACTGATAATCCCTTAGCATAGTGAAGGCTCTTTCCAAGGTGTCTGCAATTACACTATATGGACTTATGTAAAAGGCATTCCTTTTCATGATACTTTCCTCAATGTTCATTATAGTTGTCTATTCTTTTTTCCTATTCATGCCAACCTCATTACTTGTCATATTTCATCAATAGGAATTCTGAGATTATTTACTATGATTCAAAAAAATTCATACCCCTTAGGGGCAGTGACTTTGAAGTAAGCAAAAGGAAATTAGGGATTTACCACAGTACCTTTCCTAGGCTTTCTAAACATCTCATAATCCATGAAATCAATTTTCCACATGAGCTACATAAAAGCCAATCTATCTGAGACATATAGGGTTAGACAATGAGGTGCCACTTTAGATCCATAGGCTCTGATCAAAGTATATTCAGAATGTAAAAACCAATCTTCCCAATTATGTGTGGCTTTGATCCTAGTATATCTTTCAGGTGCATGATACTTCTAATCTCTGGAGAAAGCCTAAATATAGGTTCCACACCTAATGTTTCTAAGATATCGTATTTGACAGTATTAGCAAACAAGATATAATTGGAATTGGAGCACTCCTTATCCCAAATGTATGTCCACATCTATACTGGTAGAACATTATTTTCACTGTCCCTAAGTTTTAGATCTAATTTTCTTTTCCATTCATAATCACCCTCCCATAAGAGCATATGCATCAATAAAGAGTAATGGGGGAAACATAAAGGGAGTACCTCTATTTTTATTTTGAGGAAATCCTCATGCATTCATTCAATAACAAAATTGGCATAATCAAAACCATTATTTTGATTATGACCTTGTATATCAACCACCATCACTAACAAATCGGAGGCTATCCTAACCTCAAATTCTCGAGCCAATACTTGGTTTAATCAATAATAAGTGCTCTTGAAGTAATCTTAAAACTCTTCACACTCAAAAGGCTCAACATACTTAGTAGTGAATTTCTCCTTGCTCTTGTGTCACACAAGAAATATTTCTTTGTATGCGGGTAAGTACACCAATCTGTGACACAATTTAGTTGCCAAATTGTAAAAAACTGCAAAAAAGGCTGAAATTGGCCATTTGATGCATGCCAAATGGAAAAGTTGAATAAAAGAAAAAAACACATTTGAAACCCTCATTTCACTTCAACCCATGGCTTGGCCCTGAGGATTTGAGGTCTAAAACTCGTGCTCGCCAAATATCATCCATTGTTTGCATCATTAGCTTGCTATTTTGTATGAGGATGCTACCAACACGTCAGAGATGTTGAAGATTGTGAAGAGGTGTGATTTTTATTCTATTTATTTCAAATTTGATTTAGAATTCAAATTTAAATAGGTTTTTATAAGAAAATTTTCTTCTGATTCTTAGGGAATGAATCTCCACCTCCAAACATGGATAATTCATAGTCACCCCCTCAACAAGAGCCTCCTATTAAAGAATAACCTGAAACCCCTCTATCAATTGATAGGAATCCTCAAGGAACACAAGAAAATATTCTAAATCAAATTGAAAACAATAAAAGAGACACTGAACAATTAATTGGAAGATTAACCGAGAATGAAAAAACCCACCCTTATAGGAGAGGGATTGTTGAATCATTGAAGTCTATTGTATCTCATGTAGGAGAAATGTGCAAGAAAATAAATTTTTGGTCAAATAAGAGGCATGAGATGAGACAATATTATGCTAATGGTTTGTCATATGCAAGTGTTGAAAAACAAAAAATTAGCAAAGCCGACTCATGTGCCCTATTTATAGACCCAACAACCAATGCACCTTTGTCTCATACATGTAGGAGGTTCCCCATCATTGGTGCCACCATGAGTTAATTAAAAAATAAATTTTGGGAGAGGTGGTGGATGGTTTTTGACTAGCCTCCATGAAATAACCAAGAGGTACCACAATACTTTTTGAGGAAACTCTATTGTTTGTTTATTGGTAGGGAGGTTGGATGAAACAATCACTGTTTCATGCTCTAGGTCTTGCTTGGAAGACCTCTAGGGTGTTTCACTCCACCACTTGAAACCTATAGGACCTCTTCCTTCTTAGGGTCCCCTGATTTCTCCTTGCCAACCCAACTATCAACTTAGATCCTCCTACCAAGTCAAGACTTGGTGCAATCTTGAAACACTTGCCTTAGCCCTTAATCCATACTAAAGGCTACAAATCCTCCAAATTATTGATTTAGTTTTACAGGGGTGTGGAGGTGCTTCTAAAGTCATCAATCCATCCTACTAAGTGTATTAGGGGTCCACCTAGCTCCATTTCCTAGTCACTTCCACCAAATCCTCATTTAGGCCTAAAAGGCTACTAGCCTTATTAGCCCTATTAGGTCTCCTTCTCCGAGAAATCGGGTTTGTTCTCCAAAACTTTCCAAGAACACCCCAATATTTTCTTGGGATTCCTATTTCATATGCCCACCTCTCAAGAATTTTTGGAGTCTTGGGTCTCAGCTATCTGTACAAAGCTCTAACCTAAAAATGAGCAAAACTAGGCCTTTTAAGCTCTTTCCTAGCTTCTTTGCAAACTGTTAAGTCCTTCCCTCATTAGATGGATTGCTGGAGTTTCTTTCTCCTTACCATGTCTTTGAAAGACTTGTACCTGCCTTCTTCAAAAGGTAATTTTTCAAGAAATTGACACCCTTGCAAATTAAGTGCTCTGCACTAAGGTCTTCCCTACCTGAACACTTCCCTGGCTCACCTAGGGAAAGACTTCCATAGTAGCTCCTATGCTTTCAAAGTCCCTAAACGCTACCATATGTACATCCATGGAGTCTATTCACTATTCCCAAAGGTCCGTACAATTTTTACGGTGGGAAAGTGAACTAACACTCCATTCTCACAAAATTGCCTAGTTCAGACCAGCAACAGTAAGAAAACCAAACTAATTACAAACAATGCTTGAAACTGAGTAAGGAAACTAACTAATGCCACACAAATCTCGAATAACAACTACTCTACATTCTACACAAATTACAGTGCCATGATCAATCCATTAAAACCTCACTTCAATGCAAAAATCAGAAAAATCACACCCAAACACAATTGCTTTTCTTGAATTCACAAAACTTCAAACTATATCAAATGCTTCCAACCTCACTCCAATGCCGAGGCATCCCATAAATAGGTCACCCAAATCAGTTATCCTCTCCTTGGCTCTTCTTGGCTGCTTGTAGCTCCAATTGAGCAACATTTCCAAACATTTTGCAAGAATTTGAAAAGAAATTCCTAAAAGGTCTAAAAGGTCAAAACCTCACTTGTGAAAAAACCTTAAGCCTGTCTAATGGTCAACATGACCTTCATCAAATGATCAAAATCCAATCAAAAAAATTCCACTAAGGCACAACCATAAATGAACTTGAATAGATGATAAGTTGGCCTTAACAAATTGCCAAAACATGACCTTCTAGAAAAACTATGGTAACCTATGGGTGGTCCTGCACCATTTATCCTCAATAAGATGCCAAATTATTTTGACATCTTAGACTTTCAGGGTAGGGGTGGGGGCTCCACACATGATAGACCTACTGCGTGACATAATCCATAGTTGACACTAAGACCCTTGGCTAGACCCATGGTGGAGCATGTCACCGTTCCTTCCATTGTTAAGGATAGTGTAGAGGTGGACACGCTGGAGTCGATTGGCTCACTCACCCAGACCATTTTACAGTGTGTGAGGCCTCTAGTAGAGCCTAGTGTGGACGAGATTTGTAGGCCTCAAGCTTCACCCTACCATTGCGGTGCTTGTGGTGTAGTTTGCATGTACGATTATCAGAGTGCTTAGGATGTGGCTACACAACCTACATCAACTGCAAAGGTGAAGGCTTTCACAAATGATTTGCTGAATGATACATTCGACATTGACACTCAAGTAAAATTCAACAAGTTCATTTAATGTTGTTTATTAAATTATATTTTGAAATTTAAGAATAAGTAAATTAGTAGAATTTTGATATGATGAAATCTTAGGGTTGGATTGTTCAAGAGACATGCCCCATTCCTATAGACCCTTATTCGTTCTCAACATTGAGTCCATAGGTATGCAACTAGCATTAAAGATATTATTATTTCATTTGAACAGTTGAATGCTATATTTGAATGTTTGTATCATAACATGCTTTGGATTTCAAATAGTTTCTTGGTGGACCTTTGACCTCCACACCTTGCAATTCATTTCCTCAAACAACTTACACTCAAGTAGCCTTTATTCAATAATGGTGTTGTAAACCAATGTTAGCTAGTTTTCATTACATTTGTATTCCTTGATCGTGTCACATTATCTTCTCCTAATTCACTTTTTGTTCCTTTATTCCTTCCTAATCCCATCACATTAACATAAAAGAATGCAGATTTTAAATGTACTTGACGTCTATTACAGATGCCAAACACCTCTCTAACTCTAGATGTCTCTCTCAAGATGTAAATTGCAGGCTTCAAGCAAGGAATTAGGCTTCTCTTTAATGGAAATTGTGTCTCCTCAGTATAAAATTCATGTTGCATGTAGGTTAAAGAGTCACCTCCAAATGGCCTCCCTCAAATAGCAGGTGAATAAAATTTCACTTTAAGAAGATTTCAAAAATGCTTATTCAATGGCCATTCCCAAGTGCCTTTAGATAAAATGCAACCTCCTTCAAAATAAATGCAAACTAAAAACAAACCTCAATAGAGGATGGTGCATGGCCTCTAGTGATTCACCCTCCAAATATAACTGCCACTAGCAATGGAAAGAAATTAGGCCCTCTTGCCTTGACAAAAAAATCAATGAAATCTTAGAGACTGTTAACATCCAGAAGGATATTATGAAGCGGCTCTTAGGCCAGCTGGTCATTTCTAAAGAAAGAACTCAAATTTTGGAGGGAAAGGTTCTAGAGCAGGAGTTCCTATGGCCAGGGGAGGTGGAGAACATGAAGCATTGGGACATGATTGCTTCTTTACCTAAGTCTTTTGAGAGGTAGGAGAGGTGGGAAAAGGAATTGGATGATTAATGGGCCATTGTTGGCACTGAGAATGAAAAGATGAATTTAATGACCGAGATTGATTCCACCCATTAGAAGCAAGAGAAAAATATGCAATGCCTTAGGGTAATCACTAATTACTATAAAGAAACCATGAAAAACACTTCCCTCACTCTTTAGGTTTGTCAAGATGAATTAAGGAATTTCTAGGGGAAGTGGGCCACAAATAGTGTGGACGATGGTCATATGCAGAAGAAGAAGAAGAAGGGTAAAAAGGTGGAAACCTTAGCTCATGATAACACATTGAACACCTGGGAAATTCAACAAGGGCTTGTGAGGAGTTCTTGTTCTTCTAACAATAATGACTCCGCATAGAATGTGATGTGTGAGTTCTCCTTTGTTCCTAGATTAACTGGATTGCATTTTTCGGCTAGGACCACTGATTTTTCCTGATGAAGAGCTCTAAAAGGAAGATTGAATCCCCCATCCTCAGGCACCTCACATAGGTTTTTACCATTGGATGCATCCTTTCTTTTTAATTTTTTTGGGTCGGAGAGTGCCATAGTGTGGTTTTCACTCAAGGACCTAGAGATTATTCTTAATTTTTTTCTTTTGTGACTGAGGGATTCAATTGTTTCCCCATAGTATGCATGTGTATCGAGCTCAATGATGAACCCTAATTTGTGATCCCCACATGGAATATTATCCCGTAGTCCCATGAATTCTGAGAGTGCCTCATCATTTTTGAATGTGTCAAGAATTGGTGGTCCTTGTAGGTCATAATCGATGAGTTGTGGGTAGACTAGATGGATTTCATGGTTTTGATTTTCAAACTCATTGGATAGAGTGCTAATCATGAGAAGGGTGGTATCCTCGAAAAGCATGGGTAGGTTGGTTAAGGGATCCTCATCATCACTACTACTACAAACATTATCTATGTCAAATGTGAAGTTTTCTATGACTCGACCTATAGATACGGGTAAGTGAAGTTCGACTGTGGATTGCTGAGGAGGATTATTGACCTTTCTAACTGGAGGACTTTGGCCATGTATGGTTATACTCAGAGCGGTACATCCAAGGCCAATATTTCTCATTTGCGTCTCTGGAATGATGGGTATAGAAGCCCATTGTCATTTTACCCAAGTCTCTAGTTTCTGTCATAGCCCATTGCGAGCATCATTTGCAAACCATTGCTTCTATCATCCATTGGTAGATTGGTTGCTAGTCTATTATCTTGATATAGGAGATGAGATGCTTCCTCCTCTATGAATTATCAACTAAGATCTCCCCAACTTTTGAAGTTGGGATATTCTTTAGGGGATTTTTGAAATGTGGAGGCTTCATTTGATTGCGAACATCCTCGTGATCTAGGATATTGTGGTAACTCTCCTACCACAAAAAGCATTTTTAGGAACCGTATAGTTTTCACAACCATTATCGTGGATGATGACTTTGATATCAAATATGGTGGGGATGGTGGGAGTGGGAGGTGTCTTTGTCATAGAAGTGGAAGTGAGAGTGGATGGATCAGTGTACGGTGTTGATGGGCCTTCATCATTTTTAGGAACTCGAGGGATTTTGTAGTTTTTTTCCTCAAGGTTCTTGCAGTAGGAGAATGGTTCAAGATTTCCATGGATGGTGACCTATTGTACTTCATATGTAAATTTGACACATTGATAGAAATTTGATGCTACTACTTACATTGCATGGATCCATGGATGTCCTAGGAGAATATTATAAGGCAAGTCGAGGTCCAGAACCTGACATGTAGTTTAAATGATAGCTGGCCCCACTTGAATAGGGATTTGGATTGTACATTGGGACACTCTTTCTTGATCATCATACACTCTTATTGTAATACCTTTTCCTTTGTTGATAGAATCCTTTGAGATTTTCAAGTTCTTAATGAGCTTGAGGGAACAAATAGTCAAGCTTGCACCTCCATCCACCAAGACTCACTTGACTTTATTTTTATGCACTAGGACCTCTAAATGGAGTGCACGATTGTGAGATGGTTGAGTGGGAAAGTCCTGATCAGAGAATGTAAGGAGGTTTGGAGTGATGATGATTCTGACCATAGGTTGGAATTGTTCTGCATCAAGATCTGCAGGGATAGTGGATGAAGCCAATGCTTCCTTAAGGATTTTCTTGTGGGTAGATGAGATTTTTAATAACTCCATGATGGTGATTTTTTTTGGGGTTATTTTTAGTTGATCAAGGACATTGTAACCATTGGGAATAGATCTAGGGTTGGGTGTGGGTGCTCTGTTTGGCTGAGATGACCCTGCGATGGTAACTTTGCCGCCTTTTGTGGTGACTCCACAATCGACATGGGCTCCTTTGATGGTGATGGTAGCATAGTAGTCATCCAAGGATGCGATAACATGGACATACACATGATTCACATTCTTGAAGGTACCTTTCCCCTTATCAGTGTTATTGTTGCCTTTATTGTTATTGTTAGGCATTGAATTTGTGTATATTTTCAGATTATGATTTCTTGTTGGTTGTTCCACATTTGTGATTCTTTGATCAATGAGGTCTTGGACTAGGTTCTTTAACCTCATGCAATTTTTAGTGGTGTGCACTTTGATTTTGTGGAAGTCAAATAGCTTATTTTCATTGTACCGAGGAGGTTTCACATCTAGTTCCTAGTAACTCTCATAGGTGGGAGCCTTGATGAGGTTTTCATTTATTAATTTCTTCATGATGATCTTGAGTTGTTCCCCAAGGGTGGTGTACTTTTGCTTGGTAGAATTCTTGTTTCGTTGGGGCGGTCATCTTTGATCATTGATGTTATTGATCACTTGACTGTTTGGTTGTTATGTTGTGTTTGTTGGATGGTTGTTTTGATGATGGTTTTGGATTTGTTGTTGTGGTGTGGGTGTGTTTTTCCATGGGGCACTGATGAAAACTTTGGCATCAATGACACCATCATTGGTAACATTCTTTTTCTTGCCCATGTGTGAGGTTTGTCATTATAGCTTGTAGATGGCCAGTTGTTCTATTGTTCGAGATATGAAGTTGATCCTCCAGGTTGTGTCACAAGGGCTCGTTCGATGCTAAGTTCCTTGGAAATCAACTAGTCGTACATGGTGAACCCTTGGACTTTGAGATGGAATGCTAAGAGGCCATGAAGGTTGGATATGATAGTGCACAATTTTTGTTCCTCAGGCGTGACCCATTTTCTCTGATTGGCCTTGGATTTCCACCATTGTAGAAATGAAGCAAATGATTCATTCTTCCCTTGTTTCATACCTAAGAGTTCCTCTAGACTAACATCCATGGCGATATTGCATGCATAGTATTTGGTAAATGCGTCTATGATTTCTTGGAACACTTTGATGCCTGTAGGTAAGTGACATAACCATTACATGGTGTGGCCAGCCAAACTCCTAGGAAATAGCTGCATTAGATAGGTATCGTCATATGTGACTTCCCTGTAATGAACCTGGAATTCCCTGATGTGATCTTCAAGGTTTCCCGTCCCATGGTACTTATTGAATTTTTGGATCTCAAATCCCTTCGGGAATGGTTTCCTTATAAGGCTTTTGTGAAATGGATAAGGACACAAGTTGTTGGGTGTTTTCATGGTTTTCCCTAATTGAAGGTCAAGCACTTGTTGTGAGAGTAACCTGATTTGTGTTATCACATCATTTTGTGGATCAGGGGGTGGGATGAAAGTGTTTTGAGGTGGTTTGATTGTCGGTGGGATGGTTGGATTAGTTGGTATGTTGATGGATGATGTTTGTATATGCTGTTGTGCCAAATATGCCTGTAATTTCTATTTTACCAACAACACTTATTATTGGTCTTGTTGTTGTGTTATTAAGGCTTGTTTCTGTGCTTGTTGTTGTTGTTGAGCCAACAAAACTTGTTATTGAGCTACTAATTGGGTTGCTTCATGTTGTTTTTGATATTGTTTTAGCACTTGCTAATATGCTTGATGTTACACTACTTGTTGTTGTGCATGATACTACACTTGTGCTTGTGTTTGAGCGTGTGCTTGAGCCTGGGCCTGAGGTTGAGCTTGTGCGGCTTTAGCTTAGGCCTAATCTTGAGCTTGTGCTTGAGTGGAAGCTTGTGCAATCTGTGTAGCTTGTGTGGCTTATGCTACTTGTGCGGATTGTGTAGCTTGCACTACTTGAGCGACTTGTGTTTGTTGTTGTTCCAATAAGGCTTGGGATTGTGCAACCTACTATGCTTGTTGTGCTTGTTGTGTGACTTGGGCAGCTTGAGTATCTTGCACGGCTTGTTGAGTAACTAGTTGTGTACCTTGTTGTTTTTGTACTTGTAGGAGTGCCTTTTGATAGGCAGCTTGTTGAGCTACTTGCAATGAAATAATATATTGACTTGATGTGTTCGAGTTTGGTGGTGGTGGTGGTGGAGGTGGATTTGGAATGGTTCTTGTTGTGGTGTTGAGAGGCACCATCATGTTGATGATTGGGGTTTAAGTGGTAAATGGTGTGATCAATGCGGTTGGTCCTTGAGATACCATGTTTTGAGATGTTTGGGGGATGGTTGATGATGAAAAGGTGGTGTTTTGTGTTATTTAGATGGTTGCCATCTCTTGTTGCGATATCAATGGCAAGGTGGAAGTATTTGGAATGATGCTCTAATTGATGCTTGGTGGGTTGATACGGTTTTGTTGATTAGCATTTGGTAAAGGGGGAAGCCTTAAACCTTGAGAGGTTATGGGGAGATAAGTTTTGGGTGTTACATGGAATGATGATGATGATGGGTCATTTGGATCATGAAAGGTGAGAGGAACATATGGATGTGATGGATTTTGGGGTATGGACTATCCCAAGATGGTGTTTGCATCCAAATATTGATTTTTATGGGAGGATTTGTTTGTAATGCATTGAGAAATGCACTTCCCTTGTTAAAAAATGGGTTGAGTTGGAGCGATAGATGATGTGATTTGTGGGATATTTTGAGTGATGTTATGAAATGGGGGTGTAGATGAAATGGGGATGGTAGATGAGATTGGAGGAATGATCCCAAAATATGGGTCCACAATAGTGCTCACATCGAAATCTGAGGGGAGATTAGCCCATTGCTTTGTTAATTCAAGCATGTATAGTGAGGGATTGAGTCTCATCATGATGTTGATAATCTTATGGTTCTCTAGATTTTGAATTATTTTAGTAATCTCCTCATGTGACATTCCAAAGGGATTATTGGTAAGATCCTCCACTTGGACACCTTCCTCTTGATGGTCTTGCGAAAATGGAGGAAGGTTAATTGTGAGACTACCAGACCCAATATGATTCATTTCAGGAGTGGTCTAACTCAAGTCACTCAAAGTAGATGTTTCTTTGTTGGCTTCCATGTTCCTCTTGTGTTGCAATCTAGTTTGCACCATAAAATAGGGATCAATCTTCAAGAATGTGGAAGGTGAATTCTCTAATTCTTTGGATTGATCTAACTTTAGGTACAAAAGAGAAAATTGAGAATGATTTAAGGATCAAAGGGTGATAATGATATGGATGTAAGATGGATGTTTGATGGATGATTGGAATTTTTTTGAGAAAATATTGAAGGGTATGTTAAACTTTAGGACTTGATTTGGGATTGATTTTTTTTGGATTTAGGTTTTGGTGGTGGACTCATAAACTCTAAGAGGTTGGATGTTGTCCTAGAGTTAAATTGTTCACAAGATGCTAATTTATCTAGGTGTGAGAAGAAGGATTCATCTAAACAATCCTATCCAAACAAGATGATTTTGATAATTAACTCCTAAATCCCAAGATTTTGGATGTTATCAAGGGATAAAGTTGTTCATAAGGTTCGATAATTTGTTCAAATATGTGGAGAAGGATGCATCTACACACATTCAATCAAACAAGATGATTTTGGATTGGTTTGAAATGGTTTGCCCAAAGTTTAACATAAAGGATTTTTCCAACATTTTCAAAGAGTTGATGATGAGATGATTTTGGTTTTTTCATGTTCAAAGATGGATGAAGCTTTGATTTTGATCCTTGGTATACCTAAAAAGACACTTGCTTACTAGACCCTGGTTTTAAAGAACAAGATTTTCTCTAAACAAGATGTTCAAACTCCCTAAAAAGATTTGGGTTTTGACACTAATAGAACGAGTACAAACCAAGATTTTTTCTTGAAGCTTTTATGTAAAAGTTAAAAAGCAGTCTTGGTCTGAATTCATATAGCATTGAAAGATGCTTTTGGTGACCTTTCGGACTAAGAGATTTTACCTTTGGTTTCCTGATCTTGATCTTGCGTGAAATCATTGGAGACACATGTGTGGAGTCCAATTGTTTTTAGTTTTTGCTTAATGACTTTGTTTTACCACAAACACTTCTTAATTAGGTTTTCAAACCAGGTGTCCAATGTTTCAACTTCTTCTCATTCCACAAGGTATATCAGGTGAAACTTTGATGAAATCAAGGAAAGGGTTATCTATTGTTAACTTTAGTAAGAAAATTGATATATAATCCAAGTTTCAAGAAACCTCTAAGGGTAAATTCCCAAGGGAAAGCAATAACACATGAATTTGGTCAATTATATTTACTTCCTAAAGGGTTTGAAGTTTTGATGACAATGTTAAATGTTTTTTTCCAAATGTTTTCAAAAAAGAAAAGTGTTTTTTAACCAAGAACAAGCACAATCCTACATATATGAAAGATTATATTTGTTGAGTCCCCACTTGGACAAGTCCAACTACACATATTTTTAGCGAATGGTTAGATGATTGACCCCATTGGCTCCCCTCCATGACACTCACTTCTTAGGGAAGCCAAGCATCAGTACCCATGAAAATCCCATGGCATACCTTCCATTTCTACTAAAAACCATAAAAATGTGGGGTGGCTTCAAAATGGCCGTTCTTGCACCAACAAATAGATAGGGATTTTGGCCTTTCTACAACAAGGGTTTTAATTCAGAATTTTCATTTGTAGGAGTCGACCCAATGTGGTGAGAGACCATTGTTTCCCTTCTCATTGTTGTCAACCACGTGATACTGGCCTTTGTTCTAGTACCCACTTTTATATCTCGGCTGGAAATACTCTTGGCTTTAGAGTGTTATCAGTTGAGTCATTCCCTTGGGTGAGTACTTTTTCCCCAAGGAAGGCCAAGGAAGGCCCTCTAAGATAAAAAAGATTCAGCAAACATATATGTAACTTGATCGATCTTTTTTGAAAAACAAAGAGAGAATATATGTGATAGGTTTACTCACACCACAAGATGTGTTCAATTTTAGTTCCCAAAATGAAGTGTGGAGGTGATTACTTTATCCCAACTTAAGACCAAAAAAACACCTTTTGATTCTCAAGATTGTCACGAGGCACGAGAGAAGTGCATACATCTTTTCAATGATGTTAACTTGAGTAAGCAATCACAAAACAAAGTAGAATATGTTCATTTTAAGTCCATAAATAACGACTTCTTTTTAAAACACCAAAGGACAAATGAGAGTTGTTTTGTTCAATTGTTAACCTCAAATAAAATCTAGTCAATTTACCTAAAGTTCATTTCAACCCTTTGCAACAAAAATTAAATTTTTTTGTAATGTTCATTTTAAAGCCCAAAAAACAAGTGAGTTAGTCTAAAATAGAAAATTAAAGCATAGAATGGAAGCTCTAAGCATTTAAAAATGCTTTATCAACTCCAAATTTAATGCTCAATTTATTTTTATCTCCAAGATTCTTCAAAGATCACCTCTTGCAAGCTCCTTGTGCAAAGGGAATCCCTATTCCATAGTGGATTGGTGTCACTTTCTTGTGAAAAGTGACCCTTGAAAAGCTCAATGATAAAATTCCTTGAAGATGGAGTGGATAGAATCACTTTGCATGAATTGTGAATAATCAAATGCAAAGGATGAGTTCTCTATTTATAAGAGAGAATGATGGAGAGGCATGCAAAATGGGTGAATGTGGGACAAATATTCAACCAATAAGAAGGAGCCACTTGTCCAAATGTAAGTGGATGGAGGATGTGCAAGTTTTGGTGAATGTGCCAATCAATGACATTAGGTGGCCTTTTCAAATTTCAAATTTGGCTAGTTGGAGGGAGAAAAAGGGGCTTAAATGCCAAGTAGGGGACATGTAAGAGGATAATTAATACTATGTTGGAAGGGACAAGTCAACTTGGATTTGAATTCAAACTTGAGGGAATATTCCAATTTTATGCCATGTTGATGGAAAATAGAGATTTAATAAATGAATTAATTGATTTATTTGTGTAAGTGGGAAAAGCTAGAGGATGGAACTTACATTAATATTAGATTTAATCTTGATTTAGTTAACTTAAATGAAGATTAGGTGATTTGACCTTTTTGCTTTAGATAATTTTATGGATTAAATAAAATAAAAAAGGAGATGGAAAATGATAAAGATTTAGTTAAATAAATATTTTGATTTATTTAGCTAAGGGGAATAATGATAGTGCTTATTTAATTTAAATGGAAGGCCTTAGAGATAAATCAAATAAGCTTGATTTATTTAATGAATGGACTTGATTAAATGTAATATGCTAATTTTGCATGTCTACACATATATATGCATATATACATATATATACATATATATGTATATAAATAGATATACACATATACATACATATATATACATATATACGCATATATATACATACATGTGTGTGTATATATATATATATACATACATGTGTGTATATATATATATATTCCCACACAGAAATATTCAATATCGCATGTACAATGCTTGCCGATACCATGGAACAACAAGATGAATTGTTGCTCAAGCCAACAAACACTTACCATTGACCCTCCACATATCAAGGACACCATTTTTTAACAAGACCAACCCACGTAATTTCCAAGCTCCATGTTGTGGCTCAAAAAACTTGGTGAGCATGGGTACGCAAAGCGGGCTTGCCACCAAAAACCTAATAACATATATATGCATTAGGTTAGTAAGAAACCATAAAGGTATTGAAGGTACAATGAGTTTGGTGGCTAGTAGGCCCTATTATTTGCAATTCATCAGCCTTCGCTACAATGTAGGGTAGATTGGAGGGTTCTAAAGCTATCGTTTTGTGCAGTTAGTACACCATTTTACTTGGGTGTTTTCTATAAATTGTTAATCATTCTGTGGTTGTTGTACGATGAAGGCAAACAAAGTAAATGTGGATAGACGAAGTGATGCGATAAACTTTTGTTCTCTAGAATCTATAAATGATTTTACATGGTTAGTTTACATAGATGGTTCATTTACTACACAAAAATATTCTTTCTTTTTTGAAAGAATATGGTTAGGGTTAGTTATTTGTTCGCTCTTGGTCTATTTTTTTGGTTGTCTATTTGTATACCCATTTTTGAGATTTTAAAGGCATTATCATTCTCTTTCTTTCTTCCATTAAAAAACATGGCTGGGATTGGATATTTGCATGCTATTGGTGTAATGTTTTATTTGTCTATGTGTATCTTTGGCATTGTAGCCATTACCATGGCAACAATTGTATTGATACATGTGTAGGGTTTTGCATTGTATGAAAGCATTAACATATTGGAGATAAAATTACTTTGGTGATTGTCCAGTATTATTCTAGTAGGTCTTTTACAATTTCTCTATTTGTGGTGAAGTAGCTCAAATTTTCAATGAAACTTGTGGGGTTATACTAATTTTTACATGGGTGCTTTGCATAGATGATCTCCAAAAGATATGGTTAGGGTTTGAAAACATATGGTTGGGTTGGTTGTCATGGTTTGGTGGTTGTGGAAGTGGTCACCTTGATACATAGAAGGTGAATGGTAAGTATTTGCTGCTACGGGGATTAATGCATTATGTTGTTGTAGTCCAATGGGGGCTGATGAAGTAGATGCAATATTGAATGTAGTAGTGTGGAAAAGTATACTTTGATTAAGTTGAATTTTTCAAACAACCATTTTAGTCTTATATATACATATATACACACATTTATATACATATAAATGCATATATACATACATATATATACATATATATGCATATATACACATGTATACATATATATATAGGTATACATATATAAAAACATATATATACATGTACGTATATATATACATATACATATGTAGACATACATATATATAGATATACACATATACATACACATATATACATATATATATCCATACATGCATACATATATACATACATATATATGCATATATACATATGTATACATATATATAGGTCTAGATATATACAAGCATATATATACATGTACGTATATATACATATACATATGTAGACATACATATATATAGATATACACATATACATACACATATATACATATATATGCATATATATATATATGCATATATATGCATATATATATATATAATATATATATTCCCACACCGCAACATTCAATATCACATGTACATTGTTTGCCGCAACCATGGAACAATAAGATGAATTGTTGCTCATGCCAAGAAACACTTACCACTAACCCTCCACGTATCAGGGACACCATTTTTTAACAAGACCAACCCACGTAATTGCTAAGCTCCATGTTGCGGCTCAAAAAACCTGGTGAGCATGTGTATGCAAAGTGGGCTTGCCACCAAAAACCTAATGACATATATATGCATTAGGTCAATAAGAAACCATAAAGGTATTGGAAGTACAATGATTTTGGTGGTTGGTAGGCCCTATTCTTTGCAATTCATCTGCCTCAACTACATTATAGGGTAGCTTGGATGGTTCTAAAGCTATCTTTTTGCACAATCAGTACATTGTTTTACTTGGGTGTTTTCTATAAATGGTTAATTTACTATTTCTCTCCAAACTATTTCATCTCAAGTCTAAAGGTTTTCCCTATGGATGCCTACCTATATGGTTTGAACTTTCCAATGAGATTTTGTTGGATGAGCCATGAATAGGATTTGTTTATGTTTAACCTCAAAGATAGAAACATATAAGAAGAAGATATTAACAATAAATTAATCATCTATGCAAAACACCTGTCTAGAAAAGACTACAACCTAGAAAAATTGATTGAAAATTGGAGCTAAATGATTTGACACTAAATATTATAGAGAAATAGAGAAATTCTAAAAGAGGTATTATAATAACATTAATGCAAGTTGGAGTCTCAATTAAGTGGAGTCACCCTACCAATAAGCATCTCTTCAACCTCTATTAACTTTTTGACTAACAATTTTTCTGTGCCTGGGTCCATTCCATTTGCAAAGTTGAACTGATGGGCACCTTCTCTAGAATAAGACCTTACACATATGGTTTCCCACCATAACATTCAGCGTTGGAAGGTCTATTTACTATAGGTTTGGGGAAACTATAGTTAAATCTTCTTCCCTCCTTAACAAAAATATGGATGGGGTGAGTAATTTTTGTGGCCCTTGTTTATTGTTTGTAGTTATCGTTGTGCATTTTTTACTTCATATGCATCGCTATAGGGGCAATTGGACTTAAATCTTCTTAATCTTATCAAAAAAATTGAGCTGCATCACCTCACACTAAATATTATAGAGAAATAGAGAAATTCTAAAAGAGGTATTAGAATAAGACTAATGTAGCTTGGAGTCTCAATTAAGTGTAAATATATATATGAAAAGATAGGAAGAAATAACATGCATATTTGAAAAAAAAAAGTGCTTACTATCTAGGAGCATTTTGTAGAGGCTATTTGTTTGAAGTTTCCAATAGTAATTTCATCAAACCAACCTTGAATAGCATTTGCAATCTAATAGCTCTTTTACAATTCATGTTTTTAGACAAATACAAAACATTTTTCGAGGGCTTTTACTAAGACCGTAGAGCTTACCTATTAGGAAAAGGATCTGCCTAAATGTTCCTCATTGGTGAACAAACACTAATAACTAAAACCATAAACCAACGTCGAACTAATTACTAACTCTATGCATATTTTCCCTTGGAAGAAAGGAAATTTAATTGTAATTCATCCATCCATATAAAACAATAATATCTTTCAAATCTCCACAATGGGAATAATGTCAAAGATACAAACATTTGAGAAGAAGAAATAAATAATAAATCAACCATCTATGCAAACCACCTATATAAAATGATGTACAGTATATATATATATATCTTTGGCACACCAACATTCAATATTGCATTTACATCAACCACAACCATTGTGCAACAACAAGGAACATTGGGCCTCGTGGAAACATACACTTACCATTAAGATTCCCTATATCGATCATACCATTCTTGACTGTCAAGAACCCACGTAACCGCCTATGGCCATGTTGCCAGACAAACTAAACAGTGCCCTCCCCGCTAGCTAGCAATATATATATAGGCCAACCGTAAGGATATTTTCTCAGGGAAGAAAGAAAATTTAACATGAAAACCTCCATCCATATAGAACAACAATATCTTTGAAATCTCCACAATGGGTATAACAACAAAGATACAAACATTTAACAAGAAGACATAGACAATAAATCAACCATCTATGCACCCTGCTCATGTAAAATGACGTACAATATACATATATATATACATGCATGCGAACATATATATATATATATATATATATATATATATATATATATATACATACATACATACATGTATATATATATACATACATACATGTATATATATAAATAGACATGTATATATCAATATATCTATATATACACAAATCTATATATATATATATGCATGTATACATATATACAGTATACTTTAATTAAGTTGCATTTTCAAAGTAGTCATTGGGTTTTATAACTGTGGCACTGCACAATGTATAGGTCATTTTGCTTGGGTGTTTTGTGTAAAAGTTTTATTTATTGTTTATGTTAAAACTCTTTTTCTTCGGAATCTGTAAGTCATTTCCCATCGATGTATGCCACTATGGTCTTATATGGATGGGGAAATTGCAAATATACAAATATATAAATATGTAAAGTGTTTGTTATTTGTTTAAATTTTCTGATGGGATTTCCATCATTTGAGTCGTAAATATGATTTTTTTACATTTAACCTCAAATACAAAAACATATAGCAAGTAGATATTAATATATGCATATACACACACACACACATATATACACAAATATGTACATATATTTCTATATATATATATATACATGGGTATGTGCAGGATCATGGTATGCCAAACAAGCCCTTAAGTGGCAATGAAAATTCAGAACAATTAGAGTTAGGCAACTTGATGTAAAAATTTGAATAAGTTATCTATATTATTTCAAAAATATGTAAGAATAGATTCTGTGGAAAATTGAATGTAGTTTCTAAACTACTAGGTTTTATTTTTTTAAAACAAAATCTATTTGGTGAAAATTTAAAATTTCAATGCAGTATTACTTAAATTTCAGGAAAAAATTCAGAAGTAGGTGTATGTCTGACCACCCTAACCATAATAAAATGATAATATTTTTTATGATATTTTTATATGTAAGTAGAGGACCTGTCCGATGTGACGATATTTCTTTGTAATTTTTTCCATGTAAATAATTAATTATGAATTTTTATTACAAATTTTAAAAAATATAAAAACTCGTATGTCTCCACCACCTAATCCTTGTCAAAATTTCATGAAATTCAATTTTTTTTTTAATCCTATAGTATGCAAAGCATAGAATGTGATGCATGTTTTGATTCAAAATATGATACCGCTTTGAAAGTTATAAAATGTTTTACAATCAGCCTATCAATCGACTTTTGTCATATAATTCTAGTAGAAAATAAATAATAATAATCTATTATTAAATCTCAAAATAAACATAATTTATATTGGCAAAAACTGAGAATCTCCTCTACAAACCTTTTCATTTTATCAATTTTGGATAAAAATAAAGTCGTCAACCACATGGGCGAAGTCCGAAAAAACAAAGTAAGCTGTTAAACATGCTTTTTGTGTTGACTTTTTAGGATTGGTATCTCCTAACCAAAAACCAAAGCAAACCCGAGCCTATTCCCTAGGAAATGAATTTTGTGTCAGACATATCGGATATCCGATTTGAATCGGATATCCGATCTGTTAACATAGCATTTTAGAAAATGTCAAGACTTTATAACATGTTCAATATATCTCATTTGTAGTTTATAGTTTATTTTAATATATTTAGTTTATTTAATATACGATTTGGTTTATATATGATTTTTAAATAGTTTATAGTTTATAGTGTATGTTAATATATCTAGTTTAGAATA
>VDFB02281492.1:881725725-881838381 GCA_007258455.2 Sequoia sempervirens | reverse complement strand
TATTTTTTTTTTTTTTACAGTTATCTTCATGCATCTCTATCATTACACCAATTGCCATAGGAACTATTGAAGTTAAAAAAAAATTCTTTCAACTAAAAAAAACAACAATATCAAATGTAACTACCAAGATGCACATCCCCATGGAGAGATACCACTAACATAGGCACTAACAAATCCAATTCATGGCTGACCTGACAAACATCCCAACACCAACATCAAAGAAAATAGCCTATGGGCTAATAAATGTTAATACATCCATTTATATATGCATATATGGATAAACACATGTATGTATCTCTTACTACTAGTTCTATTACAATTTCCTCATTTCTCTATATAACTAAATTCAAAATAATGCAGTTGCTCTTATACAATTACAACTATTATATAGAAAATGCAACGTGCATAGGATGGAATTAAATATTATAGACCGACACAGAAATTGTGGAACAACTATTGTACAACAAATCCTATTCACGATTTTGCTGATGAAAATAACATTGGAAACTTCAAACAAATAAGAAACCCTCTACATATCTATATATATACAATCCCATATATTTTAATTTGTGTGGTTCTTCACTCTTTCCCTAATAATCTTGTTAGAATTTTTGTTTTTTGTCAAGCTAAGAAGATTTAACTCCAATCAATCCATCCATATAGATTGATAATGTCTTTGAAGTCTCAAAAAGTGGGTATAACCGCAAAGGTACAAACTACTAACCCTAACCTAATTTTTTTAGTGAGAGGAAAAATATTTAATTACAATAAAACCATGCATAGAGAATGATTATCTCTTTGAAGTCTCCAAAATGGCTATAACGAAAAACATACAAATAAATAACAATGAATAATAAGAAAAGACAAACACATGAACAACAATTTAATCTTTCACGCAAAATTACCATGCTAAATTGCTTACAGATTTCGGCGCACAACAGCCTTAAAACCCTCCAAAATGCTATAAAATAGAGCAGAAATCAATGTTAAAAACCTCCAACTTGGTAACAAAAGGAACAATAAGCACACAACGAAAAACATGAAGAACAAATAATCTTCTATCAAACCAGCACCACAATGGCTCTTCTAAAAAATCAACTTAATCAATATACTTTCTAGCACATTTCACACTACAGTAGTGTTAAAACCATCCAAGCTGCTATCAAATGCAACAATAAATAGAGAATGAAAGACACAAACAATAAATTACTCATTTATGCAAAATACCCATCAAAAACAACTTCTATGGCACAATATTTTACAACCCTGTAACTTGGTAAAAAATGAGACTGAAGGTGACAATTTTAACAATAGTCTGTTGCGTATCCCATAACAAAATGGATCTCTCGACAATACAACTTAATGAAAGTGTGCTTTCCTACATGACAACATTCAATATAGTATTTCCTTTGGCCAGCGCATCCGTGCACCAACAAGAAGATGCATTGGTGCTCGCGGCAACAAACACTTACCATTCACCTTCCCCATAATGACTACACCATTCTCAACCACCACCAACCCATGTAATAATCAATGCCCATGGTGCCACCAAAAAAAAATAGTCCCCTCCTCACCCGCCAATAGAACCCTAGCACCAAAAAATCCAATTTGTGGATGGGATGATGAAAATCCCAGCGGAAACTTCAAACAAAATAGCCTTGTTTATTGGGTGACAAAAAAAATATTTCACTAGAATAGAATGAGAGAAAAAATATTTCACTACAATAGAACTAGAACAATAAGAACAGAATGAAAGACATGAACAATAAATAGTGTGCTATCAAACCAACACCAGAATGGCTCTTTCAACATTTTTTAATGCATTAGTGTTAAAACCCTGTAACCTCCTATCAAAACCAACAATAAACAGACAATGAAACACATAAACAATAAATTGCTCGTTTCTACAAACTACCCATCAAAAATGACTTACACATTTCATGCCACACTAGTTTTACAACCCTCCATCTTGCACAAAAATAGAGCCAAGGCCAACGATATTAATAGTACTCTGGTATCAAACCCACACCACAATCGCTCTTTCAACAATATAACTTCATCAAAGTATGATTTCCCACACTGGAACATTCAATATTGCATTTACTTCAGCCTCCACCCTCATACACCAACAAGAAGATGCATTGGCACTCGCGCCAACAAACACTTACCATTCACCTTCCCCGTTATGATGACAACATTCTCCACTTCCACCAACTCATGTACTAACCAACGCCCACGTCACCACCAAAAAAAAATGCGCCATCTTGACCAGCTGGTAGAACCCTGGCACTGTCAAAAAAAAAGTGCAACTCCACTGACGAAAATCCTGGCAGAAACTTGAAACAAAATAGCCTATCAGCTAACTATAAAATAAACACAAATCATTTAATTTTAATTTTCATGACCATAATTTTAAATGAAAAATTACCTTATGATAACCTCAAAAATTTGGACGCCCTCCCAAAGAGTGAAAGAAAGGAGGAAAGCGAAAGTTAAATTTGAACAATTCAAATATCCCTCATCAAGGAAGGCACGTTGTAACTTGTAACAACCATAAATAGAAAGAAAGAAAACTATACCAAGACACGGTCTGCCTCAACAACATAATTGGAAACATTGAATGAATCCATATGCATCCCATATTTGTTTGGTTGGTGAATTTAATTGCTAATATTGTGAAAATTGTGGGAAGTAGCTACAATTGCATCCCAATGTAAACAATCGTCTCCGAGTCTCTTAGTTTTTAATAGAATAAAGGATATTTACTCCACCTCTAACACAAATTAACCATAGCTTCGAGGAGACTCTTCCCCATCACCAAAACAAGTGGAAGACGAAATAATTGAAATGAGACTTATAAAAGGGGAAATGTCTTCTCATAAGCAAGCGTGAAGGGACAATGCAATTTCAATTATTCTGGAGGGTTCCTTCCAAGTTTTGGAACAAAAAAAAATAGTTAGACCTACTCTTCCCCACAATCATTGAAAGAAGAATAGACTAACATAAAAGATTATATTACTCCACACCTTTATTTTGCTAATGCGTTTCAAAATAAAAATCCGTTAATGTGTTTTGTTGTTATTGCAAGGAAACAACCATGCATGCAACCTTGTTGTTTATTAATAGGCCTGCCCCTCTAAAGTTGTAATCAACCCAACAATTTTTTTTAGCAGGAGGAGAATAAGAGATGTCACATCGCACAACAATTGAGCTTTAGGGAGTTATTGTTGTCCCTTGCCAAAAAGATATCCACCAATTTCTTAGGCATGTACAAGGATTTTAGAATGTCGAGGTTACGGGGAGGAGAATTATGGTCACACACGATCCCAATTTCGAATCTCAGCTAGGTATGATACATTCTTACTCTTTCTTCAAATTATTTTCACATGCGTATTATCCAAATATTCTTTCTAACCACATGTGGTCAACTGTGTTTTGATGTTTACAGTTAATATAGTGAGGGGAAGATATCATAGTGCTAATGTTATAGAGAGGGTGACATATTGAGATGAATACAATGTGGCATTGTTGTTTAGGACTAAAAGTATTTTTCTAGGATTATTATTATGGATTTATGAATAAGTATCTCATTGTTTTAGAATGTAATTGTTATTAGCCGATAGGATATTTTGTTTGAAGTTTCCATTGGGATTTTCATCAACCCAGACGCAAATTTGTTTTCCTGGTGTCGAGGGTTGGTGACGGTGGATAATGTTGTCATTGTAACAGTGAAGGTGAATGGTAATTGTTCGACATGGAATTTTGCAAATACGTTGTTTGGTGGAAGTGGAGGTGGTCTCCTTGAAAGGTAGAAGGTGAATGGTAAGTGCTTGCTGGCTTGATGGTTAACACATTATGTGGTTGTTGTACGATGGAGGCAGATGAAGTAAATGCGGATGGACGAAGTGATGCAATATTGAATGTACCAGTTTGGGAAAGTATATTTTGATTAAGTTACATTGTGTAAACACCAATTGTGATGTTGGTTTTGTGGCATACGACTATGAGAAAAATCATTACCTTCGGCTCCATAGCTGATTTGAAAGTTTCTTATGCTAGATTGAAGATTGGTGTTCTCTAGAATCTATAAGTCATTTTACATGTGTGGTTTGTATGGATGGTTAATTTATTGTCTATGCATTCTTGTGAAATGTTTGTATCTTTGGCATTATACTCATTGTGGAGGTTTGAAAGAGAGTATCGTTCTACATCGATGAAGGAATTGTAGTTAAATGTTGTTTGTTTCATGAAAAAATATTCTTAAGGTTAGTAATATGTTCACCGTTTGTTTATGGTTTTTTGTTATTTGTGTGTATCTTTCGCATTGTAGCCATCACGGTAGGAGAAATTTGATTCAGTTGCATTGTCGAAATAGTCATTGTGGTATTGGTTTCATAGGAGGCCATTGTAGAAATCCTTGCATGAGGCTTTTTTGGTGGATTAATAGCAGACTATTGTAGAAAATTATGTCCTTTGGCTCCATTGTTAGTTTGATAGGAGGCTGTTTGTAAACCGTTTTATGCAAGATTGAAAACTCTTGTTCTCTGGAATCTATAAGTACTTTTACATGGTTAGTTTACATAGATGGTTCATTTACTACATAAAAATCTCCTTTCTTGTTGAGAAAATATGCTTAGGGTTAGTTATTTGTTCGCTCTTGGTCTATTGTTTTGGTTGTCTATCTATATACCCATTTTCAAGATTTGAAAGACATTATAATGCTCTTTCTTTCTTCTATTTAAAAATATGGTTGGTTTTGGTTATTTGCATGTTGTTGGTGTATTGTTTTGGTTGTATGTGTGTATCTTTGGTGTTGTAGCCACTACCATGGTAGCAATTGTATTTATCTATGTGTAGGGTTTAGGGTTGTATGAAATTATCAACATATTGGAGATAAAATTACTTTGGTGGTTGTCTAGTATTATTCTAGCAGGTCTTTTACAATTTCTTTATTTGTGGTGATGTAGCTCAAATTTTTAATGAAGCTTGTGGAGTTATACTAATTTTTACATGGGTGCTCTGCATAGATGATCTCCAAAAACTATGGTTAGGGTTTCAAAAAATATGGTTGGGTTGGTTGTCTATGTGTATCTTTCGCATTGTAGCCATTGCCATGGGAGAAATTGTATTTATTTGTGTGTAGGGTTTAGGTTTGTATGAAAGCATTAACATATTCAAGATAAAATTACTTTGGTGGTTTTCTAGTATTATTTTAGTAGGTCTTTTACAATTTCTCTATTTGTGGTGATGTAGCTCAAAGTTTCAATGAAGCTTGTGGATTTATATTGATTTTTACATGGGTGCTTTGCATAGATGATTGATGTATTGTCAACGTCTTCGTGTTTTATGTTTCTATCTTTTGTGTTATACCCATTTTGGAGACTTGAAGGAGATTATCGGTCTTTGGGGGTGGAGAGTGTAGTTAAATCTTCTTTGTTTCATGAAAAAAATATGGGTAGGGCTACTAATTTTTGGCTATTGAGGGCTATTCTAATACCTCTTTAACAATTTCTCAATTTCTCTATAATATTTAGTGAAAGTGGCCCTTGTTTATTCATACATATGTAGACACATATATATACTCTATGCATCTTTGTTGTCGTGCACATGGTTTGGTTTTCATTTTCAACGAAGCTTGTGGGGTTATAGTCTATTATACATGGGTTTTTGGCATAAATGATTAATTTACTGTTAATGTCTTCTTTTTATATGTTTCTTTGCCTTTATACTTCTTACCATAGGAGTAATTTTAGTTAAATCTACTTTATGTCACTATTGGTCTATAGTATTGATTATCTTTGTATAACTTTGGAGTTGCAGCTATTAGCATAGGGGGAATTGTAGCTATTTGTGTGTAGGGCTTAGGTATGTATGAAACCATTCACATATTGGAGATAAAATTGCATTGGTGGGTGTTTACTATTATCCTAATAGTTATTTTTAGAATTTCTCTATTTGTATATGATATTTAGTATCAGGTGATGTAGCTCTAATTTTCAATGGATATTGTGGCCTTATAATGATGTTTCGATTGGTGTTTTGTATACATGATTAATTTATTGTTAATGTGTTCCTGAGTGATTTTTGTGGCCCTTGTTTATTCTTTGTAGTTATGGTTGTGCAACTTTGGCTTTTTGTAGTTAAATCTTGTTTCTCTTGATGTTGGCCTCCTATTTAGATTATCTATGTATATCTTTGGCATTAGGAGCTCTACTTAATGTGGGTTTAGGGAAATTGTAGCTAAATATTTTTCCTTTCGTGAAAAAAAAATGGTTGGGGTGAGTAATCTTCATGGCTATTTTTTTATTGTTTTTAGTTATTGTTGTGCATTTTTGGCTTCATACCCATTGCTATAGGGGCAACTATAGTTAAATCTTCTTAATTTTATGAAAAAATTCGAGTTGCATTGCCTCACACTAAATATTATAGAGAAATAGAGAAACTGTAAAAGAGGTATTAGAATAACACTAATGTAGCTTGGATTCTCGATTAAGTGTCTATATGTATACGAATATATATATAAGAAGGTTGTTTCAACAATGTGATTTAATCAATATAGTTTCTCACACATTTTGCAGCAAATCAATGTTAAAACTGTTGAGCTTGCTATCAAAAGGAACAAGTAGCAAAGGCTAGGTCACATGAATAATAAATTAATCATTTATGCAAAATACCCATATAGACATACAAATATATATGCATGTAAACATAGAGACATATATATACATGTGTATACATATATGTTAGAAACTAGGAATTAGTTGCTAGACAAAAATACTTCCACTAGAGAGAGATGATGGCGAGAATGCTTGCTATATCAATATGCAAGATTGATTCATGATTGAATTGATACAAATGTACAAGATGAGGCTTGCTTATAAAGGCAAGCATGCACAACCCTAAACCTAACTTGAGCTACAAGATAGCTCAATTAGATAAGGATAATAAAATGCAACCTAGGACTTAAATTAATGCTTAAGTAAACTTATGAAAGTGTAATTAAATAGTTAATTACACCAACACCCCCCCATAAGTGCAACTTAGGGAGAAGATTATAATGCAAACTACTATGGGTCCTAGCAACTAGGCCATGTTAGGTACCCATTTACAGATGCAAATGAAATGCAATCTCTCATAAAGAGGAGAAAAGGGAAAAACCCAGTGGGAAGAAAACCCCTCTCCAAAAGAGAGAAAACAAAAAACAAGCATGACAAATGTAAACATGATGTATGGAGGACTCAATGATACCCCCCAAGCACTACATCCATCATGAGTATACAATAAATAACCCCCCATAAGAGGGAAGTGATGAGATAAGATATCCCCCCCATAATGTGTGATCTCCTGCAAACATGGTTAATGTCTTAAGACAAAACATAATCCAATGCCTACAAACAATGTTTCTCCCCTTGGGAAGAAGATACACCAAGTACAACTGTAGGAATGCTTCCCATTCTAGATAGGAAGTGATAGAAAGAGGAATCCAAATGTAGGAAGATTGTGTCTCTAAAATCTGCTAATGTGTTGCCAAGGTCTTGGATGATGATGATGATGATGCCACAATCCAATCAGGTACATGCCCAATCACAACAAATTGTGACAAACCAGGAACCAATGGAAATTGATCTTGAACAAACTCCATAGACAAACATGAAGTGAGAATATTGGATCCATGACTATCATCAAATAGAAGAGATAGACCCTCAAATTTTTCCTCCAAATCTGAAATGTGAGACTCCACAAACAAAGAAGTAATGTATGTCAAATAGGAATCCCAATCATGAAGACTATCAGATACCTGTTGCAATGAATCAATGGTAGTACTCAATGACTCGTCAACAGAAGATGAAGAATTTGGAACCTCTAAAGCATCTACGATCTCATCCAAAGGATCACAAGCATGGGTTATCAACTCTGAAGAATGAACAAGCACATGTGAGTTGGAAAGAGGAGCTTCAAGAGATGGAGAAGAATCATGGTCTCCATATGTACCTCTCTAATGTGAGTCCAAAGAGCATGAGTACATTCGAAGTGAATAAGTGTCTCCAAAATGTTATCATTTACATTTTCAAAAATAACTCTAAAGACTTTATCCCTAAAGCCTTTCCAAATGTAATACTCAACATCTGTGCTAGGACAAGGAACTTTATTAAACAAATAGGACAATAGATTCCACTCACCAAGATGAGTGAGGATTAAATTGCTCCATTTCTTATAGTTCTCTTTCTCCAAAGTAATTAAAAAACTCATTTACAAATTTAAAATGCTAAAAAGGGCCTATAAAAGGTACTATGGGGGAAAAAACCAGTCTCCAAAAGACTAAATTGGTGCAAAATATAAACACCCGGGGGCTGAAATTCGGTCAGTCATGTGACTTGGGAACTATAGGTTACAAAATATCTAGGGCTAAATGACCGTGGCTTCTCCCTCTTTATTTGGAAATAAATAAGTTTTATAGAAAACTTTTAAAAATCTCCAAAAAACCCATCACAGCTTTTTCAAAAATATCAATAGAAAGGTTTTTTTTTAAATCTTGCCCTCTTTTTGAAAAAACTAACCAAAAATAGGGAAAATATGTCCATTAAAAAATCTCGAAAAGAGAATATGCCAAAAAATTGGGCAGAGCGTATGCAGATAGGTGATAGTACCCGCAGATGGATCAGACGAATGTGTACTTTGATGACAATGGAAGGTACCTGCACTAGCGATTAAATGAATACCAACCACTTAATGTGGCATAGATTGTAGAATGATTTGATCGCTTGCAGATCGGATCACCAAAGACTGGAATATGCCAACTAATGAAAGAATCAATGTTTGCTGATGAAGCTATGACCAGATCTGACAATGATATGACTAGAGAATGGGTCTACGGATACCCTAACTCGACATACCCATACACCAGCAGTTTGGAGATGATGCCAGCAAACAATAATCCATGCCAATGGTGTTAATGAAGGATGCAAACAATAAATTGAATGTTGATGAGAAAACTAACAAAGCACCCACCAAAATATACCAAGTAGGCAATAAAGCCTAGGTACAAAATGTGATGATACCTTGACTATTGGCTTGGGGAAATGACCCCATGGACACTGGGAAAAATGAACCGGCGGAATGAAGACTGTCGATGACAGAAGGACAACTCCAAATGAATGCACCAATCATTGTGACCGGGCACTGTGAAAGCCAATGAAAGGAGATCATAGCCATGGATATTGTAGAATGCCGACAGAACTAGTAGTGATTGTTGGACCAAGGATCTCGAAAGAATAAGTTGACCAGATCTGACATATGTCTACAGAGGACATGGAATATTCCCTATGAGAATTCATCTAAGGAACCTTCTAATCTCAACCGTGAGGTTATTGAAACCCCAATCTACACCCAGCAAAAATATTCAAGCCAAAAATAAAACCCTCAGATCTGGGAAGGAGTCTGCAACCCTGGATGCTTTGATACCATGTTAGAAACTAGAAATCAATTGCTAGATCAAAATACTTCCACCAGAGAGAGATGATGGTGAGAATGCTTGCTATATCAATATGTAAGATTGATTCATGATTGAATTGATACAAATGTACAAGATGAGGCTTGCTTATAAAGGAAAGCATGCACAACCCTAAACCTAACTTGAGCTACAAGATAGCTCAATTAGATAAGGATATTAAAATGCAACCTAGGACTTAAATTAATGCCTAAGTAAACTTATGAAAGTGTAAGTAAATAGTTATGAAAAATACCCATATATACATACAAATATATATGCATGTAAACATATAGACATATATATACATGTGTATACATATATACATATATATAAGTGTATATATATACATGTCTACATAACCACATAATGCATTAACCATCAAGCCAACAAGCACTTACCAACCCATGTATTTGCAAATGTCCATGTCAAACACTTACCATTGATCTTCCCCATTACAACAACAACATTCTCCACCATTGCCAACCCACATAATAGCAAACGCCCATGCCACCACAAAGAAAAAGGAGCCCTCCCTTAACTGCCCCCAAGATGTTATAGGATGGAGCAAAACACGACAATTTTAACAATGGTCTATTGTTAAAGCAACACCACACTTGCTATTTTCACAATGCATCTTAATCAATATAAAACCCTCAAACTTGGTATCAACAGGAACAATAAGCACTAAAAAAAGGGCATGAACAATAAATAATGTGCTATCAAACCAACACCACAATGGCTCTCTTGACAATGCAACTTAATCAATATAATTTCTCACACATTTCACAGTGCATTAGTGTTAAACCCCTTCACCCTGCTATCAAAAGCAACAATAAATAGAGCACCAAAGACATGAACAATAAATTAATCATTTAAACAAAAATACCCATGTGAAACATGTACATATATATACATGTAAACATATGGACATATATATGCATGTATACATATATACGCATATATACATGTACATATATCCATGCATATATACATGTAAACATATACATACATATACATACACAACTATATATAAATCAAATTAGTTTTCCCAATGTTATATAGTCAATGTCTTCTCATAGATATTTTATCCTTTCGTTATTTCCCTATAATATTGAGTGTCGAATAATGCTGCTTGGATTATGAATCGGAAAATGAATTGTTATATAGATTGGTCTAGGTACAATATAATTTTATCTCTCTTTCCTTTATATTTATTAGTGCTGGTAGCATATCTATATTTATTTTTTTGTTAAATAAGTGCAATCATGGAAAATACACATCATCATAGCACATGGATAGAATTATTAAGGAAAATATGTTTTTAAGTCTTTCAAAAGATCAGTGCATGTGTACTTCCATGTCTATATATATTTATGTATGGATAAATATATGTATATATGTTTTACTAATAGTTCTCTTACAATTTCCCCATTTACTATATAATACTCAATGATAGATAATGCAGTTGTTGTTATACAATTCCTCTATTTGTTAGCAGACTACAAAGAAGGTGGGTATCAGAGTAAAATTAAAAGCATGGCAGCTCAATGAATCTGCAAATGTATATAGGCAAAGGGAAGAATAAATTGCATGGTGATTCATAATCTACAGTGTCCTCTTTGTAAGGATTTGAAGTGAAATCAATTAGAGGGATTTGAAGTGGCTAATTGTAAAAAATATGTATGGAACCAAAGATGAACAAAGTGTAGATATGTGTCTACATATGTATATATGTATATGTGTATATATATATGTATGTATGTATGTATGTATATATATATATGTATGTATGTGTGCATATATGTATATGTCGATGTAGATATATGTGTGTGTGTGTGTGTGTATGTGTATATGTATGGATGCATGTGTGTGTGTGTGTATATATATATATATTGAGAGCATCTAAAATCTGCAAACACTAAAACCACAAGCATGGGTTAGTAGCCTACAAATTCATCACAATGCTCCTATGAAATAACATGTAAATGCTTCAAAATGCAACAACTAAAAAAAAGGATTAAAAGACATCTAAGATCATAACATGTACCTATTTCATAGTGGATTGGTGTCAAATTTTCCAATGACCCTTTCCCAAACCTTGCTAAAACTTGAAATGATGAAATGTAATGGTTAAGAGCAAAGTTAGTTCTCAATTCAAGAGAGTAACTTTGCATAAGAGTTGTAGATGATCAAGATGAAGAATAATCCTTTCATTTATAGAATATTTTGATGAGAGAATGGCCAAATGGATGAATGTGGGACAAAGATTTAGCCAATGAGATGAGGCCACTTGTCAACTTGCCATAGGTTGAGGGATGTGCAAGTTTTGGCCAATGTGCCCAAGAGAGGGAGATTTCAAATTTGAAATTGTGAAATAAATGTTGAGTGAGGGACATGAAATAGAGAAGTTATTGCAATGTTGGAAGGGACAAGTCAACTTGTCTTCATTTTCAAACTTGAGGGAATATTCCAAAAAGGTGCTTTGTTGAGGGAAAATGATGAATTTATAAATGAGTTAAAATGATTTATTGGTGCAAGTGGGAAAAGCTACATGATGTGATGGGTGGTTAGGTTAGGTTAATCAAGATTAGATTAGATTAGGTGATGATTAGCTGATTTTGACCCCTTTGACTTGAATATTTGATTAATTTAAATCAAAAGGGATGGAAAATGCATTTGGAATTTCAATTAAATAAAGTTTGCTTTATTTAATTAAAAGGTTGATGTTTGATTTATTTAATTCAAATGAATAACCTTAGGAATGAAATTAATGAGTTTAATTTACCTAATGAATGGATGAAAGTGAACTAAGTCTACTTGATGAATGGACCTAATTAAATGCATGACACTAATTTTGCATGTCTACATTTTTCCCCTCTTTAAAGCATGTGCTTGCTGCATTGGTTCAAACAATAAACTTGCCACAATCAGAATTCAAAAAATTTCTGATTTTTTCTTTGATTGCCCCAATGAAAAGAAGTACACTAGTATATTGCCCCCTCAAGAGATCGAGCGAAAAAATTCGATTTAGGGTCGATCTCGCGATAAAGAGGTTCAAAAATGGATGGTTGTGGATGATGATGCACATGAGATGATTTTAAGATGCCTAGAATAACAAATCTATATTATCTTGGACAACTTAAATGATGATATGATGTGAGATGTATGAAATTGATGATGTGATATGTTGTGATTATGCAAATATATGATTTATGAGATGCCTAGACTAATAGATCTATATTATGATGATGAACATGTATGTTAGATGATATGTAGGATGTTGATGGTTTGTGGATGCAGGATGGATGCAATAGTGATGATGATTAATTATTCATGACATGATGTTAGTGCGAAAAGAAGAACTTAGATGATGGCAAGAGGTTCCAACAAGCTGACTTTATGAGAGATGATGATGATGATAGATGGATGATGATTTTCTTATCAAGGATTTGGATTTTAAAAGGGCTACTTACCTTATGTTTGATTACACATGTAGATACGATGCATCAAGGTATAAAGAACCTGGATGGCATTGTACCTAGTGCGATGGACTTTGACTCAACAAGCAGATAGGAGTATTCTTGTTCACACCTGACAGAAACCATGCAAGGGTGTACCTAACAAAGCAAGTATTCACCAAGTTATTTTACAAGAACGTCCAACAAGCATAGTAGACAAAAGGATAATTATCGTTGCCCCATTCCTATCTCTCTAAATTCTTCGTTTGGATATCATTAAGAGGTCCTTGGAATGAGTGCAATAAGATAAATCAAAAGAAAAGATCGAGCATGCAAACAAGCCAATGTTCTTCAATATTGCTAACCAAAAGGGAATGTGATTTTAAGGATAAGAACCGAAACTATTTTGAAAAGATAATGCCCATTGTAGGAAGGATACATCCTAGGACATGTTAGTGGATGGCAGCACATCATTTCATTTATCCAACGTGCTCTTTCTGATAAAATATGTCCCTTGTAGGAAGGATACATCCTAGGACATGATGTTATCAAATAATTGATATGGGACTGATTAGATGATGGACTATCGACACAAAGAATTGACCACCTTGTTTATGTACTGACTTAAACCTAAGACTTGACATTTTTGAGTTTTACTTTTAAGCTGCTAGACTTGTTTCTAACTGTTTCACCAAAGGTTGAGCGTGATGATCAGTTTATTATGAATGGTGTTATTGCGGGTGCAAGCAAGATGAGGTGGATGGATTTTTTCAAATATTTGGATGTTTTTAGAGTTTTGCAATGTTTTGAGGCTATTTTTTGGTTTGTTTTTGTGAGATTTTCAAATGTTTTGATTTTCGATTTTCCAATGTTTTTGGGATTTTTTGAGATTTTTACCAAGAGACTAACCTAAAGACCTATCCTAGGGGCCTCGAGGGCTGATCAACAGATGATCCTTGCCTATGTTATACATGCAGAGACCATGTAGTTTGACTGATGACTTGATCGATTTATAGATGAAGATATACATGATGAGATGTCAGTTTATTATGACAGATTCCTAAAGGACTAACCTAAGTGTCTCAGGGGATGATCAAATATCAACCTTTCCTACGTTCAAGCTCAAAGATGATGTAGTTTGACAAGACGACTCTGTTTTTGACTTTTTGAATTACTTTTTGACCTGTTTTTGGATTTTTTTGACATGTTTTGAATGTTTTTGGATTTTTTTGATTTTCTGATGTTTTTGGATTTTCTGATTTTCTGATTTTTTGATGTTTTTGGAATTTCTGATTTTTTTTATGTTTTTGGATTTTATGATATTTGGGACTTTAATAATATACACAAATCTGATACAATGAGAACATGCCCCCAGTGTGATGCAATAGACTACTCTGATAAAGGTAGGACAAACTGGCCGTGAGGATGGGTCAAGTAGTACTAGGAGAGATCATGATATGAAAAAATGACCAAGCTATGGTGCAGTTGCAAGTGGATGAGTGATGGATGGAGATCTGAATGCGATGGAGATGGAAGCATAATGGATGGATGATACAGAACAAGCCATACATATCCTGGTGGATGGAAAGTGCTTATTTATGCAAGGCACCTATTTGTCAGGTTTTCACCAAGGTACTTTCCCAAAGTGCCACGAAAGTGGTTTTCACTAGAGGACGATTTTTCTCTTTACTATTTTTTTATCCTTTTTCTGATTTTTTTTGGATTTTTTGTTTTTTTGATTTTTTTGTCACCAAGATGCCTGTTTGCTAGGTTTTCACTGAAGTAACCATTTTTTTAGGACATTTTCTGATTTTTTGGATTTTTTGGTTCTATACCTTGAAAGATCTAGGCATAAATTTTTTTAAGATGAGAGCTATTCATGGGCTCTTGTAGAGTTTCCCCTTCGGGTGTTGATAGATGATATGCCCCTGACTTATAACTTGTAGTTATGACAGATGGTCCCAACCAATTGGGTTCAAACTTGCCTTTGTTGCTTGGGTTTGGGACATTCTTTTGATTTTCTTTTAAGACCAGTTCTCCGACTTGGAATGTCTTGCTTCTAATTTTCTTATTGTAGCTCCTTTTGAGTCTATTCTGATAGACTTGCAAATGATTCAAAGCATCTATACATCGCTCATCTAGTAGCTCCAACTCATTCAATCTTGATACTTGGTAGTCTTCATCAATGATGAGGTTTTGCAATGATATCTTAAGGGATGGGAGCTCGATCTCTATGGGGAGTATTGCTTCTGATCCGTAGACCAAGGAGAAGGGAGTAGTGTCGGTGGGTGTGCGAATACTGGTTTGATAGGCCCAAAGGGTGGGATTAAGCTACAGATGCCAGTCACAACTTGCGTCATTGACTGTTTTCTTGAGGATTTTCATAATGGTTTTGTTTGTAGCTTCTGCTTGGCCATTGCCTTGGGGATAGTATGGGGTGGAGAAGCAATGCTAGATTTTGAATTTTTTGCATAAGTCGTGGAAATCCTGATTCTTGAATGGTGTCCCATTATCTGAGATAATGGCTTGTGGAACACCATAGTGACAAATGAGATATTTCAGGATGAACTTAGAAATCTGCTTCCTAGTTATGTATGTCATGGGTATGGCTTCCACCCACTTAGTAAAGTACTTTCTTAAGGTTATGATGAATTTGTGGCCATTAGATGAGGTGGGCATGATTTTCCCAATGAGATCAAGTCCCCACTACAAAAAGGGCCATGGTGTGACAATAGGATGAAGCTCTTAAGTTGGAGCATGGATGAGGTCGCCATGTTGCTGACATTGTAGAAACTTTTTGGCATAGTCATGTGCTTCTCTTTCCATTGTGGGCCAATAATACCCCATTGTCAATAGTTTCTTAGCTATGGTCATTTGACTCTAGTGCGAACCAAAAATACCGTTATGTACTTCAATTAGAGAGGTCAATGCCTCCTCGGTGTTTAGGAAGCATAGTAGGGTTCCTTATATTCTCCTACGATATAGGGTATCTCCTAGGATGACAAATATGGATGCCTTTTTGACAAAGGTTCATTTTAGGTTTGATGGTAAGTTGGCGGGTATGACTCCTATTTGAGGGTATGTGTAAATGTCATGATACCAAGGATCATTGGGACCAATGATTTCACACATGAATTCAGATTCTGGTACCTCGAATGCAGGGACAAGAAGCTGCTTTGTTAGGAATTCATATTTTGGAACATTGTTGGGGATGTCCAGTAGGGACCCAATTGTTGCCATGGTGTCTGCTGCTCTGTTGTTGGCTCTAGGTATATTCTCAAATGTAATTTCGATGAAGGATTCTTTGAGATTCTCCACCAATTTCTTGTATGGAGTGAGCTTATCGTCCTTGGTCTGGTATTCATTGTTCACTTGATTTATGATCAATTGGGAGTCTTCATACACTTTGAGAGCCATGATGTTCCACTACACTGCTATTCTGAGACCTATGGTCAAAGCCTCATATTTTGAAATGTTATTGATGTAGGGAAATGTTAGTTTGTAGGATGTTGGTATGCAATCCCCTTGTGGTGTGATAAAGAAAACACCAACTCCTGACCCATGTTGTGTGTATGATCCATCAAAGTACAGTTTCAAGTGGTCAGCTACTTTGAGTTGAAAATGGATTCATCTGGATACTCTGAGACAAGAGGTTTCTCAGAATAATTTGGTGCTTCTGCCAGTTGGTCTGCAGTGACTTGGCCCTTGATTACTTTCCTCTCCACATATTCGATGTCGTATTTTGACAGTATCATCACCCATTTTTCCATTCTTCCTGTGAGCATTTCCTTTGATAGTAGATACTTGAGAGGATCAATTTTGGTGATGAGTTTTATTTTATGTGCCAACATGTAATGTCTAAATTTTTGTGATGCAAACACTACTGCGAGGTAGGCTTTCTCAATGAATGAATAGTTTAGCTCATGCCCAACCATTGTCCTGTTGATGTAATATATAGCCTGTTATGTTCCATTTTCATCATGCTGAGCTAAAAGAGCTCCAAGGGCTACTGTTGTTGTTGACACGTATAGAATCAATGGTTTTCTTGGGATTGGTGGCATTAAAACTAGTGGTGTTAGTAGATATTCTTTGATTTTGTTCAATTCCTCTTCACACTTGGCATCCCATTTGTATGCTACTCCCTTGTGGAGTAGGTGAGAATATGGGTTATGTTTATCTGCCAATTGCGCTATAAGTCTTCGAATGGATTGGAGTCTTCCTTGGAGGCATCTCAATTGTTTTAATGTCTTTGGTGCTTCCATTTCAAGGATTGCTTTCACCTTCGTTGGATCCACCTCGATACCCCTCATTGATACTATATATCCTAGTAGTTTACCTGATTGTACACTGAAGACACACTTCTTGGGATTTAGTCTGACTTTGTACTCCTCCAGTCTGTCAAAAATAGCACTTAGGGTTGCTATGTGATCTTTTCTTTTTCTGGATTTAGCTAGGATTTCGTCGACATAGTTTTTGACCATTTTATGGATCATGTTGTGGAATATCAATGTCATGTCCCTTTGATATGTTGCTACTGCATTCTTTAGGCTAAATGGCATCATGTTCCAGTAGTAAGTCCCACATGGACAAGTGAAGGTGATGCAGGAGCATCCAGTGGTGTGAGGGCAATCTTGCATCACCCAAAAAGATGATTTCCATTTTTGTTCATGTTGTTTTCATTTGTAGATGTTTTTGCATTTCTAGACACCCTTTTCGTCAAATAAGAGTTTCCAACTTTCAAAACTGCTTTTCTACTTTTTTTGCTCAACTGCTATTTTTAGCAGGTATGAATTTGAAGGCGTGGGAAGACATAAATTTATGGGAAGGTTCAAGATAGAAAAATAAGCACTTTGGTGACAGAATTAGGTAAAGATAATTCACGGTTTGAAAGTTATTCAAGTTCCAGTTTCTAGTTTTTGATCTGAAAAACCTTCTGAGTCCAATTTGAGGCCCTAAACGGTTCTGGATGGGCCCAAAAATTTGTGGATCGACAAAGTGGAGTCCATAGGCCCCCTACTTTGTGGAACATCCTCTTTTTGAGAGCTTTCTAAAAAGGTATTATCATTGAAGATCCAATGGTCGGATTAAAAGTTATGGCTTCCGAAAGTTGGTGCATATTTTAGAAATGTGCTAATTTTCAAATGTGAATTTAAATTTGAATTTCAAATTGTAATTTTTGGTGCCAAACCACCAAAAATCTTATCTCGAATGTTGTCTTTGGTTCCAAACCAAAATGGGTCTATTTATGGGCTAGTTTCTGATTTTTGAGTAACTTTTTTGGAAAAGAAGTTTGCCTGCTGCGAAAGGGGATCTGGGTAATTTTGTGTATGTCTGTAATTTGCATGTATCACAGAGCTCAAGGATTTGTGATCCTCTACATGTAATAGTTCCATATTTTAATAGAAAATATTATTCTCTATTTTTTGAGCATATTTTTGTGTCTCAGGTTTGCTCCCTAATCAGGTGGTATCAGAGCGAGTTTTCTTGAGTGTGTGAACAGATCATTGATCGTGAGGCAATTTGCACCAGGACCATGGTTGTGGGTTCAAGATCTTCAAGATGCCTCCAAGAGTGATGCCTGGTAGGTGTGGTGGTGCTAGAGGTGGCAGAGGTGGAAGAAATGCTGGTGGAAGAGATCCATTGGTAGCCGAGGGTTTCAGAGCCCTCCAGAGACAAATTGATGCATTGCAGGAACAAATGAGAAGAGGGTTAGACCCGAGAAGGAGAGGAGAAAGCGAGGATGAAGAAGAGGTGGAAGATATAGATGTAGAAGAGGAAGAAGAAGCTATTGATCGAGATCAAATGTGGCTGATTTGGGCCATTTCAAAGATCAGAAAAAGACCCATAATAGAAGTCCCCAGTTATTCTGAAAGTCTGAACCCGGAAGAGTTGATCGACTGGATCAATGAGCTAGAAGAATATTTTGAATATGAAGAAGTAGAGGACCCAGATCAGGTTAAATTTGCAAAAATGAAGCTGAAGGTCCATGCCAATATTTGGTGGAAAGAGGTCCAGTTGGAGAGAAATCAAAGAGGAAAAGGAAAGATCAGCAGTTGGGATTGCATGGTCAAGAAACTGAAGAAGCAGTTCATACCAGTAGACTACGAGTTAGATTTGCTGAAGAAATTGCAAGGGTTGAAGAAAGGAAGTAGATCTATGAAAGAATACACAAAATATTTTCACAAGATGATCATCAAAACAGGCCATGTAGAAGCCAACAAGGAGAAGGTAGCTCGTTATCTTAATGGGTTACGACCGAGCATTCAAGAGGAGCTAAGCCTGGTCAGAATGACTACTATTGAGGATGCATACCAGTTTTCTCTGAAAGTTGAGGAGAAGCTGAACAAAAGATTTGACAGCAAGCAAAAAGGCCGAGGAGGTCAAAGCAGAAGGGGTAGTGGAAGATCTTTTGGAAGCCCAAATGAAGATGAAAGGAAAAATGAAGATATGGGTGCTAGTCGAAGCCAGAGGAATGATAACTTCTATCACCCGCTTGATCAAAATAGTGGTGATCAAAGAGGTAGAGGACGAGGAAGATCTGGTCCAGGACCTGGAAGAGGTGGTTTTAGAGGAACTTGTTTCCATTGTGGTGAATAAGGGCATCGAGCTTATGAATGTCCACAACACCAAGGAAGGACAGACAGAAGGCCAGAAGGTCGTTGAAGGGTTGCACATGTAGATGAGGAGGCTCAATTTGAGCATTCAGATGATGCTGAAAGGGGAGAAGCCCTAGTGGTTAGAAGAGCCCTGGTGACTGAAGAGAAGGAGCTAGAACAGAGGAAGAATCTATTTCACACAAGGTGCAAGTGTGAAGAAAAATGTTGTGATGTCATTATTGATAGTGGAAGCACCGATAATCTGGTGTCAGAAGATATGGCTACAAAGTTGAAGCTGAAAAGGGAAAGGCATCCACATCCATATCGGATTGCCTGGTTGCAGAAAGACCACAAAGTTCTGGTCAATGAGTAGTGCATGGTGAAGTTCAAGATCAGAAGCTATTGTGATGAGGTACTCTATGATATCATCCCCATGGATGCATGTCACATGTTGTTGGTGAGGCTGTGGCAGTTTGATAGGTGAGTTGTACATGATGGTCATGCAAACACTTATTCCCTGATGAAGGATGCAGTCCGTCATAAGTTGAAACCCCTGAAGAAGGATGAAGAAAAGGTATGTAGTAGTGCTAGAATTTGTTTTGTTGATGGAAGGAAATTTTTAGAAGGCATGAAGCATGAGTGTATGTGTTATGCATTGATTCCTAGAATGGATAAGGAAGATAGTGATGAGGTGCCAGTAGAAGTTTTTGGGTTATTGAATGAGTTTCAAAAGATTACTTCTGATAACATGCCTGAGGGTTTACCACCAATGAGGAAGATCAGTCATCAGATTGACTTGATCCTTGGAGCCAATTTTCCAAATAAGGAAGCTCATAAAATGACTCCTACAGAAAATGAGGAGTTGAATAGGCAAGTTCAGGAGTTGTTGAGGAAGGGTTTGATTCGAGAGAGTCTGAGCCCATGTGTAGTACCTACAGTACTAGCACTAAAGAAGGATGGGGAGTGGAGGATGTGCACAGACTCCTGAGCCATAAATAAGATAATAATCAAGTACATATTTCCCTTGCCAAGGATGGATGACCTGATGGACTATTTGAGTGGAGCACAGTACTTCACAAAGTTTGATTTAAAGAGCGGATATCACTAGATCTGGATTTATGAGGGAGATGAATGGAAGACAACCTTCAAGACCAAAGAGGGCCTATACGAGTGGTTAGTCATGCCCTTTGGGATAACCAATGCATTGCGCACATTCATGTGGCTCATCAACAAGGTACTGAAAGAGTTTCTAGGGAATTTTGTTATTGTGTACTTAGATGATATTTTAATATTTAGTAAGTCCTTGGGTGAGCATTTGATGCATATTTGTAGAGCCTTTGAAAAGTTGAGAGAAGAGAAATTGTTGATTAACTTGAAGAAGTGTAGTTTTGTGAAGGAGTTAGTGTACTTGGGGTTTGTTGTCTCGACAGAAGGTCTCAAGATGGACCCAGAGAAGGTGAAGGCTATTCTAGAATGGCCTACCCCAAGAACTGCTACTGAGGTGAGATCTTTCCATGGTTTCGCCAGTTTTTATAGAAAGTACATTAGAAACTTCAGTAGTATTTGTGCACCCCTGACTGAAAAAATGAGAGGGAATAGAAAAGAGTTCAAGTGGAGCACTGGAGCAGTGAAGAGCTTTGATTTGTTGAAGCAGAAGGTGACAGAGCAACCAGTTTTAGTCCTCCTAGATTTCAATAAGGTGTTTCAGGTGGATTGTGATGCCAATGGTTGTACCATTGGAGTAGTGATGAGCCAAGAAGGTAAGCCCATTACCTATTTCAGTGAAAAGTTAAATGATGCAAAGAGAAAGTATTATGTATATGAATAGGAATTTTATGCAATAGTTCAAGCATTAAATAAATGGAGACATTATCTATTGTCCAAGGAATTTTTTTTGTTTACTGATCATCAATCATTACAATATCTAAGTAGTTAGGGAAAATTAAATTAGAGGAATATGAAATGGGTACAATTTTTGCAAAGTTACACCTTTGTTTTAAAGCATAGGAGTGGGAGATCGAATAGGGTTGTAGATGCCTTAAGTAGGAGGCAAAAATTGTTGACAGAGATGCAGATCGAAGTGGTTGGGTTAAATGAACTCAAGATGTTGTATCCTAAAGATCCTGATTTTGTAGAGGCTTGAAAAGCTTGCAAGGAGCCTGATATAGTTGATAGGACAAGGTGGCTATATTTCATAATCCAGGATGGCATGATGCTTAAGGGAAGCCAATTGTGTATTCTAAGGAGTTCCATGAGGGAGAACCTAATAAAGGAGAAGCACAGTGGAGGAATGGTAGGACATTTAGGTCGGGATAAGACTATTGCCATTATCAGTGAGCATTATTATTGGCCTCAATTATCACAAGATGTGAAGAAGTTTGTGCAAAGTTGTAGAGTATGTCAGATGGATAAAGGAGTGAGTCAGAGTACAAGGTTGTATCAGCCCTTACCTATACCAGAGAGGTCGTGGGAGGATATAAGTATGGACTTTGTTCTTGGTTTTCCAAGGACACAAAGAGGGAATGATTCAGTATTTATGGTAGTTAACAAGTTTTCAAAGATGGCACATTTCATCCCATGCCAGAAGACCCATGATGCAGTCCACATTTCTGACTTTTTCTTCAAAGAAGTGGTGAGACCACATGGTCTGCCAAAGAGTATTGTCTCAGATCATGATACTAAGTTCGTGGGATACTTTTGGAGGACCTTGTGGAAGAAGTTGAAAAAAGAATTGAAGTTCAATTCTGCACACCATACCCAAACTGATGGGTAGACTGAGGTTGTTAATAGAAGTCTGGGTAACCTACTGAGATGCTTGGTAGGAGATAAACCAAAGGGATGGGACTTGATCTTACCCCAAGTAGAATTTTCTTACAACAATTCTATCAACAGACTCACTGGTAGATCACCATTCCAGATTGTGTATGGAGGTAGTCCCATGACCACTCCAAAATTGAGGAAGATGGACCAAGAGAAGAAGACAAGTGCCGAAGCTGAAGACTTTGCAGAGCACATCAAGAATATAAATGAGAAAGTAAGAGAACATATTAACAAGAGGAATATGCAGTATAAGGAGTTTCAGATTGGTGATGAAGTGATGGTCCACTTGAGAAAATAAAGGTTTCCAGTGGGAACCTATAACAAATTGAAGATGAAGAAGTTTGGTCCCTATAAAATTGTGAAGAGGCATGAATCAGGGAATGCATATGAGGTAGAGTTGCCAGATGGAGTCAACATTTCCCCTATGTCCAATATTTCAGATTTGAGAGAGTATCATAAAGGTGGCATAGAGGAAGTACCAACAATAGAACAATATGGTGTTCCAGCACCTACTTTAGAGAAAGAGCATATTGAAGAAATCCTAGATAGTCATGTGGGAAGGAGTACCAAAAATAGGCAGTATGAAGAATATCTGGTAAAGTAGAGAGGAAGGCCTGTCAAAGATTCATCCTGGCTATCTAAGGCAGAGGTTGACCATTTGGGTTTTCCTCAACCATTTAAGACGTGATGGGGTCACTTCTCAAATTACCGTGGGTGTCTGATGCAGGAGCATCCAGTGGTGTGAGGGAAATCTTGCATCACCCAAAAAGATGATTTCCATTTTTGTTCATGTTGTTTTCGTTTATAGATGTTTTTTGCATTTCTGGATACCCTTTTCGTCGAATAAGAGTTTCCAACTTTCAAAACTGCTTTTCTATTTTTTCTGCTCAACTTCTATTTTTAGCAGGTATGAATTTGAAGGCATGGGAAGACAAAAAATTTATGGGAAGGTTCAGGATGGAAAAATAAGCACTTTGGTGAAAGAATCAGGTAAAGATCATTCACGGTTTGAAAGTTATTCAAGTTCCAGTTTCTGGTTTTTGCCTTAAAAAACCTTTTGAGTCCAATTTGAGGCCCTAAACAGTTTCGGATGGGCCCGAAAATTTGCAAATTGCCAAAGTGGAGGCCGTAGACCCCCTACTTTGCAAGAGCTTTCTGAAAAGGTATTATCATTAAAGATCCAATGGTCGGATTAAAAGTTATGGCTTCCGGAAGTTGGTGCATATTTTAGAAATGTGCTAATTTTTGAATGTGAATTTAAATTTGAATTTCAAAATGTAATTTTGGCACCAAACCACCAAAAATATTATCTGGAATGTTGTCTTTGGTTCCAGACTGAAATGGGTTTATTTATGGGCTAGTTTCTAATTTTTGAGTAACTTTTTTGGAAAAGAAGTTCGCATGCTGCGAAAAGGGATCTGGGTAATTTTTTGTAAGTCTGTAATTTGCATGTATCACAGAGCTCGAGGATTTGTGATCCTCTGCATGTAAGAGTTCCATATTTTAATAGAAAATATTATTCTCTATTTTGTGAGCATAATTTTGTGTCTTGGGTTTTCTCCCTCGTCAGAAGGCTATCTTATGTTGATCCTCTTTTGCTATCATGATTTGATTGTATCCTAAAAATCCATCCATTAGTGATAGCATCTCATGTCCTACTATCATATCTACTATCTCGTCAATATTTGGAAGCAGGAAGTCATCTTTCAGACATGCTTGGTTCAAATCTCTGAAGTTTTTATAGATTCTAATGGCTCTGTCAGGCTTTGAAATAGGTACCAAGTTTGATACCCATTCTGGATAATCTATTGGTCATATGAATCCTACATCTAGTAACTTTTTTAGCTCCATTTTGACCAATAAGGCGATCTGAGGGTGCATTTTTTGAAGCTTTTGTCTGACAGGCTTTACTTTTGGATACACTACTAAGTGGTGAACTACAGTCTTTGGATCAAGTCTTGGCATGTCAGAATAACTCCATGCGAAGTGTATCTGTCTTTCCTTTAGGAATGCTGCTAGGAGCTCTTGCTCTTCTGATAGTAGTGATTCTGTGTAAAATGTGATATGCGGGGTCTCCTTTGTTCCTAGGTTGACCGGATTGCATTTTTCTGCTAAGACTGCTAACTTTTCCTAATGAATAGCTCTTAAAGGAAGATTGAGTCCCCCATCCTCGGGTGCCTCAGAGAGGTTTTCACCATTGTATGTGTCCTTTATTTTTACCTTTTTCTTGTTAGAGAGTGCCACAATGTGGTTTTCACTCAAGGACTTGGATATTATTCTTAATTTCTCACTTTTGCGACTGAAGGATTCAATCATTTCCCCATAATAGGCATGTGTGTCCAACTCCATTATAAACCCTGCTTTTTGATCCCCATCTGGAATGTTTTCTCCCAATCCCATGAATTCTGAGAGCACCTCATCATTTTTGAATGTATCAAGAATCGGTGGTCCTCATTCATCGTAGTCGATGAGTTGGGGATATACTAGGTGAATCTCATGGTTTTGATGGTCTATTTCAAAGGAGAGGGTGCTAATCATGCAAAGGGCAGTATCCTCAAATAACTTAGGTAGATTGGTCATGGTATCCTTGTCATCGCTACT
Organism: Sequoia sempervirens; assembly: GCA_007258455.2. Lineage (NCBI taxonomy): Eukaryota > Viridiplantae > Streptophyta > Pinopsida > Cupressales > Cupressaceae > Sequoia > Sequoia sempervirens. The sequence continues at coordinate 881,813,416 of VDFB02281492.1, read as the reverse complement.
ACTACAAATGTCAGTTATAAAGTTATGTATGTCTCTACTTGTGGATATTGGTAGGCGTAGTTCTGCTGCACTTGGTTGAGGAGGATTATTAATGGTTCTAACTAGAGGACTTTTGGCCACGTATAGTTATACTCGGAGGGGTACATCCAAGGTCAAAATTTGTTATCGGTCGCATCTCCTTAATGATAGCTGTTATAAGCCCATTGTTGTTTTGTCCCAGTCTTTGGATTTTGTCATAGCCCGTTGCGAGCATCATTTGCAGACCCTTGCTTCCATTATCCATTGGTAAATTTGGTACTAGTCTTTCATCTTGATAGAGCATGTGAGATGGATCTACCTCAATAACTTCTCATTCAATATCTCCGCATCTTGTGAATTCAGGATAGTTTTTAGGAGACATTTGGGATGTGGAAGCCTCATTTATTTGCAGTCATCCCCATGATCTAGGAGATTGTGGTAACTCTCCTACCACAAATGCATTATTAGCGAGCTTGTAGTTTCGACAACCGTTGTCTTGGATGATGAGCTTGATGTCAGAGATTTTGGGGATGTTGGGTGTCTCTGTCACAGAAGTGGATGCGAGAGTGGCAGGATCAATGTATGGTGTGAATGGACCCTCATCATTTTTTGGTACTTGGGGGATTTTGTAATACTTTGCTTCGAGGCTCTTGCAGTAGGAGAAGGGTTCGGGATCTCCATGGATGGTAACTTCTTGTCCCTCATGTGTGAATTTCACACATTGATGGAAAGTTGATGCTACTGCCTTCATTGTATGAATCCATGGACATCCCAAAAGGATGTTATATGGTAAGTTAAGGTCTAGGACCTGACAAGTGGTTTCCATGATAGTCATCCCTACTTGAATAGGGAGTTTGATCATGCCTTGGGACACTCTTTCTTGATTGTCATATGCTCTTATTGTGATACCCTTTCCTTTATCAATAGAAGCCTCTGGGATTTTCAATTGTTTGATGAGGTTGAGAGAACATATATTCAAACCAGCACCTCCATCCACCAAGACCCTTTTGACTTTGCTCAGATTATGTACTATGACTTCTAAGTGAAGCGCATGGTTGTGATATGGCTGAGTGGGGAAATCCTGGTGAGAGAATGTGAGAAGATTAGGCGTAATGATATTTCTGACCATAACTTGGAATTGCTCTACATCAAGATCTGCGAGGATAGTGGATGAGGCCAAAGCTTCTTGAAGGATTTTCCTATGGGAATATGAGATTTTTAGCAACTCCATGATGGAGATTTGTGCTAGCGTTCTCTTGAGTTGATCTAGGACATTATAGCCATTAGGAACTGATCTAGATGTAGGGAATTTGTTTGGTGGGGATGATCGTGCGATGGTGACTTTTTCTGCCTCTTGTGGTGACTCCACAATCAGCATGGGCACCTTTGATGGTGATGACTGTGCAGTATTCATCTAGGGAGGCAACAAAAATTTTGTACACATGGTTCACATTTGTGTGGGTGCCTTTCCAGGCTTTATCATTGTTATTCCCTTTTTTACCATGATTCGGCATCGAATTCATATATATCTTAAGATTTTGATTTCTTTGAGGTTGTTCCACGTTTATAATTCTTTTATTGATGAGATCTTGAATGATGTTTTTTAATCTCATGCAACTATTTGTGGTATGGCCTTTGATTTTATGGAATTCGCAAAGTTGATTCTCGTTATACCAAGGAGGTTTCACATCTGGTTCTTGGTAATTCTCAAATGTAGGAGCCTTGATGAGTTTTTTGTCTATCAAATTATTCATTATGTCTTCAAGTGGTTCCCGCAAAGTGGTGTATTTTCGCTTGGGATAACTCTTGCATTGTGGTGGTTCTCTTTGATCATTGAGATTATTGATTTTTTGATTGTTTTTGGTTGGTGTGTTATGTGATGATTATTTTGGTGTTGTGTTTGGATTTGTGGTTCGGGTGTATTTTGGCGAGGGGCACTAATGACCACCTTGGCATCAATGACACCATCATTAGTAATTTTTTTGTTCCTTTCCCACGTGTGAGGTTTATCATTGTAGTTGGAAGATGGGCGGTTGTTTTCTTGTTTGGAGTATGAGGTTGATCCCGCTGGTTGAGTTGTGAGGGCTTGTTCGATGCTAAGCACCTTGGGGATTAATTGATCATATGTGGTGATGCCCTAAACCTTGAGATGAAATGCCAAGAGGCCGTCAAGGTTGGCGATGATTGTGCAAACTTGTTCTTCTAGCATGGTCCACTTGCTCTGATTGGCCTTAGATCGCCATCGTTATAGGAATGAAGCGAATGATTCACCCTTTCCTTGTTTCAGAGCTGAGAGTTCTTCTAGACTAACATCCATTGCAATGTTGCATGCATAGTTCTTAATGAATGCGTCTATAATTTCTTGAAATGTTCTAATGCCTAAAGGTAGACGAGAGAACCATTCCATAGCCTGGCTAGCCAAACTCCTAGGAAATAGTCACATCAGATAAGTATCGTCATATGAAACTTCCATGCAATGAACCTAGAATTCCCTTATGTGATCTTTAGGGTTTGCCGTCCCTCGATATTTGTCAAATTTGGGGATCTCAAATCCCTTGGGGAATGGTTTCATCACTAGGCTCCTATCGAATGGATAAAGACACAAGTTGCTTGGTGTCTTTGTTGTTCACCCTGATTAAAGATTGAGCACTTGCTGCGAGAGCAACCTGATTTGTGTCGTCACATTATTTTGTAGATCAGGGGGTGGGATGAAAGTTTTTTGGGTTGTTCCAATCATGGGTAGGATGGGTGGGTTGGTCAGTGTGTTGTTCAATGGTATCTGTATGTTCTGCCGAGCGAGGTAGGCTTCCACCAGCTTTTGTATGAACAACGCTTGTTGTTGATCTTGCTCTTGTTGTGCTAATATTTGTGCTTGTTGTTGCACTTGTTGTTCCAACAACACTTGTTGTTGTGCTTGTTGTTGTTTCAACAATGCTTGTTGTTGGGCTGCTAATTTTTTTGCTTCTTGCCGCTCTTAATATTGCTTTATTGCTTGTTGATATGCTTGCAATTGTGTTGCTTGTCTTTGTGCAAGAAGTTGTGCTTGTGCTTGCACTTGATGTGCTTGATATTGTAATAGAGCTTGTGCTTGAGCAGTCTTTTGTGCTTGTAATGCTTACAATGCTTGAGCGGCTTGGGCAGCTTGTTATTGTTGTTGCTGCACTAAATCTTGGGCTTGCTAATGCGGCTTGTGCAGCTTTGGTAGCTTGTGCAGCTTGAGCAGCTTGCTAAGCAGCTAGGTGTATGGATTTTTATTTTTGCATTTGTTGAAATCCCCTTTGAAAAGCAGATTGCAATGTCGCATTGTATTGCCTTGATGTGGCAGAAGTTGGTGGTGGTGGCAGTGGTGGTGGATTTCGAATGGCGTTTGTGGTAGTGGTGAGCGATATTGTCATGTTGATGATTTGAGTGGTGGATGGTGTTGTTGATGTGGTGGTTTGAGTGATAAGTGGTACCATTGATGTGATTGGTCCTTGAGAGACCATGCTTTGTGATGTTACGGGGGTGTTTGATGATGTTGCAATTGCTTGTGTGTTTTTCATCTGTTGTTACGATATTGACATGTTTTGAGCATTTGGAATAATGCTTTGATTGATGCTTGGGATGTTTGTTTGATCGATACTTGGTAAGGGGGGAAGACCTAAGCCAATGAGTGGTGTGGATGATGATGGTAATGGTTGGAGAGGTGGGAATGTGAGGGGGGCAAGTTGTTGCGAAAATGTTGTGGTGTCAAAGATGCCCCCTTCTCTGAACATGTTTCCCTCCTCTTGCGAATTTGTGAGGAGAGAAGTTTGGGGTGTTGCGTAAAAAAATGATGATGATGGATCATGATGGAAAGTGAGAGGAACATTCTTATGTAATGGGTTTCAGGTTATGTTTTGTTCCAAGGTGGTATTTGCATCCAAGCTTTGATTATTAATAAGGTGGTGTGTTTGAATATCATTGAGAAATGCATTTCCTTTATTAACGTTAGGTTGGGTTGGAGCAAAAGATGTCCTAATTTGTGAAATGTTTTGGGTGATATTTTGGGATGGGGGTGTGGATGAAATGGGAATCATGGATGAGATTGGAGGAAATGATGTCTCCACTATGGTACTTGTTGTGCATGTTTTGCACACACACCCCACCATAGGTAGGGACCCCCCTTTTTTTGCTCCTGATAGGCTGCTTTGATCTTGTCTTGTTTTGCGTGCCCCATTTTCCAAGCCCAAATTGGTCATGTGCCTTTAAACGATCAAATTCCCCTTACCAAATTCACCTACCCAGGGTATTCAAATCCATGGAGAAATGAAGTCCCCTGTCCCTTTTCTGCCTTTTGTCATGTTCCTGTTGACTTGGTCCCTAATTGCTTGATTTGCTTTTTCCACATTTTTGACTTTAGAGCCAATTTTTTGGTGGATTTGGGATGTGTTTGGGTTGCTTAAATGAAATGCCAAAGTTTTGTCAATGTTCTGTTAAGTTTCGGTGGTTTCAGAACTTTCCCTCAAGAATTCCCTTCCTCTTTGGCTATTTGGAAACATTCATGGACCCTTGTCACTCCGGTTTCCACATTTTTGACTTTGGGGGCAAATTTTTGGTGGATTTGGGATGTGTTTAAGGTGCTTAAATGAACTGCCAAAGTCTCATCAATGTTTCATTAAGTTTCAATGGTTTCAAAAGTTTCCCTCCAGAATTCCCTTCCTCTTTGGCTGTTTGGAAACATCTGTGGACCCCTGTCACTCCAGTTTCCACATTTTTGACTTTAGGGGCAACTTTTTGGTGGATTTGGGATGTGTTTGAGGTGCTTAAATGAACTTCCAAAGTTTCGTCAACGTTCCGTTAAGTTTCGATGGTTTTAGAACTTTCCCTCAGGAATTCCCTTCCTCTTTGGTTGTTTGGAAACATTCGTGGACCCCCGTCACTCCAGTTTCCACATTTTTTACTTTGGGGGCAACTTTTTGGTGGATTTGGGATGTGTTTGAGGTGCTTAAATGAACTGCCAAAGTTTCATCAATGTTCCGTTAAGTTTCGATGGTTTCAAAACTTTCCCTCTAGAATTCCCTTCCTTTTGGCTATTTCGAAACATCCGTGGACCCCCGTCACTCTGGTTTCCACATTTTTGACTTTGGGGGCAACTTTTTGGTGGATTTGGGATGTGTTTGAGGTGCTTAAATGAATTGCCAAGGTTTCGTCAACATTCTATTAAGTTTTGGTGGTTTTGGAGCTTCGTCCCCCTTTGGTTGTTTTAGAACATCTGTGGAGCCCTGGCAGCCCCGCCCCTCCATGGTTGTTTCCAGGACTCCGTCCCTCTTTGGTCGTTTTGAACATCCATGGAGCCCCTGTGGCCCGGCCTCCGGAGCTCGACCCCTCCGTGGCCGTTTCGACTTCGTCCCTCTTGGTTGTTTTGAACATCCGTGCAGCCCTGGTGGCCTGGCCTCCAAAGCCTAGCCCCTCTGTGGCTGTTTCCGGGACTCCATCCCTCTTTGGCCATTTTGAACATCCGTGGAGCCCCAGTGGCCTAGCCTCTGGAGGCCGGCCCCTCCATGGCCATTTCTGGGACTTCGTCCCTCTTTGGCTGTTTTGAACATCCGTGGAGCCTCGGCGGCCCGGTCTCTGGAGCCTGGCCCCTTTGTGGCCATTTCTAGGACTTCGTCCCTCTTTGGCCATTTTAAACATCCGTGGAGCCCCACCAGCCTAGCCTCTAGAGTCTGGCCCCTCTGTGGCTGTTTCCATGACTTAATCCCTCTTTGGCCATTTTGAACATCTGTGGTGCCCCAGCGACCCAGCCTCCTGAGCCTGACTCCTCTATGGCCATTTATGGGACTCCGTCCCTCTTTGGCTATTTTGGAAACATTCCTGGAGCCCCGGCGGTCCGGTTTCCACATTTTTTACTTTGGGGCCAACTTTTTGGTGGATCTGGGATGTGTTTGTGGTGCCTAAGTGAATTGCTAAGGTTTCGTCAACGTTTCGTTATGTTTTGGTGGTTCCAGAGGTTCGTCCCTCTTTCGTTGTTTTGGAAACATCCGTGGACCCCTACCGGTCTAGTTTCCACAATTTTAACTTTGGGGCCAACTTTTTGGTGGATCTGGGATGCGTTTGTGGTGCCTAAATGAATTGCCAAGGTTTCATCAATGTTCCGTTAAGTTTCGGTGGTTCCAGAGCTTCGTCCCTCTTTGGCTATTTTGGAAACATCCATGGACCCCTGCCAGTCTGGTTTCCACATTTTTGACTTTGGGGCCAACCTTTTGGTGGATTTGGGATGTGTTTGGGGTGCCTAAGTGAACTGTCAAGATTTCGTAAATGTTTTGTTAAGTTTTGGTGGTTTCGGAGCTTCGTCCCCCTTTGGCTGTTTTGGAACATCCATGGAGCCCCAGCGGCCTAGATTAATGTTTAATGTCCAAATGAGCTCCAAATATGAATATTATGATCTTTTGATGATGCATGGATGGATCTAACAAGGATTTTGCAAGATTTGACTAACATTTTCCTTGATTTGTGTATGAAAGCACTTACGACACTTCATGTATGCAGGATTCAAGGAGCCTATTACAGGTCCGTCAGGAGACCCATCGAGAAAATTGAACAAGGAATACACATAACTCCTCTCACCATTCATTTCATGATCACCTCTCTTGCTAGCAACCACCAACAAGGTCGGCGTTAGAAGAAGGCTTGTGTGAAGAAAGTCAAGGACAAAAATGCAAGGGGGTGGCCTTAAAGAAAGCATAAGAGAGTTGTCCAGCCAAATCAGGGGCAACCAATCTATTGATGCCAATCATCGACAAACTTGTTTGATCCAAGGAAGAACACTGCAAACACATCAAGTAAGAAAACAACTTTCAATCAGTTTCAGCTACAATAAAAGGGCAATCAACTAAATGATGAAACTGCTATAGCACCTGAGCACTAGATGACAAAACAAGGAAAAGACAAGGAATGTATTTTTAATTGCTGAATATTGTGGGGTACGTGAAACCCTAAGGTAATTGAATTTGGGCCATTCGTTGCAAAGTGATCCTAGCCATTCATTTGGGCTTTGGAAAACTATAAATAGGGGCTTGTCCCTCATTTGTAAGGGTTGGAGAACTGATGTAAAAACATTCTGCAGCAATAAAAAGTAGGATTGCATGATTTACGGGTGTTCTTTTTGAGTTTTCTCTTTATGTATGCATGGTTCAACTTCCATAGTAGTTTTAGTTGTAGATTCTTGAATGGAAGTGATAATGGAAATTGCTGTTATGGTATTTGATAAACTTTTAGCCCATACTTTTAGCACTTGTTGATGACAAACTGCTGTGTAAAGTTAGCCTGAGCTTCTTGATTTCAATGGTGCAACTTAGTTCAATTGCATGTGCATGATGTGCATATGCAATTTGAAAATCTGTAGTCCTTAGAAGATTGCATTGGTTTTGTGCAACTGTAGGTTTCTCTTGGCCAAGCAAAACCCAGTTTAGGGAGTTTGTCTACTGTAGCAGCCACCTTTTTTACTGTTCATTCGTAGCTTAGGATTAGAATAGCTTTCTTAACCCTTCTCCTTTTGCTATTTCTTTTAATCCTTGGTTAGAGTAGGATCCAAAGCATCGCCATGAAGCTAAATCAGATGAACTTGATGAGTTTCAACTTGTTGTTTTGAGTGGACATCCACTATTCATTCACTTCTAGCACTTTGAAATTGCATTTGCAAACCCAACTTCCCATGCTTTGTAACTCATCCATAAGACCGCCTTGTGATTCCAGCAAATCACATCAAACAACTGAGATATTCCAAGCACTGTCAAGACCTAACATTAGAGACCTTGGGATAGTGTTTTGCAATCTGATTATGTAAGATTGTCTTTCAAGAGAGGTAGTGCACCTACGCACTGCCTGTGTTGAGAAGTGCATAAAAAACACATCAACAGAATTGGCACTAGAAGGAGGGCTAACACATTGGGAATAAAAAGCTGAAGGTTGGAAGTGATTCATTTTATGCCCTCCTCCTCCTAATGCCATCAACAGAACTGGCACTAGAAGGAGGGCATGACATGTTGTGGCTACAAAGCTGAAAGTTGGCACTTCGAAAAGAGTACTTTCAAAGAAGAAATATGAGATAGCGAGATATCTTTTAATGCTAAAAATCAAAAAATTCTGAAGGAAACTAGAAGCTGAGTCAAAATGGAGTAGCATGCACAAATCGACATCACTCAGCTACATGCAAATTTGAATAAGAGACTGAAGAAGCCATTGCAGCAATTTGCATTGGCAGATAGATGTTAGATCCATTGCACTCGTAGGCACAACGAGTTGGGGTGTCTGAATTTTTTGAACAGAATTGAACAGGTCTTGCAAGGAGAGATCCCCTTCTGGGAAATCTATCTGCCTTTAGCCCTTGTAGACCCGGAGGAAGAATTGACAACCATTGTAGCAAAGGCATTCAAGGAGCTGATCCAGGAACATTTGAGCAGCAAAGATGAACCAAGATTGGAGGAAATATTGATGTCTAGTTGGTGTAGATTTCATAATGCACCACATTCGGAATTTATGTGTTGATCATGTGACAACATCATTGCTCAAGCCAAGGGTTGTTCGAACAAGTTGGAGCAACCAACTCCCAATGAAGAGAAGTTATCCCATAAGGCAAAAGAGTTGTCAACATCCAGAGGACAACAAAGTAAGGATGAACCAAGAAATTTGATACAAGCTGATGTTGGAGCAACAAACATTGAAGTTGAAAGCAAGGAGGAAGAGGCATATTTCACTACGACAACAATATGCCTTGGTGGAGATCTGATTGAAACTAATTTAGAAGGCCTTCCCTCCACCAATCGAAGGCAGTCCTCCACTCTAGAAGAAGAGAAATTGGTAGGTGACGATGAACCAATGAAGTTTGCAGTCGTGCATGCCAAGACAAGCAATGAAGATGCTGAAGAACAGGAAGAAGAAAAGGTTGACAACATTGGAGTAGCAAGAAATCAGATCAGAAGATCACTCCTTCGTCAGTGACAGTGATCGAGAATCTGAAAATGAAAGTTTGGAGGAGTGGGAACAACCACTCACTACGGCTGTTCGCCAGCCAACTTCTCTCCCAAGTGATGATGAGGACCCGATCATGGAGAGATATGACCAACTCGTCTCTAGGTTAGAAAATAATTGGTCCGAACTAAGATGTCAAGTGGATTTGGAGGTGCTACTACTGCCAAATTGGTGTAGACTTCATGATTCATCACACTCAGAGTTCACATGCGAACTGTGCAAAGAAGCAATGAAACAATTCAAAGAACAAGCAAGGCAACCAAGTACCCAACCTCCTCTACTTGCTGCCCATATCGAAAAAGAAGACCAAAAGCCTAAATCAAGTGATGGCTCAGCTGAAGGTGGACCTCAAAAGGATGTTGGGGCAGCAATAGAAGGACAACAATACAGTCTTAGACTTCTTAGCGATGAAGTAGATCAAGCGGGAATGTTGTCCACCAGTCACCAAGAATTTCTTCCTCTTGAAGAGTAGTTGTGTACCATGGAGGATGGACTTTTTGGTGAGCCTTTGGAGGGAAATTGTGCAGTAGACTTTGGTCCCCTTGATGAAGTGCCATCAATTGATGACTTCTTTCCATTGGGATCTGCACTACGAAGGTATGCTCATGCCGAGGAAGAGCACATCCCAGAAGACAGTAGCGATGAATACATACTCCTTGAGCCCCCGAACAGTGATGCACTAGAGTTTCCAGATTGGGAGAAGAGCTCCTTCTCCATTTACAGTGATAGTGATCAAGAGGAAATGAGTGAACGTCATGATGAGATGCATGAACAACAAAGGGAAGAAGACAAAGGTGGGGGTGTTTTGATGGCTGCCAAAAGACATGACATGCTTGGTCAATTAGATGATTTAACTAGTGGTTCTTCTACCTTGATCGTTGTTGATCCTCCCTCATATTCTGATGGCTACAATAGGATAGATTCACGTATGTCACCATCCCATGACATGAAACATCACAAAAATAAGGCTAACACCTGGGAAAGGAGACGAGACAACATACTACCATTTGAGGACATCAACCAAGTGGATCCAAAGTTTGCAGATGATCAATGTGGAGAAGTATTTATTTTTGAAGAACTTCCAACTGGGGTTGTGGATCCCACACAAAGATTGGAAGAGTTTTTTGCTGCCTTGTCCTCCTAGCCTTATGCAAGTTTAATGTCTGAAGTGTTGCACCCTCCACCACACCCGCTCAAGGCTATCGATGCAATGATCAATGATGATGTGCTTGCCCTTGACTATCCAATGCTGCCACCTCCATGTGATGACATCCAAGTTCTATCCTTCCTTGCCCATATTATTTCTCATAATTGCACTCATTATTTTGATTATGGTAATGAGGGAAAACAAACATGTTTATGGATTAACCATGGGTTCAACGAGCCTCCTCAATGGCTGATTTTTCATGATGACGTGATTGAACATGAGTGTTGCAATGTTGAAGTTCCCTTTTCTAAATATAAAGATGAGTTTTCACGGTTAAGAATGACAAAAATCACCCATTTGCTTGTGCATGCACTGCGAAATCTAATGAACGTTAATGTCATCTTGCCCTGCCTTAACATAGTGCTTTGTAAATATCTTTGTACATAGCCCGTTTTGAGTAGTATAGGTTTCCTGTAAATACTCCATTTTCTTGCTTTCCTTAGGTTAGTTGGTTTAATGTGGGTTGTTTTCTTTGTTGGTTGTTTGATTTTTGTTTGCTTTCGCTTTGCTGCTGCTTTGCTTGGGGTACCTCTACTTTTACTTGGGCACATCTATGCACACAACAACCATACTTATCGCCTGGGGTTGTTCTACGTATTTCTTTGTCAAACTCTAATCAAGTCTTCAAAGTGTATGGTGAAGGTCTTCTATTAGTGTCAAGTGATCTGGGTGTTTGATTCAAAGAGGATAAGTTGTTGGTTTAGTTTGACTCTAACGTATTCTGAAATCTTACATCTCTTACACATCTTAAGAATCCGACAATCACTGTAGGGCCTTTTGTGAAGTCTAGTTAAGTGAAAAATCTAAAATTCTATTACAGTGCCACTATGATTCTCAGCCCTGAGCATGAGCTTCAATGCTTGCGGGTTGAAATAAAAGAACTGAAAAGATAAAAGAAAGAAAGAAAGAAAACATTGAAAATTAAAAGAAAGAGAAAATTCAACATTTCAGGGATATCCGAGCAACTCTACCGGGGCTATGGACGCCTAGCTGGCAGTAGAAAATTTTAGGATGTCTTGAGGATCGAAAGGTGATATGATGATGCAAGGGATGGATGATGTGGATATTATGATCTTTTGGTAAATCTTCAAGGAGATACTAGGCTTTTGGGACTTTCGGATATGTTTCGGATTTTGATTTGGGATTTGTCCTTGATTGATTTTGATTTTGATTTTGATTTTTAACAAATAGACCTTAAGATGTTTGGATGATTATCTAAGGGATAGATTTGATAAAAGGATGATAATTTGAATATGTGTGGGGAGAAGGATGTGTCTACCCACACCTATCCAAACAAGATGATAGTTTCACTAAGAATATGAAGAAGGATTCATCTACATATACTAAGCTAAACAAGATGATTTTGATAAATTTTGACTAAGCATATGCAAAAGGATACATCTACATATACCTAGCCAAAGGTGATTTTGATAATGTTTTCAAGGATTTAGTCTCAAGGATTTTGATGATTTTGATTTTTCCAAAAAGCCTAGTGTTAAGGATGATTTCAAGATTTTCCAAAAGGTGATTGTGAGATGATGTTTGTTTTCATGTTTGAAGGATGGACGAAAAATATTTTTATTTTCTTTGATCCTAAGGTGGACCTAAAAAATACACTTTGTTTTCCTAGACCTAGGTATTGAAGAACAAGCTTTTCTCTAAACAATATGTTCAAACTCTCTAAAAAGATTTTGGTTTTGGTAGTAATAGAATGAATACAAATCAGGATTGTTCCTTGAATCCTTTTTGTAAAAGTCAAAAAGTAGTCTTTATCTAACTTCGTATAACATAGAGAGACGTTCTTGGTGGGCTTTCAGACTAAGGGCTTTCACCTTTGGTTTCTTGATCTTGATTTTGCATGAAATCATTGGAGACACATGTGTGGGGTCCAATTGTCTTTAATCTTTGCTTAATCGATTCTTTTTACCACACACATTCTTGATTAGATTTTGAATCTAGATGTCTAATGTCTCAACTTTCCCCTTGTCACACAAAGTGTATTATGTCAAAACTAAGGAAATTTGAGGCAAGAGTTACCTATTGTTGACCTTAGTAGGAGCAAATTGAGATGAAATCCAAATGTTTAGAAGCCTCTAAGGAAACAAATCCCAAGGGAAAGCAATAACATGTGAATTTGTTCAAGGATATTTGCTTCTCCTAAAGGGTTTGAGATTTGATGCTCATGTTGAATTTTGGTTTTCAATGTTTTCGATCAAAGCACTATGTTTTCAAACCAAGAACAAGTACAACCCTATGGATGTGTAAGACAATATTTGTTGGATTCCCACTTGGACAAGTCTAGCTACACTTATCTTTAGTGAATGGTTAGATGCTTGACACCACTGGCTCCCCTCCATGACACTCACTTATATGGGGTAGCCAAGCATCAACACCCATGAAACTCCCATGGAATATTTTCCATTTCTACTAAAATACCGTAAAAGTGTGGGGCGGCTTCAGAATGACCATTCTTCCACCAACAAATAGATTAAAGGATTTTGGAAAATTCTAGCACATGGGTTTTAATAAGGACTTTACGTTTGTGGAGATTGACCCATATGGCAAGAGTCCCCTTTCATATCCATCTTGTCGGAATCAACCGCATGATATTGGAATTTACTCCAATACCCACATTTATATCCCAGTTGAAAATACTCTTGGATTTAGAGTGTTACCGGTTGAGTCATTCCCTTGGGTGAGTACTTTTTCCCCAAGGCAGGCCCTCTAAGATAAACAAAAGCAAGTAAAGACAAAATTTGTAACTCGATCAATCTTTGATGGAAACAAAGAGAGATAATATACACGATAATGCCCCCACTCACACTCGCACAAGATCTTGTTCAATTTTAAACCCAAGTCGAAGTGTGGAGGTGATTGCTTTATCTCACCCTAAAGTCATGAAAAAGGCCTTTTGATTCTCAAGATCACTATAAAGCGCAAGAGAAGCACATACGTCCTTTTTCAATGCCTTTAGTTTAAGTAAGCCTTCACAAAAAAAAAGTTGCACTTGTTCTTTTTAAATCCACAAAGCAAAATGTGAGTTCTTTTTAAGCACCAAAAGACAAGTGAGAGATACTTTTTTCAATTCTTAATCCAAGAAACAAAATCTAGTAAGTTGCATTCCTAATGTTCATTTTAGCCTTCGCAAGAAGAAATTGAAAGATTCTTTTTAAACCCAAATGACATTAGTGTTCTAAGAAAGAAAAGATAATAATTTCTTGAAGAAGTGTTTAAACAAACACCTAAAGTGTTTAAAAACACTTTTGATCTTTCAAAATATTATCCTCATGCTTTGTTTTCCTTTGTTTTTACCTTCCTCATTTTTGCTTCTCTTTGTTCTCCTTCATTTTCACCTCTTCTTTCTTTTGTTCTCCTTCGTTTTCACCTTCACTTTTCTATAAACATTATAAAGAAAATTCTTAGAAATAATATTTTTCTCAAGGAATTGTTTGAAATACATTTCATTAAAAATCAAAACATAATCCCTAAAATAATGATAAATTTTACCATACCTCAAATATAATTCGAATTTAACTCAAGTAAGAGGTGTAGTTCCTAAGAACTCAAAACATGATTCACTCTCTAAATAAGGAATATTTTCTTTGCTAGCATGTGGGACACTATAAAGAAAAGAAAAAGAAAATCCCCTTTCTGCTTGCACAATATATAGAATTTTGAACAAAAAACCTTCCCAAGTTTCCTAATTTGTGTATTTCAAGTGAGGCACCAAAAATATACTTCGTCTATCATTGAGTGGTACCAAAAGGAGGTTGTTGGGCCATTACAATGTATTCAAAAGAAGGAAACCATGGTGGTGTTTTTTTTCCATTGATTTTAGTTGACCCTAATGATAGCATGAATAGATTCATGCATGTAAGCTTCAAAACTTTCAATCAACTGCAATTTGGACTTCACAAAATAGCATTATTCAAGATTATCAATATAGAAAATAGCATGAAAAATTGAAACAAATGGGCATGATGAATGCTTTGCATGAATTTAGAAACATTATTTAATGCAGCCAAATATAGTAGTCCTACAACAACGTACATCATACCATCTAACGCATGGACCAATTTAATGATGTTGTAGAACAATCTTGAGAAATGAGAGACTTCATGTGAGTCTTCCACCAATCCACATTAAATGCTAGAATTTTTACTCCCATAGTAAAGCAAGCAGAGATCTTTCATATTCTAAAAAATGTAGAAATAATGACTATGGATCATATTTGTAGGAGAATTTTGATTTATATGTTATAGATTGTATGATAAATGCTTTTCCCTTTGTGCCTTGCTTATATTTTGAAATGAAAATCAATATGATTACCCTTTAAGATGATGGAAAATGATATGGACCTCCAATGTCTACCATGTCGTCCAAAGGTGAATCCATCAAACTACTCATAACACGTTATTTGTGTTATATTGAATGTATTATATGATCAGAGTGTAAAAAGACTTCGTACGCCTACCTATTGCATTGATTAGATCCTCTTCTCAAAAAAAAAAGCACGTACCAACAAGAATGTTGATAGTAAGTGAACTACAACACACCAAATTAATACACTCATTGGATATTTAATAAATACCAACAACTATTCTGCCATGCCGCTTATTTTCTCTTCTTGATAGTCGTACCTATGGAGAACTAAGCTTTTTTATCCATAGAAAATAGTTCTATAAAACATCTAATCTTCATAAGAAATATTGAGCGCCATTTTGTGAAAGAAATTAGCCACCAAAATGATATACTTACTAAAAAAAAAGATGCTTCTCTTCCCCAGACAACTTTCCCTCTAATATAAGGTGTGGAATCATTTTGATAGACTAATATGATTTTCGTTCAGAAAAAGCTTGATAATAGAGCATGCTAGAAAAGAGGCGAACATATTCAATACACAAAGCATAGACAAGGGATGCCAGATATATGTAGAAGCATAGACAAGGCATGCCAGAAAAAGACAAAGCATGCCAGATAAATGTAGAAGCATAGACAAGGCATGCTAGAAAAGAGGCGAACATAGTCAATACAGATATACATTGCGCATTTGAAAAAAAAGGAAAACATTCAAAGCATCCACCATTAACTATTTAGTCTACTTCTTTGCTACGTAGAACAATCACAAAATGCATGTGCAGAGGCATGGATAAATGCTCTTCATTCACACATTTCTTTACCAAGAAAAAAATCAATGGGAAATTGTAGAAACTTGTAAGAACCAAGTATGATGGTGTATCTCTGAAGTTATGGATCCAGGGAAAACAGAAGTTTAAAGTGACAAAGAAAAAAGCAATCTAACAGGGAGTCATCCAATCATTCAAGATTGCGGAAATATGTTGAGCGTAGACCGAATGCAGATAGTTAGGAATGAGGATAATAGCATAGCATGCACCAACCAAGCATGGACAAGGTGGTTTAAAGTGAAATGCATTAATAGCACAATGAATAGGAGATTTTAGAATGCTGACCAAACATGGATTTGGGATGCCACACATAGGGTAGTCAATGCCTAGTAATGAAGCGTACAACCTGTCGAATCATGTCATACCTATCATTAAATTAAAGACACTCAAAATCCTAAACACCCAAGACTTTTATGTAAAACACACTATAACTGGTCCAATAGTCCATGTAAGCTATTAAAAGCCAGGCATATATCAACATACGATAGTAGTGGGTGCATGTGAAACCATAATCATTTAAATGATGTGTGCTATACTTATTCAAATCACTTCAAATACAACGAAAGAAGAAAGAAAAAGAAAAACATATACATGTATATTGAAAGGGATGAAGTTAGTACTCATTTTAAACCCATGAGATCTAATGATGGAAGCATTATAAGATTGTATCACCCTCCTTCTACTGCCAATATGAGAGCATCTAAAATCTCCAAACACTAAAACCTCAAGCATGGGTTAGTAGCCTACAAATTCATCAAAATGCTCCTACGAAATAACATGTAAATGCTTCAAAAAGCAACAAATAACAAAAAGGATTAAAAGACATTTAAGAGCATACACATGTACCTATTCCATAGTGGATTGGTGTCAAATGTGCCAATGACCCTTTCCCAATCTTTGCTAAAACTTGAAATGATGAAATGCAATGGTCAAGAGAAAAATTAGTTCTCAATTCAAGAGAGTAACTTTGCATAAGAGTTGTAGATGATCAAGATGAAGAATAATACTTTCATTTATAGAATATTTTGATGAGAGAATGGCCAAATGGATGAATGTGGGACAAAGATTTAGCCAATGAGATGAGGCCACTTGTCAATTTGCCATAGCTCAAGGGATGTGCAAGTTTTGGCCAATGTGCCCAAGAGAGGGAGATTTCAAATTTGAAATTGTGAAATAAATGTGGAGTGGGGGACATGAAATAAAGAAGTTATTGCAATGTTGGAAGGGACAAGTCAAGTTGTCTTCATTTTCAAACTTGAGGGAATATTCCAAAAAGGTGCTTTTTTGAGGGAAAATGATGAATTTATAAATGAGTTAAAATGATTTATTGGTGCAAGTGGGAAAAGCTAGAGGATGTGATGGGTTGTTAGGTTAGGTTAATTAGGATTAGATTAGATTAGGTGATGATTAGCTAATTTTGACCCCTTTGACTTGAATATTTGATTTATTTAAATCAAAAGGGATGGAAAATGCATTTGGGATTTCAATTAAATAAAGTTTGGTTTATTTAATTAAAAGGTTGATGTTTGATTTATTTAATTTAAATGAATAACCTTAGGAATGAAATTAATGAGTTTAATTTACCTAATCAATGGATGAAGGTGAACTAAGTCTACTTGATGAATGGACCTAATTAAATGCATGATGCTAATTTTGCATGTCTACATATATATATTACGTGGTTTGGTGGTTGTGGAAGGGGTCACCTTGATACACAGAAGGTGAATGGTAAGTGTTTGTTGCTACAGGGGTTAATGCATTCTGTTGTTGTAGTCTGATGGGGCCTGATGAAGTAGATGCAATATTCAATGTAGTAGTGTGGAAAAGTATACTTTGATTAAGTTGCATTGTTCAAAAAACCATTGTAGTGTTATATATATATGTGTGTGTGTGTGTGTGTGTGTGTGTGTGTGTATTCTTTATCTCTCATATGTTTCAGCTCTTGCCATAAGAAATCCTTCATTATGGTAGCTTGGACCTCTTTTTGTCCATTTGGAAAATGTTCTGTGAGGATAATATATTGAGTAGGTTGCATTGTTGAAAGTGGCATTTTTGTGTTTCCTTCATAGTTGAGCACTCCCTTAGATATGTGGTCCCTACTAGTTTAATAGTAGATTGCAGCCAGAATGGCTCTTTCAACAATGCAACTTAATCAATGTGATTCCTTGCACATTATTTAGAAAATGTGATGTGCATAGGGTGGAATTAAATATTATATATCAACACAAAAATTGTGGAACAACTATTATAGAAAAAATCCTATGGATAGTTTCACTGATGAAAATCACGTTGAAAACTTCAAATAGATAAGAAACCCTCTACATATCCATATATATACAATCCCTCCTATTTTAATTTGTGTGGTTCTTCACTATTTCCCTAATAGTCTTGTTAGAATTTGTGTTTTTCTCTATAATATGTATATATGTATATATACATGTATATGCAGTATGAATGTACATATATATATGTCTGTATATATATGTCTATGGGAAAGTATAATGAAAAATGTGTGGGAAAATATATTGGTTGGGTTGGTTTGATAGTAGACTATTGTAACAAATTTCAAATATAGAAGAGTTGTCTGCAATTGATAATGAGAATGTGGGACTTGTCTCCTCAACAAAAGATATTCGCAAATTTTTCTCATTGGTGAATAAGTATTGCACAAAAAATTATGGAACTAGAATTTACAACGTAGCTGTTACATAGAATGGTTGTGTTCTATTAACATGTTTCATGATATTCTTTTTCCCTCATCTATTTGACTACCAATAACCTTGATTATATTGCTTTCCACCCATCTATTTTAAGCTACCTATGGTAAAGTATTTTATTGTTCTTGTAACAAGGATTGTTTTGTAATCTTTAACATGCTTAATTTGTTTGGATAGAAAATTTTATCATTTAGATATATTGTTGTATATATAGATAAATGCATTGATGTGTGCATATGGATATATATATCTACTTAATTTTGTTATCCAAAATGTCTAAATAGAGGAAAAATTGAACCCATATATGTATTTAAGGATTTATATTCTTGTTGTTTTATATTCCACTGTTTCTATTAAGAAAGATGAACAAGCAAGTAGCAATGTATAAAAATGCTTGCATATAGGTGTTTATACAAATATAGGGAGAAGATTGTATGCATTCTAAGCTCTACATGAGTTGGTATTGAATGTTGGAATACATTAATCTTTGATTTTTTATTGTGGTATAGCGTTGTCAGTGAGTCAACTATGGTTGGAAGATTTCTTGCCTTTAAGGATTCTACAACTATCTCTGTGGAGTTGGGGTCCATGGATGGGTCTCCAGAGTCCCCAAAAATTAATTTGGTGTCAACTTGTACACCTGATGCTATGGAGTTTGGTTGTTAGGATGCCATCCACCAACATATAGAATTTGATTTCGTAAGTTTACCTTCCTCTTTCATTGTAACTGCTGCAAGCTTGCTCTTATTGTTTCATACCTTTCTTGTTGTTGCTGCTTGATTGGAATTTAGGTGTATACATATATTGCTAGCCCTAGTAGAGGATATATATATATATATGAAAGTAGAGATGAAATGTTCTTTTAGAGGATATAGATATGAAAGTAGACATGCATTGATCTTTTTGAGCACATAATAATGTATCTCTTTTTAGCCTCTATTTTCCTTGCTTGTTTTATCAATTTGGTGTGATGATATGCATTTTGCTTGATTGCACTTATGTTTGTAGGCTGCAAAGAAAGATCTGACTTTGAATCCATTTTCAATTCATTTTATTAATGTCGGCAATGTTGTTCCCTCTCTGGTCCTTCAAATTTTGTCCTTCAAAAAATTTGTTGGTCATGAAGGGTAGGTTGAGCGATACAAGATTCTCTTGTTTGATGGCCACCACTTGCAAATAGGAACTCTACCTGACAAATGCAATGATATGTTGTTTATAGGTGCATTGAAAAAAGGGTCCCTTGTATATTTAAAATATTAAGTTTGTAGGAATATCCAAGATTGAAGGTGGGTTGCATTGTTTGTTGTCTATGCTAAATAATTATCTCTTTTTCATTTCTGCCTCATATAATTTGTCTAATACATTGTTTTTCTTCTTTTCCAAGGCCTTAATCATATCCAAATTATTTGTAATTATGCCCGATTATCAAATTATTGGGACCCCTATCTATTTGTTCAAGCAACAAGAAGAGAAAATGTTGGCACTTGACTCACCTTCCCCTTCTAAATGGGCCCCTAAATTTTTTCTGCAAGTGTCCCCTAAAAAACAAAAAAGCCCTCCAAAGGTCATCCCTATTAAAGCTTTGAACATTTATCAAAATGTTTGGATAGTGAAAGGGAAGGTAGCACATATTAGGGAGATGCATCATTTTCAGAAACAAAGAGGTGAAGGGAAACTGTTTAGTTTTGACATTATAGATCTAGAGGGGACATAAATAGATATTACTTGTTTTGATGATATTGCTGAATTGCATTATTGTCAAGTTGAGGTGGGGTTTACTTATTTAATATTGAGGGGATTAGTTAACGAAGCCAATTAAAGATTCAATAAATTAAATAGTAATCTTGAGATTGTTTTGGATGAAAAATCAACAATAAAACAATATGAAGATGAGATTCCTTTCACAAAAAAAAATGCTTTTGTGTCGGTTAGTGAACTAAACAACTATAGTGATAACAACTTTGTTGATATTATTGGCATTATAGTGCATGTTGGGTACATTTCAACTGTTCGTAGGAGAAATGAATCTGAAACAATTCGACAAACCATTAAACTATATGATGTCTCTGCTTCTCTCATTGATGTTAATCTGTGGGGCATAGGCTGGCAAGAAAAAGGTGATACCTTGTGCTAGATGTATCTTTCTGGTGAAATAGTAATTGTTGTTGTCTGTAGTGGTCGTGTAGGCTACTTTAATGGAAAATTTATCAACACATCAACAAAAGAGTCCTTGAAATTAACCCCTCTATTCTTGAGGAAAAAACTCTTAGATCCAAGGGGCCAATTAAAGTAGGCCAACTTGTTTCAACTTCTTTTTCACCTCAGAGGTTGAATACTTCAAATGATAGAGTTACTATTGCATTTATCTTAAACAACTGCCTTCGTTTGGGAGAAACTATTGAAGCCATTTTCAAAGAAACCATTCAAATTGCAAAAAATGAGTCTTTTTGTTACCCTGCTTGCCCTTTGTTGGTTAATGGCAAAGAATACAAAAGCAAATGCATACACCCCCATGTTGATGTTTGGTTTTGTGATCATTTCTAGATGGAAATTAAGGAATGCAACTATCGGTATCTTCTACAGTTAAAGTTGTAAGACCATTTAGGAAGCCTTTGGTGTGTTGATTTTGATGAAGCTACCACTAGTTTGTTACAGATGCCAGTAAAAGACCTCTATGCATTGCAGGACATCTCTGACTCTACAACAAATCTTATTGCTATTATTAAAGGCCTTGTTTGTAAAGCATATATCTTCACTGCTTTGATTAGAATGGAAATGTATAATTTAGAGAAATGCTTGAAAACAACAATCACCAAAGCAATGAAAGTTTATTTTGAAGTGGAGTGTAAACTATTGCTTGCAGACATAATGAAGATATCTACTCTTGCTGCAGAAAAAGGCTCCACTAGCAAGCCTATGCTTTAACTACTCTTTTACACTTCTGATCATTTCTCATAGATTTGACTTTTAAATGATGACAACAACATGCTAAGACTTTTGTTTAAGAAATATGGAAAAATTTTATACATATGTTTGCATCTACCTATTTGTATATTTATTTACTCGCCATCTTTTTTATTATACCATGGTGCATCGATTTTGCTATCATTCTTGCTTTTGAATATTTCAAATCAGTTGGGTGGTTATATGATATGCTTACATAGATTAGAATTTGAAATACAACCGAACAATTTATTTCCACATATATTTCAAATATTTTCTATATGAGCAATACTTGACAATATATTTTAATATATATTAAATATTTTGTATATGGCTAATCATTGAGATTAAAATTATTTATGTCAGATTTAAAATTTGCATGAATCATATAAGTTTTTTCTTTATGCTAAAATCAGAAGTGATAAATTATTTATTGCATTAGTTGAATGACATTGTATTTGATTTAATATTTCTTTGAATGCTAATGAATCTTGGTTCTTTGTTTCCATTCACATACAAATTTAATAATATATATATATATGTGCTTCCAAGTCTAATGAATATTAAAGTAGGATGGATAAAATTATGTCGTGCCTGGACCAATCTATATAACAGATCACTTCCCAATTCAATATTCAAGCTATTATAAAGACATTTACTATTTGAGAAAGGAAAGTGTGAAAAACCTATTAAAAAGATATTTACTATATAAAAATTGCCTTCACAATTGTAAATTTATGATTTCTTTGCAACGCTTATTCACCAATGAGGAACATTTAAGGAGATCATCTATTTAAGAGGTAAGGTCAAGGCTATCAGTAAAAGTTGTCAAAAAGACAAGTGATAAGCAAAAGGAACGAAGTATGTTTGTAGGTATAAGTATATGTATATTTATATATTTATGTATATGCATATTTATATGTATATGTATATTTATATGTATATGTACATGTATGTATATGTATATATATGTGTATGTGTATGTATATGTATATGTATATGTATGTATTTGTATATGTATATGTATATGTATATGTATATGTATGTATATGTATATGTATATGTATATGTATATGTATATGTATATGTATATGTATTTGTATATCTATATGTATAATGTTGATGTATAGAATTATTTGTTTGTATTCCTTTCACACATATATAGTCTTTTGTATATTCCATGTTTTCCTTTGGTTGCATTGCTCAATGGGTGCAAAATGGTCAAAACCTCTCGTGCACTTTCACTACTTCATAGATTGGATGTTCAACAAGTGTTGTGTTCTGCAATCTCCACTACGTTGTAGATGTATTGTTGTTGTAAGTTATTTTGACTCTTTGTTTTTGGCCGTTTCATACACACCTAACCATAGATATATATTGTCATAATTTTTTTTTCTAAATTTATTATTTACTAGATTATGGGTTTAACAGTTCCCTTATTACAGGGCTAGAGATCCTTCAGTGCAAAGAAAAGTTGTACATTTGTCCCTTTCCTTTCTGCATGGTTACATGCATTCCAAAACATACCAAAATCAAGTTTGTCTATACAATTATTCCTACACATTGTATGCTTTCAAACAAAACCTTTCTTGTTTCTTTCTTCTCTTCCTTTAAACAAAATTTTATGTATTTCATCTACAAAATTCCATTTTCTATAGTTCTATATGGGGCATTCTCTTTTCCTAAAAAAGTTATTGGAGCCACAATAGCTCTAAGAAATCAAATATATGTATTGGAAGAAGATATAATTTTTTTAGCATGTTCACTATTCTCACAAACTATGCAATACACACACACACACACACACATATATATATTCAACTCTAATTGAGGAATTTTATGGAAAGAATCACTATAAAACTTATTTGTTACTAAATATTATACACAAGAATTTAGCTCCCCTGTATTGAGTCAACGAGGTGCACCATTGCCAACCGACGTAATTACCAAGGTCCATGTCGCCTTTAAAAAAAATACAAAAACTACACAAGTTCTCACTAGTTGTGGCATTGCCAGCATCGGCAAATTGAAATCACCTACACCACAATGGCTCTTTTAATAGTATGACTTCATGAAAGTGTGCTTTCCTAGATGGAAACATTCAATATGACATTTACTTCCCCCTCCAACCTCAAATGTTGATGGGAAGATGCATTTGTGCTTGTGCCAACAAACACTTTCCATTCACCTTCCCTGTTGCAATGACACCATTGTCCACCACCGCCAACCCATGTACCTACAAGCACCCATGTCACTGTAAAGGAAATAAATTGTGCCCTCCCTATTGGAATTTTTTTTTCTACATTCTTCACCATTAAACCCATACTTTCTTAATCAAAAATTCAAGCTACATTTCCTAGGGGTAGATTTAGTACTCAAATAGAGAATTCACAAAAGAGCTATTCCATAACGTTTAGAGTAGGTACAATGAAAAAGCACGCCCCATAGACTTCTCTCCATAGTACATCTGTCCATGTTCCCATAGTTACCTTCTTATCTTCTTGGGAAGAGATATTTTTTAGGTGAAAGAAAGAAGATTTAACTGTTATTTCTTCATCCATATAGAAGCACAACACGGGCCACCTATGCAAATCTTATTTTACAAAATACCCATGTCAAATCACTTACACATTTTGCACTAGCACACTTTTGAAGCCCTCCAATCTGCTACAAAATGAATCCATATTCGACAATTTTAACAATAGTCTGCTACCAAACCAACACCATGATGGCCCTTTCAACAGGATAACCTCACCAAAGTATACTTTCCCATATTGTAACATTGAATATAAAGTATAATTTACCACATGCCAACATTAAATATTGCATTTACTTCGTCTACCACCATCGTGCAACAATAGGAAACATTGGGGTTCACGTGAATAAACGCTTTCCATTCACATTCCCCGTATCTAATGCACCATTCTTGACCACCCCCACCCCACATAATTACCAACACCGGTGTCACCACATTAAAAAATTGTTGCCTCATCGACCCCCAGAAGATCCCCATCACTAGCAATACCAATTTACCATTGCATTGATGGAAACATGAATCGTATAAGTTTTCTCATTATGCTAAAATCAGGAGTGATAAATTATTTATTGCATTAGTTTAATGGCATTGTATTTGATTTAAAGTTTCTTTGAATGCTAATGACTCTTGGTTCTCTATTTCCATTAACATACAAATTTAATCAAATATATATGTATATGTATATATGTGCTTCCAAGTCTAATGAATATTAAAAGAAGGACAAAGATAAACTTATGTAATTCCTGGACCAATGTATATAACAGTTCACTTCCCAATCGAATATTCAACCTATTATAAATAAATTTACTATTTGAGAAAGGAAAGTGTGAAAAACCTATTAAAAATACATTTACTATATAATAGTTGCCTTCACAATTGTAAATTTATGATTTCTTTGCAAAGCTTATTGACCAATGAGGAACATTTAGGGAGATTGTCTATTTAAGAGGTAAGGTACAGGCTATTAGTAAAATTTCTCAATAAGACAAGTGATCAACAAAAGGAAACAATAATATATGTAGGTATTGAAACATAGATTTTAGGTCCCATTGGACTCTCTAACTCTTATAGGGTTTTCACCAAAAAGGAGAGAGATTAAATCCTAATATGCTTACTAATTCATTGAAATTAGGATGTATGCAATGTGATTTTATGTAAATGAACTAATCCAAGTGCAATTGATTGATTTAAATGATCTATAATGAATGCAAAGATGTAGTTTATGTTATGTTTGAAAACACAGTGTGATATCCAAACAACTATGAAAGATGAAGAAATTGAAAGAAATATGTAGAACATAAGGTACAGGGTTAAATCTGAGTGCACCTAGATGATGTGTGAGTTTTCTAGAATGTCTAGAATGCTAATGAAAAATTTTGATTTTTCATAGTGGAACTCATTCGCCAAGGGTGGAGAATCAGTCCTACTACTGTTGAAAAAGTGTTGGGATCTGATTTCTGACAGCCAGGAGTTGATTTATGACAAAATGCATATTTTTAATATTTTAGGTGGGACTCATTCACCAAGGGTGGAGAATCAGTCCTCTCCAAGATTTTTTAAAATTCAAAGGTCAAAACTGCTACTCCAAATTTGGTAATGACTGAATATTAGGTTGTTAGGGTCAATTCTACAAAAAATAGGCCAAAAGTCACTCAAATTGCTTGAATAGATGATGAATTTATTTGAAGAGCCTATTTGACTTGAATTACACTTTTCAACACCTTTAAACATATTAAATCTGCAAAACAAGGCTACAAACACACATGCATAAAGGGGGAAAATGTGGGGGGGTTAGTGAATAGGGGTTTGCCTTGGTCAAACTCGATAGAAATGAATGACATGCAAAGAAAATGATAAATGAATAACACGAAAGTATTACCAACTTACCACATCCTTCAATATGCAAATTTGAAGTGATGTCAATGGCTACTTTAAAGTGCTTGAAAGTTCTTGAATTAATGATGCAAAATGCTTGAGTGCTTGAAGATTGCTTGAATATGATAGGATATTGAATGCTTGAATGAGGAGAGATGTAAAATGAGGTTAAAATCACATATTTATACAAATATTGTGCCTTACTAGCTATTGATTCCTCATCATAGGCTGACATGAAGTGAATTTGAGTAAAATCATGAAAGAAATTTTGAATTTTTTTGAATTTAGGGCCAAGGGGAACTCGTTCGCCACTCTTAGTGAATGAGTCCCACCTGGGACCCAAAGCATAGTGTTGGGAAAAATGTTATGTTTAATGTTGTTTGTTGGGATAGGACCCAAAAATACACCTAATATAAGCATATGAGGGCATAAAAAGACAAAATAAAGCATGAGAAAGGTGTAAATACTGAAAATATGCCTAGAAAAGTGTGAAATCTTATTACAAGACTTTACATCACTTCAAAATAGGACTTTTTGATGAGTGAAAAGGTGGTTTTTAGGTGAATTACATTAAATAGAGTTTAGAAGAATGTAGAAATGTCTTGCAACACTTCACAACACCTTCACAAGACGTCATTCTTTGAATTTTAGTACCAAAATAAGCATGTTCAAACCAAGATACATCATGAAATTAAAGAAACATAGTTCCAACACTATGAAACAAGACCTAAAAGACCATGAAAATGGGAAGGGTCCAATTTTTGATGGTACATTTAGCCCCCACTTTAGTGAGAGAAATTTTCTTTCTCACGCTAAAGTAGCCATGAACATCGAGAAGAGGGTTTGAATGCACTTATGTTAGTAAGATGGAATAAAACAAACAAGAAGGATGATCAAGCCCCAAGGATGAGGATCCCATGAAAAACTAAACATAAGGACAAAGGAACACAAATGTGTTGAGAGGAATTGAGTGAAGCTTCAACCATCAATCCAACTAGTTGTGAAAAGAGATCTAGGCTGATTGTTTGAAAAAGAGAATGTGTACTCACTCTCAGGCCACGAAACTAGTTGTTTGTGGTGTGAGAAAGCCAAAAAAGTAAGATACATACGCTAGTTGATATGAACTTCACAAACATTCAAAAAGGTGGCTATGGGGAAAATTCATGCTGCTAGTTGGGCTTCACACTCAACCATGCTAAAGCTATACCCATTTGATAACTTTAACAAGGAACCACAAAGCCAAAGAAAATGAGAATGTTGGTTTAAGGTTTATAAGACAATAAAAATAGGATGCAAATTGTGTTATGCAAGGTGGCTGAATGAGAATGTTATGTGTAAAAATGTTATGTGTAATATGTTCAAAGGAGTCTTGTTTAGTTTATGCAAGGTCAATCACTTAGGGAATATTGTGTCTAATGTCTCCAAAAGGGGAATAATCAAAGAATAGTATATTCACAACTTAGGGGATGCAGTGTGTCACATCAAACCACAAAGAGGAATGAAATATGCTAAGAAAGATCACACTTATGAAGGACATCACACCCAATATCATCCACAAAGTGATAAACACATCACGTAAATGGCAAGGCTTCACTAAGAATGAAAATGAAATAATGGTAATGTATGCCCCCCACTTTAAAGGAATTGCCACACATCATTATGTGAGCAATTACTTGAAAGTAGAGAAGAGGAGGAAAGGAAGAAATAAAAACCAAGACATGAGAGCCAACTCGAGAAGCTCTATGCCAAGTCATATGTTTCAAAGTTAAGCTACATCATGTCAAGATAGAGGATAAAAGAAAGGAAAAAAGGGAGTCGCCCCCCAGAAAATAAAGCACACCAAACACATAAGGGATCTATGGATTTGGGGTTAGTATGTTTGTTTTTGCAATGTTTTGTATGAAAGAGCTCAGAATTGTAATCATTCCCCAAAGCCCATAGAACTGGAAGGATGACACAAAGAGAGCAAAAGTGAAGGAAAAAAAATTCCATTTTCAGTCAACATGGAAGAGACATTGTGGTCTCAATGCCTTGCGTCATCCCCAAAAGGAAAAACACAAGAAAAGACAAAGGAGAAAAGAAAAAAAGAAAAAGGGAGGTTTATGGGTCAACATGGAATAGACTTAGGGTGTCTCTATGCTTTGTGTCATCCCCAAAGGAAAACACAAAACCGAAATGCAAAAGACAAGGACTATTTGGGTCAACATGGAAGAGACTTAGGGTGTCTCTATGGTTTGTGTCATCCCAAAAGGAAAACACAAAACAAAAAGTGAAAAGTACAAGCATGAAAAATAGAAGAATAGAGATACACACAAAAGAAGTGTATAAAGAGAAGGAAACATCAAACACACGATACGAGGGAATGCGATACACATGGAAAGAAAAAGGAAAAAGGTAAAAGACTAGAAATGAAAATGTAAGTCAATCATTAACTAAGTTATTGTTTTCTCAATCTTGGATGAATAAGCATTAAAAGGAATAACAAGGTTAAGAGACAAATAAATGTGTTACAAGGACAAGGATAACAATGTCTTGCCCCCCACAAAGTGTAAAAGCAAGAATGAGCCGAGATGAGTGATGGGAAAGGTTCATCCAGTAGTGAGAATGGGAGATTCTACAACTAAAGCACGATAGGATAAGGGTGTTTTAAGGGATGAGAGGAAAATAGTCAGTTTATGTGAAGTGATACTTTTGCAGTATTTTATTTAAAGTTCAACATTCTTCAATTCGATGTCCAAGAATACGATGATATTTGCAATATGGTATGTTGGAATCATGAGTGTAGATAACCAACCTATTTGAAGGTGGAATAAGGATAAGACCTTTTTTTAAAATCAATTGAAGTCTCTATTCACATTCATGTTAGGTTCACCAAAATGAAATGTAGATTTTAGGACTCAACGAACTCTCTAACTCTTATAGGGTTTTTCACCCAAAAGGAGAGAGATTATATCCTAAAACACTTATTGATTCATTCAAATTAGGATGTATGCAATGTGATGTTATGTAAATGAACTAATCCAAGTGCAATTGATTGATTAAAATAATCTAGAATGAATGCAAAGATACAATTTATGCTATGTTTGAAAACACAATGTGATATGCAAACAACTATGAAAGATGAAATTGAAAGAAATATGTAGAACAAAAGGTACAAGGTCAAATCTGAGTCCACCTGGATGATGTGTGAGCTTTTTGGAATGTTTGGAATGATGACAATTTTTTTTGATTTTTCACAGTGAGACTTAGTTTCCAAGGGTGGTGAATCAGTCCTCCTATTGTTGAAAAAGTCTTAGGATTTGAGTTCTAACAGCTGGGAGTTGATTTTTGAGAAAATGTAGATTTCTATATATTAGGTGGGACTCATTTGGCAAGGGTGACGAATCATTTTTTGAAAATTCAAAGGTCAAAACTGCTACTCCAGATCTTGTAATGACTGAATATCAGGTTGTCAGAGTCATTTCTGTAGAAAATAGGCTAAAAGTCACTCAAATTACTTGAATAGATGATGAATTGATTTGAAGAGCCTAGTTTGACTTGAATTCCACTTTTCAACACCTTTAAACCTATTAAATTTGCAAAACAAGGCTCCAAACACACATGCACAAAGGGGAAAAATGTTGGGGGCTTAGTGAATAGGGGTTTGCTTTGGTCAAACCCCACTTTGGTAATCAAACTCAATAGAAATGAATGACATGCAAAGGAAATGATAATTGAATAAAAAGAAAGTATTTCAAACTTACCACATCCTCAAATATGCAAATCTAAAAGATAGATTTTTTTTAGCATGTTCACTATTCTCAGGAACTATGCAATTTCCACTTCTTACACACACACACACACATATATATATTCAGCTCTAATAGAGGAATTGTATGAAAATTATCACAATAACACTTATTTGTTAATAAATATTATACACAAGAATTTGGTTCCCCTATATTGAGTCAATCAGGTGCACTATTTCTAACCCACATAATTACCAAGGTCCATGTCGCCTCATAAAAAGAAATCCACACAAGTTCTCACCAGTTGTGGCATTCCCAACATCGGAAAATCCAAATCACCCACACCAAAATGGCTCTTTTCATAGTATGACTTAATCAAAGTGTTCTTTCCTAGATGGAAACATTCAATATGACATTTATTTCCCCCTCCAACCCCGTATGCTGACGGGAATATGCATTTGTGCTTCTGTCAAGAAACACTCGCCATTCACCTTCCTTGTTGCAATGGCACCATTCTCCACTGCCGCTAGCCAATGTACCTACAATCGCTCACGTCACTGAAAAGGAAAGAAATGGTTCCATACCTACTAGCAAATTTGCAGCTGCATTCTCTGCCATGAAACCCATATTGCCTTAATCAGAAATGCAAGCTACATTGCCTAGGAGTATATTTAGTACTCAATCACAAAAGAGCTATTCCATAATGTTTGCATTAGGTACAATGAAAAAGCACGCCCCATAGACTGCTCTCCAAAGTACATTTTTCCATGTTCTGATAGTTGCCTTCTCATCTTCCCAGGAAGAGATATGTTTTAGGTGAAAGAAAGAAGATTTAATTGCTATTTCTTCATCCATATAGAAGCACAACATGAGCCACCTATGCAAAACTGATTTTACAAAATACCCATGTCAAATCACTTACACATTCTTCACCATCTATAATGCCCCTCCATTTTGGTCATTCTTGAAATTTAGGAAGTTCGTTGTTTGGTGGCCATGTCATTTTCGCTTGTTACTTATGGTTGGTGATTTGCTTGGTCATGAGAATTTTGGGATTGCATTATTTAATTTGATTTTTGTGTTAGACAATATCACTAATATTATGACTAGATGTAATTTATCATATTAATCTAATTTTTAAGGTCACTTGATTTGGTTTGGGATCAAATAGAGAGCTAGATTTAATAATAAATGTTGATTGTATTATCATTGAAATTTTATTATTTTAAGATGAAATAAATACAATTGTAAGTAAACGAATTTAATAAAAATAAATTATTGTCTAATGAGTGAATTTAATTAGGAAATTTAAAATTGAGAAAATATTAACGTAGATAAAATATTGAAAAATTTGAACTCAAGATTGAATAAGGATTAAAGCAAGGAAATCAGTTGAAAGTGGAAAAAGAATGGTTTATTGCTAAATAAATAAATAATAATAAAGCATCATGATAAGATTTTAGGAAGAGTAAATGGCAAGAAAAGCTGGAAAAGATGGTATATGCTTTATCTTCCTCTGTCTCATCACCTCCCAGGCAGAGATTTCAATCTTTGAAACTCATAAATTAGAATTAAAGAGACAACTCGGGGAAAACTCCCATATGAAAACTATGGTCGCCCTCTTTACTTCCAATGATCCTCATAATTTGGGAGGTTACTGGCTTTCTCCAATGCCCATACTCAGGCCAATAGAAGATATTGATTCTGCTTTATTCTCTCACATTTACTATGCTTTTATAGAACTTAACCCAACCACCTTCGCCCTAACACCCTCACCATCGGATACCCATTTTGCAAACTTCAGCTCTATATTGTGCAGGAGGAATCCAAGGATGAAGACCATGATATCTAAAGGAAAAAGAGTGGCTGACCCACAAAGGTTTTCCCAAATAGCTTCTGTAGATGGATTCAGACAGAGTTTCATCCAATCCTCCATTCGGATAGCTCGAGATCTTCTTATAATATTATCATAGCGTATACTGGTAAGCATTCCTTAGCTGATAGACCTTATTATGGATGATTTTAAATAGAAAATAAAGGTCATGCATTTGTTTATTTAGATCAAAACAAAACTAATGAGATCCACATAGGATAATGTCCATTCATAATCATAGCAATTTGCATTTATTGGGTGTCATTCTAATAACACCTTCAAATTTGTCTCTACACCGAGTTCTAGATAGAGTTGCTCTGGCTGTGCATTTTGTTGCATAGATTTGCTTAAAGGTTTTCTCATGCCATGATTCTTGTGATAATTTTGATAGATTTCTAGCATCTTTGGAGGTTTAAGTCAAGGGTTTTGAATTCATTTCTTAGAGTTGCATGGGAATTGAGTTTATTTGATTTCATGGGGTATAAAGGTAATCAGATAAATAGAATTTAAATCCTCACTCTGATCAAAATCAAAATTTGTAAGGAAATAAAATGCGGACTGGTTGTGGCGATTTGTAAGTTTATTCTCAGACTTTAATTTTTCAACGCCATTCTAAAGCCCTCCTTCCCCAAGAGTTCTTATGCGAGTCTCTTCTTTATATTTTATAAGTTCCAATCCTTAATCCAAAGAGTTTGAGCCGATCTTTAGTCCCTCATGAGTAGAATATTAGATTGGTTTCTTTTGGTTCATTATTTAAAGACCAATAGGTCTGATCGGGATTTTTATGATGCTAACTTCCTTCCAGTTTCCTCTCTTTTTCTCTTAAACCAGTCGCTCTTGCCTTAAATCATTATAGTTATGTCCTTTCATTATTACTGGATATCTTATACAGTACTCATATTATTGTGTAGGTCTAGATTTTTGAATCATTCATTTAGCAATTCCAACAATTTTCGCTAGAACATTGTTCCTATTTAAATTTAAGTAAAACAAAATCCTCATCTCTTAGAATTCTCTATTTCCTCAATTTCTCCAACAGTAATTAAATGCCTTGGAACTGAAAGTGACCTGTCACCTTCAAGTATCGAGCCTCTTCCTCCAGCTCTGTGTAATGCCATCCCATTATTTATATATCATTTGACTGTGCTTTTTATTCCTTTTGACATGTTGTTCAGGAATAGCTAATTAGGTAAGGCATTCTTATCTGTTCTTTCGATAGACTTGTTGTCTTAATGCCATTTGATGGAACATATCACTAGTTTCTTTATATATTCATTTTAT
The DNA here is from genome assembly GCA_007258455.2 of Sequoia sempervirens. Taxonomy (NCBI): domain Eukaryota; kingdom Viridiplantae; phylum Streptophyta; class Pinopsida; order Cupressales; family Cupressaceae; genus Sequoia; species Sequoia sempervirens. Next base: position 881,781,061 of record VDFB02281492.1, on the reverse strand, counting down.
GCTCATTATCCTTGCTGCAATATACCTTAATTGGTATCAATACCATTATCGCCCATATCGAATAATTGATATCACTGCCTTGTCTTATCCAAATTAATGAATCTATACCTTTGACACTTGATAGGTTGGAGAAGATTTAGTCATCAAGTGGAAGGTGCAACCTCCTCACTCTGTTTTGAGTTGTTGTCATTTGTTACTCACTAGACCAATATGTGTTGCCCTTCCTTGCTAGTCTGCATTCAATTCCAAATCATTTTTTTCACCTTGTGGAGTTTGTTCCTAGTGATTGGTGTCGCTTTAGATAAGAACTATGCCTATTCTTTTTCCTTACATGTGATTTAGTGTGTTGGTTTGTGTTTGAAATAAATACATGAGTATCATCGAATTTTCCTTTTTGGAATGGAAATCTCTTTTATACGTGAACCTTAATATATGATGGAGTTGGGAATAAAGTGCCTAAGTATCCATCCCATGAAAAGGCACTATAATATTTAAAAAGCATACTATTATTTATAATACTTCTTAAGGTAAAGAAAGGAGATTATATTTTCCCTAACTTTTGAAAAGATTTTGTTGAACTAAATATATAAGAGAAGGCATAGATATTTTAGGGAATTCTTAGAAAATATTTATTTTCTTTTTATCTTCCCTCAAGAAATTTATATATATATATGTTGTTTTAAAATTTATCTATGTGTGTAAATTTATTTAGATAGATTTAAGATTTTAGGTGGTAAGTTTTATATGTAGTATTTAGAGTATTGTTATTATTATCATTTTAAAGTATAAACAATTGGTCTTAAGTGGTTTTCACAATTAATTTAAATATTGGAAGTAAGTGTTAAGTTACTATGATGAAAGGAAAGTGGAAATAATGTTTTGAACATAAGTAGTTATGAATTGATAAAGACTTAACTACCTAACTATTAAGTAGTTTTCAATTATGTTGATAGAAGAAAGGATAAATTTAAATGTATGGGAATGGTTAGAGATTGATTAGGGTATTCTTGAATTGGATAGTTTATTGGTGAAATGGGATTTTAATCTTTTGAAAATTGACTTCCTTTATATTCATTTCATGGTTGATTTGTAAGTTCTCTTTATGGATGAGTCTTTTAGAATACTTGTGATAGTTAATTGAGTAATTTAGATGGGTAAGTTGTAAAGTTATTTAGTTCTAGTTGTTAATGGATTGGTTATTAAATATTGTTCTCGTTTGAATTTTTGGTTGTTGTTTATTATGCGAGTGTTTTGTGGAGTTGTGAGTGGTTGAGTATTTAAGGTGTTCTTTGATTTGGTGCCTTGGAAGTGTTGGTGAGTGTAGGATAATTTTGATGGTGTTGTCTTGGTGTGAATTTCTCTTGAGCTACTCTTGGGTTTTGAGAGGATTTCTATTTCTTAAATTTGTGTTGTTAGTTGATTGCAAACTTTTATTGTTTTGGCTTACCCTCGTTGGTGAGTCCTTGAGTATTTGATTTGTTTTTGGGCTTCCAGAGGCGAGGGAAATCCTGTTGTCACGTTTGTTGATCTTATTTTGGTTTATTTACTCATTATATTTGAATTGAAAATAGTTCTTGTGGCCTTGCAATTTTTGTTGTCAGTTCTTTGATGGGGAAACCCTAGTGTAAAATTTTTGAGAGTCTTCCAGAGGCTTGTTTTTTATTTTTGGTCAATGTCTCTCCTTTTTTGTGCCCTTGAAGTGGCAAGTGTTTTGGTATCAAGATTTTGAAAGGGTTGTACGAGAATTGTTGAGACTTGATTATGTGTTTATAGAGAGAAGGGTAATGCCTCGCATGTTTCTCTATTGTTATCTAATGTTCTTGTTATGTTGTACAACCCTTGGTTTTTGTTTGATGTTGTTGGGTCTCTAGGGAGAGTGGCTCCTTGTGGGGGTCGACGCCCCGTTTAAGGGGAAGGGCACAAGATAACCCACGAGTGAGTTAGTAATCGAGTCAAAACCTAGTAATTAACTTAGGAGGGTTGGGTAGTAATATCATTATAAGATTTAAAAATGGATGCCTCATCTCCATTAGTGCTTCTGCAGACTAATGGAAGGCTGAGAAGGCCATGGTCGGCAAGGTCGTGACCTCATCTTCACGAGAGATTTACGGCTCCGCATGAGTCACCCTATGGACCAGCGCCTCTAGTTGGGAGGAAGGGCATAGGATAGCCATAGATGGGACTGGCGCCTCCATTTGGGAGGAAGAGCACAGGATAGCCCATGTAGGACTATGCGATGACACTCTCCCCTAGTTGTCCAGGTGTTTTACTTTATTGTGTTCCTCTGGAAGTATGTTATGGGAGTTGGTTTAGATTGTGGTTGAATGGACTTATATTGATTTATGGAGTATTGCCTTGATACATCTTTGGTGTACTTTGTGGTCTTGTATGATCTCATTAATATTTGACTTATGACCTTGTACTCTTATGGTACTATGTTATGATGTTATTGTATTGTTTAATTGCAATTTGGAATTGTATTATGTTTATTAATTCAGATTGTTTTGGAAGTGTTTCATGATCTTCCTTTGGTTACTTGTTTACTGGTTATTGTTTTGTTTAATGTGATGAGATTTGTGACTTTATGTTATTATGTTGACTCTTGGGTGTTGTTGATTATGTCATTGTAATCCTTGAGTTTTATGATACTTTTGTATGACGTTGAGTCTTGTGGTTCCCTATTTGGATGTTCTTGGTTGAGGTCTCTTTCTTGTCAACTCCTTAGCACGGGGGGTGGGTCTTCGAACCCACATGGTTGGGTGGAACGTGCTAAGCACCCCATTGGGTCCCCAGTCAAGGATCGAGAGGTGCAGATTGGTGTTGTTGTAGTGACTCCAGAGTTGTATCCATCTTGGAGCTAGTTATGATACTTTGTATTGATCTATTCATTCATATCATGCTATCTTGTGTATGGTTTCCATTTACGTTTTGAAACACTTTTGTATCATTGTACCTCTAGAACATTTTATTGTAATGTAACGTTAAACCTTATGTGGCTATTGGCCATGGCAGTTGTTATTCAATGTGTTGAGTTAATCGTGTATATGTTGCATTTGCGTACATAGATGGTTTCTTATCAATGCTTTATCATGTATGTGTTATATTTGTTAATTTTTAATTTGTTATGGATTATATTTTTGGCTTTTATTCTTTATTGTCGTTGTGTGGATCTAAGTTGCGTAATGACTCCTGGTGTACCCCAAAGGATGTATGTGTTAGTGAATCTACTTAAATGAAATTCATGTCATGACTTAATGTGTACCACATGTGTGTTATGTTTACTTTAAAAAAAAATAAAAATTGTGTTGTGATTATTGTTTAATTGTCCTTTGGGGTTCGCACGATGGGGCATTACAACATGGTATCAGAGCCATAGGTTCATACATTGGGCACTATGTGTGCTCACTATGTAACCTTGCGCTTAGACCCATGAGTCTTGAGTTTCACTTTTCTTTTGTTATTATTGTGAGCTTGAGTTTCTTTTGTTAACTGGTGTCGGGTCGATGGTGCAGGAAACTGATGGGAAAGGATAGGACCCTCGGTGTAGTGTGCAATGCACCGATATCCTTCCTATTGGGGATGCACTATGGACCCTTAAGTTTTAGTGTGATGTGTTTCTTGGTGATGTGTTTTATGTGTGTGAATATGTCAAGTGTGCATGGAATCTGTGATTTTGTTGCCCTTGAGTGATGAATTATGTTTTCTTGAATCTTTGGAGGTGTAAAATTTTACCCTTTTTATTGAAATTGATGTGATATTTGGTGTTGAATAATGGTTAAAGTGGAGTTCTTTGTGTTAAAATGATGAGTTCTGACATAGAAGTGAGGTTGTGTGGGAAATTATGCTACTATTTTTAGTAAAATATAGTATCTTGAGGTTAAGATTGCAACTTGAATTATGGGTACTAATGTGTGATGTTCTATCGTAGCTTTTGATTTACAGGAAGTTAGCTTCAGAAGCATAGTGACGAAGGTAATGTAATTGTATTATGTAGGTATTGATACTTATAATGTCAAGTAGTAATTCATTTTGATATAGTAGATGAATTAGGTTTATGGTTAGCATCCTTATGTGAATATTGCTTAACTAATACGAAGCAAACTATTTACAAGTTACTAGAATTGTTTTGACTATTATGTGTGGTTGGTGGGAGGGACAGTGTGGTATCACTCGTTCGCGAGTGCCCTACTATGCTGGGAGTTCCTCTCACGATGTGTTTGTGATATATATGTATTGTGCACAACGTTTGTTTGCATGCAAGATTGCAGGAACTAAGCCTCGATTCCACCTGCATTGTCAGGACAGGGCGAGCATCATAAACACCCAATGGGATTGACGTGGAAAAATAGGAACTGACCAGAAAGTTTCCCCAACCCAGTTCATCACTAGTCCTTGTGTTTGGAAAATTGGTTTGGTTACAACCTCATCACCACTTTTGTTTTGGTATCATTTCTTTATTTTTTGTGTGTTTAATTTTCATTGCTTACTTGGTGACATTTAATTGATTATTTAACATGTTGATGTGTTTACGATTATTAATACTATTGTTAGTATATGGTGTTACCATGTTTGTGCTTGGGCTCAACTTCCAAAAGTAAGTCGATGTCTATGGGGGGGAGGATGTAATGCCCCTCCGTTTTGGTCATTCTTGAAATTTAGGAAGTTCATTGTTTGGTGGCCATGTCATTTTCACTTGTTACTTATGGTTGGTGATTTGCTTGGTCATGAGAATTTTGGGATTGCATTATTTAATTTGATTTTTATGTTAGACAATATCACTAATATTATGACTAGATGTAATTTATCAAATTAATCTAATTTTTAAGGTCACTTGATTTGGTTTGGGACCAAATAGAGAGCAAGATTTAATAATAAATGTTGATTGTATCATCATTGAAAATTTCTTATTTTAAGATGAAAGAAATATAATTGTAAGTAAATGAATTTAATAAAAATAATTATTGTCTAATGAGTGAATTTAATTAAGAAATTTAAAATTGAAAAAATATTAACGTAGATAAAATATTTAAAAATTTGAACTCAAGATTGAATAAGGATTAAAGCAAGGAAATTAGTTGAAAATGGAAAAAGAATCATTTATTGCTAAATAAATAAATAATAATAAAGCATCGTGATAAGATTTTGGGAAGAGTAAATGGCAAGAAAAGCTGGAAAAGATGGTATATGCTTTATCTTCCTCTGTCTCATCACCTCCCAGGCAGAGATTTCAATCTTTGAAACTCATAAATTAGAATTGAAGAGACAACTCGGGGGAAACTCCCATATGAAAACTATGGTCGCCCTCTTTACTTCCAACGATCCTCATAATTTGGGAGGTTACTGGCTTTCTCCAATGCCCGTACTCACACCAATAGAAGATATTGATTCCGCTTTATTCTCTCACATTTACTATGATTCTATAGAACTTAACCCAACCACCTTTTCCCTAACACCCTCACCATCGGATACCCATTTTGCAAACTTCAGATCTATATTGCACAGGAGGAATCCAAGGATGAAGACCATGATATCTAAAGGGAAAAGAGTGGCCAACCCACAAAGGTTTTCCCAAATAGCTTCTGTAGATGGATTCAGATAGAGTTTCATCCAATCCTCCATTCGGCTAGCTCAAGATCTTGTTATAATATTATCATAGCGTATACTGGTAAGCATTACTTAGCTGGTAGCCCTTATTATGGATGATTTTAAATAGAAAATAAAGGTCATGCATTTGTTTGTTTAGATAAAGACAAAACTAATGAGATCCACATAGGATAATGTCCATTCATAATCATAGCAATTTGCATTTATTAGGTGTCATTCTAATAACACCTTCAAATTTGTCTTTACGCCGAGTTCTAGATAGAGTTGCTCTGGCTATGCATTCTATTTGATAGATTTGCTTAAAGGTTTTCTCATGCCGTGATTCTTGTGATAATTTTGATAGATTGCTCACATCTTTGGAGGTTTAAGTCAAGGGTTTTGAATTCATTTCTTAGAGTTGCACGGGAATCCAGTTTACTTGATTTCATAGGGTATGAAGGTAATCAGATAAATAAAATTTAAATCCTCACTCTGATCAAAATCAAAATTTGTAAGGAAATAAAATGCGGACTGGTTGTGGCGATTTGTAAGTTGATGCTCAGACTTTAATTTGTCAACGCCTTTCTAAAGCCCTCCTTCCCCAAGAGTTCTTATGTGAGTCTCTTCTTTATATTTTATAAGTTCCAATCCTTAATTAAAAGAGTTTGAGCTGATCTTTAGTCCCTCATGAGTAGAATACTAGATTGGTTTCTTTTGGTTCATTACTTAAAGACCAATAGGTCTGATCGGGATTTTTATGATGCTAACTTCCTTCCAGTTTCCTCTCTTTTTCTCTTAAACCAGTCGCTCTTGCCTTAAATCATTATAGTTATGTCCTTTCATTATTACTGGATATCTGATATAGTACTCATATTATTGTGTAGGTCTAGTTTTTTGAATCATTCATTTAGCAATTCCAACAATTTCCGCTAGAACATTGTTCATGTTTAAAGTTAAGTAAAACAAAATCCTCATCTCTTAGAATTCTTTATTTCCTCAATTTCTCCAACAGTAATTAAATGCCTTGGAACTGAAAGTGGCCTGTCACCTTCAAGTATCGAGCCTCTTCCTCCAGCTCTGTGTAATGCCATCCCATTCTTTATATATCATTTGACTGTGCTTTTGATTCCTTTTGACATGTTGTTCAGGAATAGCTAATTAGGTAAGGCATTCTTATCTGTTCTTTCAACAAACTTGTTGTCTTAATGCCATTTGATGGAATATATCACTAGTTTCTTTATATATTCATTTTCTGCTCATTATCCTTGTTGCAATATACCTTAATTGGTATCAATATAGTTATCACCCATATCGAATAATTGATATCACTACCTTGTCTTATCTAGATTAATGAATCTGTACCTTTGACACTTGATAGGTTGGAGAAGATTTAGTCATCAAGTGGAAGGTGCAACCTCCTCACTCTGTTTTGAGTTGTCATTTGTTACTCGTTAGACCAATATGTGTTGCCCTTCCTTGCTAGTCTGCATTCAATCCCAAATCATTTTTTTTACTGTGTGGAGTTTGTTCCTAGTGATTGGTGTTGCTTTAGATAAGAACTATGCCTATTCTTTTTCCTTACATGTGATTTAGTGCGTTGGTTTGTGTTTGAAATAAATACATGAGTATCATCGAATTTTCCTTTTTGGAAGGGAAATCTCTTTTATACATGAACCTTAATATATGATGGAGTTGGGAATAAAGTGCCTAAGTATCCATCCCATGAAAGGGCACTATAATATTTAAAAGGCGTCCTATTATTTATAATACTTCTTAAGGTAAAGAAAGGAGATTATATTTTCCCTAACTTTTGAAAAGATTTTGTTGAACTAAATATATAAGAGAAGGCATAGATATTTTAGGGAATTCTTAGAAAAGATTTATTTTCTTTTTATCTTCCCTCAAGAAATTTATATATATATATATATATGTTGTTTTAAAATTTATCTATGTGTGTAAATTTATTTAGATAGATTTAAGATTTTAGGTGGTAAGTTTTATATGTAGTATTTAGAGTATTGTTATTATTATCATTTTAAAGTATAAACAATTGGTCTTAAGTGGTTTTCACAATTAATTTAAATATTGGAAGTAAGTGTTAAGTTAGTATGATGAAAGGAAAGTGGAAATAATGTTTTGAACATAAGTAGTTATTAAATGATAATGAGTTAACTACCCAACTATTAACTAGTTTTCAATTATGTTGATAGAAGAAAGGAGAAATTTAAATGTATGGGAATGGTTAGAGATTGATTAGGGTATTCTTAAATTGGATAGTTTATTGGTGAAATGGGATTTTAATCTTTTGAAAATTGACTTCCTTTATATTCATTTAATGGTTGACTTGTAAGTTCTCTTTATGGATGAGTCTTTTAGAATACTTGTGATAGTTAATTGAGTAATTTAGATGGGTAAGTTGTAAAGTTATTTAGTTCTGGTTGTTAATGGATTGGTTATTAAATATTGTTCTCATTTGAATTTTTGGTTGTTGTTTATTATGCGAGTGTTTTATGGAGTTATGAGTGGTTGAGTATTTAAGGTGTTCTTTAATTTGGTGCCTTGGAAGTGTTGGTGAGTGTAAGATAATTTTGATGGTGTTGTCTCAGTGTGAATTTCTCTTGAGCTACTCCCAGGTTTTGAGAGGATTTCTATTTCTTAAATTTGTGTTGTTAGTTGATTGGAAACTTTTATTGTTTTGGATTATCCTTGTTGGTGAGTCCTTGAGTATTTGATTTTTTTTTGGGCTTCCAAAGGCGAGGGAAATCTTGTTGTCACGTTTGTTGATCTTATTTTGGTTTATTTACTCATTATATTTGATCTAAAAATAGTTCTTATGGCCTTGCAATTTTTGTTGTCAGTTCTTTGATGGGGAAACCCTAGTGTAAACTTTTTGAGAGTCTTCCAGAGGCTTGTTTTTATTGTTGGTCAATGTCTCTCCTTTTTTGTGCCCTTGAAGTGGCAAGTGTTTTGGTATCAAGATTTTGAAAGGGTTGTACGAGAATTGTTGAGACTTGATTATGTGTTTATAGAGAGAAGGGTAATGCCTCGCATGTTTCTCTATTGTTATCTAATGTTCTTGTTATGTTGTACAACCCTTGGTTTTTGTTTGATGTTGTTGGGTCTCTAGGGAGAGTGGCTCCTTGTGGGGGCCGACGCCCCGTTTAAGGGGAAGGGCACAAGATAACCCATGAGTGAGTTAGTAATCAAGTCAAAACCTAATAATTAACTTAGGAGGGTTGGGTAGTAATATCATTATAAGATTTAAAAATGGATGCCTCATCTCCATTAGTGCTTCCGCAGACTAATGGAAGGCTGAGAAGGCCATGGTCGGCAAGGTCGTGACCTCGTCTTCACGAGAGATTTACGGCTCCGTATGAGTCACCCTATAGGCCAGCGCCTCCAGTTGGGAGGAAGGGCACAGGATAGCCATAGATGGGACCGGTGCCTCCAGTTGGGAGGAAGAGCACAGGATAGCCCATGTAGGACTATGCGATGACACTCTCCCCTAGTTGCCCAGGTGTTTTACTTTATTATGTTCCTTTGGAAGTATGTTATGGGAGTTGGTTTAGATTGTGGTTGAATGGACTTATATTGATTTATGGAGTATTTCCTTGATACATCTTTGGTGTACTTTGTGGTCTTGTATGATCTCATTGATATTTGACTTATGACCTTTTACTCTTATGGTACTATGTTATGATGTTATTGTATTGTTTAATTTCAATTTAGAATCGTATTATGTTTATTAATTCAAATTGTTTTGGAAGTGTTTCATGATCTTCCTTTGGTTACTTTTTTACTGGTTATTGTTTTGTTTAATGTGATGAGATTTATGACTTTAAGTTATTATGTTGACTCTTGGGTGTTGTTGATTATGTCATTGTAATCCTTGAGTTTTATGATACTTTTGTATGACGTTGAGTCTTGTGGTTCCCTATTTGGATGTTCTTGGTTGAGGTCTCTTTCTTGTCAGCTCCTTAGCATGGGGGGTGGGTCTTCAAACCCACATGGTTGGGTGGAACGTGCTAAGCACCCCATTGGGTCCCCAGTCGAGGATCGAGAGGTGCGGATTGGTGTGTTGCAGTGACTCCAGAGTTGTATCGATCTTGGAGCCAGTTATGATACTGTGTATTGATCTATTCATTCATATCATGCTATCTTGTGTATGGTTTCCATTTATGTTTGGAAACACTTTTGTATCATTATACCTCTAGAACATTGTATTGTAATGTAACGTTAAACCTTATGTGGCTATTGGGCATGACAGTTGTTATTCAATGTTTTGAGTTAATCATGTATATGTTGCATTTGCGTACAAGATGGTTTCTTATCAATGCTTTATCATGTATGTGTTATATTTGTTAATTTTTACTTTGTTATGGATTATATTTTTGGCTTTTATTCTTTATTGTCATTGTGTGGATCTAAGTTGTGTAATGACAATTGGTGTACCCTAAGGGATGTATGTGTTAGTGAATCTACTTAAATGAAATTCATGTCATGACTTAATGTGTATCACATGTATGTTATGTTTACTTAAAAAAAAATTAAAAAAACTGTGCTGTGATTATTGTTTAATTGTCCTTCGGGGTTCGCACGACGGGGTGCTACACCATCACACTTTTGAAGCCCTCCAGTCTACTACAAAATGCATCCATATGCGATGATTTTAACAATAGTTTGCTACCAAACCAGCACCATGATGGGCCTTTCAATAGGATAACTTCATAAAGGTATAATTTTCCATATTGTAACATTGAATATAAAGTATACTCTCTCACATACCAAAATTCAATATTGCATTTACTTCATCCACCACCATTGTGCAACGACAAGAAACATTGGATCTCACATGAACAAACAATTTCCATTCACATTCCCCATGTCTAGTGCACCATTCTCAACCAGCCCCAACCCACATAATTACCAACACCCACATCACCACATTAAAAAAAAGGTGGCCTCATTGACCCCTAGAAGATCCCCATTGCCAGCAATACCAATTTACCATTGTGCTGACAGAAACATGAATCGTATAAGGTTTTTAATTATGCTAAAATTAGGAGTGAAATTATTTATTGCATTAGTTTAATGAAATTGTATTTGATTTAAAGTTTTTTTTGAATGTTAATGAATCTTGGTACTTTGTTTCCATTCACAGACAAATTTAATTAAAAAATAAAATATATATGTGCTTCCAGGTCTAATGAATATTAAAAGTAGGACAATCATAAACTTATGTCGTGCCTGGACCAATCTATATAACAATTCACTTCCCAATTCAATATTGAAGCTATTATAAAATGAGCACCCCTAAATTTGCAAATGATCAATCTCCAACACTCATTAGTGAGGTTAGTTCATACACATGCAGATTTATGAACAATCCTATGAAATAACATATAATGCTCCAAAATGCAACAAATAACAAGGATGATCAAAAGACATAAAAGCATGACATGTACATATTCCATAGTGGATTTGTATCACTTGTACAAAGTGACCCTTTCCCAATCCTTCACAAAAATAAAATGATAAAATTCCTTGAAGATGGAGTGAAGTGGACAAAATTTTCTCTCAATTGAAGAGAGTAACTTTGCATTAAGATTGTGGATGCTAAGATGAAGAATGAGCCTTCTATTTATAGAACCTCAAGTTGAAAGCATGCACAAAAGAGAGCAATGTGGGATAAAGATTTGGCCAATAAGGAGCCACTTTTCACCTTGTGAGTGGTTGAGGAATGTGCAAGTTTTGGTCAATGTGCCAATAAATGAGATTGGTTGTCCTTTTCAAATTCAAATTTGGCTTGTTGGAGGGAGAAAAAGAAAATTAAATGCCAAGTGGCAGACATTTAAGAGGGGAGTTATTGAAATGGTTGAAGGGACAAGTCAACTTGTTTTCAAATTCAAACTTGAGGAATATTCTCCAAAGATGCCTTGTTTAGGGAAAATGAGGGATTTAATAAATCAATAAATTGATTTATTTGTGCAAGTGGGAAAAGCTAGAGGATGTGATGGGTGATTAGATTAGATTAATTAGGATTAGATTAACTTAGTGATGGATTAGGTGATTTTGACCCATTTGACTTAGATACTTTGATTTATTTAAATGAAAAATGAGGAATATGAAATTGAGATTTAATTAAATAAATTTTGGTTTATATTTAATTAAAAGGATGATGTAAGATAAAGGTTAATGAACTTAGGAGATGATTTATAAAAGATGGAATGTTAGGATGTGATTAAAATTGATTTATTTAATCAAATGAGGTGATGATAGGCTTAAATTAAATAAAGTTAATTTATTCAATTTAAATGGATGATCCTTAGAGATTGAATTAAATAGACTTGATTTATTTGATGAATGGATTTAATGAACTTGATTTATTTAATGAGTCAATGAATGTGAATGATGCTAATTTCGTATGTCTACATTTTTCCCCTCTTTGAAGCAATGTACTTGTTGCATTGGTTCAAAGAATAAAATTGCCACAGTAAAAAAAATCATTTAAAAAAAAAAAAATTGGATGTGCCAGCGGAAAGAAGTACACTAGTACATTTCCCCCTCAAAAGATTGAGCAAAAAGATTAGATTTGAGGGTCAATCTCATGATAAAGAGGTTCAAAATGGATGGTTACGATGATCATGCAAATGAGATGGTTTTAAGATGCCTATGTGATTATGCAAATGTATGATTTTATGAGATGCTTAGACTAACAGATCTATATTATGATGATGAACATGTATGTGAGATGATATACAGAATGGTGATGGTTTGTGGATGTAGGATGGATGCACTGGTGATGATGATTAACTGATCATGATGTGATGTTAGTGTGGAAAAGAAGAAATGAGAAATGAGATGATGACAAGAGGATCTAACAAGCCAAACTTTATGAGAGATGATGATGAAAAATTGATGATTTTCTTATTAGGGATTGGGATTTTAAAAGGGTAACTTACCTTATGTTTGATAACACTCATAGATACGATGCATCAAGGTATAAAGAACCAAGATGGTGTTGTAGTTAGTGTGATGGACTTTGACTCGACAAATAGATAGGATTATTCTTGTTCACACTTGACATACAGAAACTTGACTAGGATGCACTTTAGAAGTTTCAAACATCTTAGACCAAAACATGGAAAGGTATAACCTATTAATGCAATAGTCAGCAAGTTGCTTAAAACACCCTCCATACATATCTAAGAAAGCAAGTATTCACCAAGTTATATTTTAAGAACATCCAATAAGCATAGTAGACAAAAGATAATGATATTTTCCCCATTCCTATCTCTCTAAATCTATTTGTTTGGACGTCATCGAGAGATTATTAGAATGAATGCAAAGAGATAAGTAAAAATACAAAGACAAAGTAAACAAACAAGCTAATTTTCTTCAATAACGATAACCAAAAGGAATTTTTTTTTTAAGGATAAGAACCAAAACTATTGCCAAAAAATAATGCTCATTGTAGGAAGGATGCATCCTAAGACATGTTAGTGGATGGCAACACATCATTTCATTTATCCAAAGTGCTCCTAATAAATAATGCCCACTGTAGGAAGGATACATCCTAGGACATGATGTTATTAGATGATTGAAATGGGACTAATAGGATGATAGGCTATTGACACAAAGAGTTGACCAACTTGTTTACATACTGACTTAAACCTAAGACTTGATGTTTTGAGTTTTACTTTTTCACCTGCTAGAATTGTTTCTAAGTATTTCACCAAAGGTTGAGGATGACGATCATTTATTATGAGTGATGTTATTGTGAGTGAAAGCAAGATGAGACAAATGGATTTTTTTTCAAATATTTGGATGTTTTTGGAGTTTTGTAATGTTTTGAGGCTATTTTTGGTATTTTTTGAGATTTTATAAATATTTTGATTTTTGATTTTCTAATGTTTTGGGGTTTTCTGAGATGTTGACAAAGAGACTAACCTAAGGACCTATCCTAGGGGCCTTGGGGGTTGATCAATAGATTAGCCTTGCCTACGTTATACATGCAAAGACCATGTAGTTTGACTGACGACTTGACCAATTGACAAATGAAGATATACATGATGAGATGTCAGTTTATTATGACAGACTCCTAAAGGACTGACCTAAGTGTCTTGGGGGATGATCAAAGATCTACCTTGCCTATGTTCAAGGATTAGAGACCCGTAGTTTGACAAGAAGACTTTTTTTTACTTTTTGACCTGTTTTGGGATTTTGATATGTTTTGATGTTTTTTGGATTTTGTGATTTTTTGATGTTTTTTGGATTTTTTGGATGTTTTGATGTTTTTGGATTTTTTGAGATTTTAGGACTTCAAGAATATACACAAATCCAATCCAATGAGATTATTCCCCCATTGTGATGCAATAGACTACTCTGATAAAGGCAGGACAAACTGACCTTGAGGATGGGTCGAGTAGTACTAGGAGTGATTATGGTATGAACACAGGACCAAGCTATGGTGCAGATGCAGGTGGATGGGTGATGGATGATGGAAATGTAATGGATAGATGATGTAGAACAAGCCGTAGAGATCTTGGTGGATGGAAGGTGCTTAATTACGCAAGGCACCTGTTTGCTAGGTTTTCACCAAGGTACTTGTCCAAAGTGCCACCGAAGTGGTTTTCACCAAAGGACAATTTTTATCTTTACTATTTTTAATCCTTTTTTTGATTTTTTGCTTTTTTTGTTGTCACCAAGATGCTTGTTTGCCAGGTTTTCACCAAGGTAACTATTTTTTAGGACATTTTCTAATTTTTTTGGATTTTCTGGTTCTATACCTTTAGGCATAAAACTTTTTGAGATGAGAGTTGTTCATGGGATCTTGTAGAGGTTCCCCATCGGGTGTTGATAATTGATATGCCCTTGAATTATAGCTTGTTGTGATAAAAAAATGGTCCCAACCAATTGGGTTCAGATTTACCTTTGCTATTTGGATTTGGGATGTTCTTACGATTCTCCTTTAGTACTAGTTCTCCAACTTGGAAAGTCCTGCTTTTGATTTTGTTGTTATAGCTCCTCTTGAGTCTATTCTGATAGACTTGCAAATGATTTAAAGTGTCTATAAAAAACTCATCCAATAGCTCAACTCATTCAATCTTGATACTTAGTACTCTTCATCCATGATGACGTTTTGCAATGATATTCTTAGTGACAGGAGCTCGATCTCAGTTGGGAGTACTACTTCCAATCCATAGACCAAGGAGAAGGGGGTTGCACTGGTGTGTGTGTAGATGCTGGTTCAGTAGGCCCAAAGGGTGGGATTGAGCTGCAAATGCTAGTCACGACCTGCATCATTGACTATTTTCTTAAGGATCTTTAAAATGGTTTTATTTGTGGATTTTGCTTGGCCATTGCCTTGGGGATAGTATGGGGTGGAGAAGCGATGTTGGTTTTTTAATTTTTCACACAAGTCACAGACATCCTTATTTTTAAATAGTGTCCCATTATCTGAGATAATAGCTTGAGGAACACCGTATCGACATATGAGATTATTCAAGATGAACTTTGATATGTGCTTCCCAGTTATATAGGTCATGGGTATGGCTTCCACCCACTTGGTCAAGTACTCAGTGGTAGTTATGATGAACTTGTGGCCATTAGATGAAGTGGGAGTGGTTTTTCCAATGAGATCAAGTCCCCACTCGAAAAGGGCCATGGTGTGATGATGGGATGAAGTTCTTGAGCTGGAGCATAGATGAGTTCCCCATAATGCTGACATTGTAGGCACCTTCTAATGTAGTCATATGCCTCTCTTTCCATTATAGGCCAATAATACCCCATCTTCAGCAATTTCTTGGCTAGGGTCATTCCACTCGAGTGTGAACCACAGATACTATTATGTACTTTAGTTAAAGCGGTCAATGCCTCCTTAGCATTTAAAAAGCGTAATAAGGTTCCTTCTATGCTCCTATGATACATGGTATCTCCTAGGATGATGAATTGGGATGCTTTTTGACAAAGGTTCATTTTAAGGTTGAGGGTAAGTCAGCAGGTATGACACCTATTTAGAGGTAGGTATAAATGTCATGGTACAAGGGATCACTGAGACCAATGATTTCACACATAAATTTTGATTCTAGTACCTCAAATGCAGGTACAAGAAGCTACTCTACCAAGAATTCATATTTTGGGACATTGTGAGGGATGTCCAGTAGGGATATAATAGTTGCCATGGTGTCTGCTACTTTGTTATTTTCTCTAGGAATTTTCTCAAATGTGATCTCGATAAAGGATTCCTTGAGAGTCTCCACTAGATTCTTGTATGGAGAGAGCTTATCATTCTTAGTCTGGTACTCACCATTCACTTGGTTTATTATCAGTTGAGAATCTCCATATACTTTGATAGCCATGATGTGCCACTACACTACTATTCTGAGACATATGGTTAAAGCCTCATATTCTACAATGTTGTTGGTGCAAAGAAGACACCAGCTCCTGATCCATGTTATGTGTATGAGCCATCAAAATAAAGTTTCCAATGGTCGGTGATGTTGAGATTGAAGATGGATTCATCTAGAAACTCTGAGATGAGAGGATTCTCTGGATAGATTGGTGTTTCTGCAAGCTAATCTGTGATGACTTGGCCTTTAATTGCTTTCTGCTCCACGTATTCAATGTTATACTTTGATAATATCATGACCCATTTGTCCATTCTTCTAGTGAGCATTGCCTTTGATAGTAAGTACTTGAGAGGGTCAATTTTGGTGATGAGTTTTATTTTGTGTGCCAAAATGTAATGTCTAAATTTCTATGAAGAAAATACTATATTGCTAAACATGATTTTTTGATGAATGAGTAATTCAACTCTTTACCGACCATTGTCCTGCTGATATAATATATGGCCTTTTCTGTCCTGTTTTTGTTTTGCTGAGATAGAAGAGCTCCAAGGATTGTTGTTGTTGCTGACACATAGAGAATTAATGGATTTCTTGGGATTGGTGGAATTAGTACTAGTGGTGTAAGTAGAAATTCTTTGATCTTATTGAAGG
Organism: Sequoia sempervirens; assembly: GCA_007258455.2. Classification (NCBI taxonomy): domain Eukaryota; kingdom Viridiplantae; phylum Streptophyta; class Pinopsida; order Cupressales; family Cupressaceae; genus Sequoia; species Sequoia sempervirens. The sequence continues at coordinate 881,764,478 of VDFB02281492.1, read as the reverse complement.
CTTCTTCACACTTGTTATCCCACGTGTATGCTACTCCCTTGTGAAGTAGGTGAGAGTATGGATTCTATTTATCTGCCAGCTATGGTAAGACCTCTTAATTGTTTCAATATTTTGGGTGCCTCCATCTCAAGGATTTCTTTTACTTTTCATGGATCTACCTCAATACTTATCATTGATACTATATATCCTAACAACTTTCTTGATTGTACACCAAAGATGCACTTCGTTGGATTTAGTCAGACCTTGTATTCCTCCAGCCTGTCAAAAATGGCACTTAAGGTTGCTATGTGATCCTTCCTCTTTCTAGATTTGGCTAGTATGTCATCGACAGAATCTTGGATAGTTTTATGGATTATGTCATGGAAGATTAACGCCATGGCTCTTTGGTATGTTGCTTCTACATTCTTCAAGCCGAATGGAATCATATTCCAGCAATAAGTCCCACATGGACAAGTGAAGGCCATTTTTTGTTGGTTTTCTTTAGCAAACATTATTTGGTTGTATCCCAAGAAGTCTTCCATCAAGGAAAGCATTTAGTGTCCTTTCATCATGTCTACGATCATGTCAATGTTGGGCAATGGGAAATCCTCTTTTGGACATGCCTTGTTGAAGTCCCTGAAATTTGTGCAGATTCTGATGCCCCCATTGGGTTTTGAGATAGGCACCAGGTTTGGCACCCATTCTGGATAATCTATTGGTCAAATGAATCCTTCATCTAATAGTTTCTCTAGTTCCATTTTTACTATCAGGGCGATCTAAGGGTGTGTTTTCCTAAACTTTTGTCTAATGGGCTTTGCTTCAGAGTATACTACTAGGTGATGAACTACAATTTCTGGATTGAGCCCTAGCATGTCTACATAGCTCCATGAAAATTTAACTTGTCTCTCTCTCTAGAAAGTTGCTAGGAGTTCTTGTTCTTCTAATAATAATGATTCCACATAAAATGTGATGTGTGGGGTCTCCTCTATTCCTATATTAACTGGATTGAACTTTTCTACTAGGATTGCTGATTTTTCTTGATGAAGAGCTCTGAAAGGAAGATTCAATCCCCCATCCTCAGGCACCTTGGAGAGATTTTCACCATTGGTTGTGTCCTTTCTTTTTACTTTTTTTGGGTCAGACAGTGCCACAGTGTGGTTTTCACTCAAGGACTTAGATATTATTCTTAGTTTCTCTCTTTTGCGACTAAGGGACTCAATGATTTCCCCATAATAGGCCTATGTATCTAGCTCAATGATGAATCCTGTTTTGTGATCTCCACACAAAATATTATCCTATAGTCCCATGAATTATGAGAGTGCCTCATCATTTTTGAATGTGTCGAGAATTGGTGGTCCTCATTGGTCATAATCGATGAGTGGTGGATAGACTAGACAAATTTCATGATTTTGATGGTTTAACTCAAAGGATAAGGTGCTAATCATGAGAAGTGTGGTATCCTCGAAGAGCCTAGGTAGGTTGGTTATGGGATCCTCATCATCACTACTACTATAGACGTTAGTTATGTCAAATGTTAAAGTTTAGATGACTCGACCTATAGATACGGGTAAGCAAAGTTCAGCTACAAATAGCTAAGGAGGATTATTGACCTTTCTAACTCAAGGACTTTAGCCACATACGGTTATACTCAGAGAGGTACATCCAAGGTCAATATTTCTCATTCGATTCTCTAGAGTGATAGGTATTATAAGCCCATTGTCATTTTTCCCAAGTATCTGGTTTCTATCATAACCCATTGCAATCATCATTTGCAAACCTTTGCTTCTGTCATCCATTGGTAGATTGGTTGTTGATCTATTATCTTGATATAGGAGATGAGATGGGTCCTCTATGACTTCTCAATTGATATTTCCCCAACTTTTGAAGTTGGGATATTTTTCAAGGGATATTTGAGATGTAGAGGCTTCATTTGCTTATGGATGTCCTCGTGATCTGGAAGATTGTGGTAACTCTCTTACCACAAAAGCATTTTTAGGAATCGTGTAGTTTCTGCAACCATTATCCTAGATGATGACTTTGAAATCAGAGATGGTGGGGATGGCGGGAGTGGTGGGTGTCTTTATCGTAGAAATGGAAGCGAGAGTGGCTAGATCAATGTACGGTGTTGATTGGCCTTCATGATATTTAGGTACTTGAGGGATTTTGTAGTATTTCACCTTAAGGTTCTTGCAGTAGGAGAATGGTTCAGGATCTCCATGGATGGTCACCTCTTGTCCTTCATATGTGAATTTGACACATTGATGGAAAGTTGATGCTACTACTTGCATTGCATGGATCCATGGTCATCCTAGGAGAACTTTATAAGGAAAGTCGAGGTCCAGGACCTAACAGGTGGTTTCCATGATAGCTAGCCCTATTTGAATAGGGATTTTGATTGTGCCTTGGGACAATCTTTCCTAATCATCATATACTCTGATTGTAGTACCTTTTCCTTTGTCAATGGAATCCTCTAATATTTTTAACTCCTTAATGAGCTTGAGGGAACAAATATTCAAGCCTGCACCTCCATCCACCAAGACTCACTTGACTTTACTTTTCTACACTAGGACCTCTAAGTGGAGTGCATAGTTATGAGATGGTTGAGCTTGAAAGTCCTGATCAGAGAACATAAGGAGCTTTGGAGTGATGATGTTGTCAACCATAGCTTGGAATTGTTCCACATGAAGATCTACGGGGACAGTGGATGAAGCCAATTCTTCCTCAAATATTTTCTTATGGGCAGATGATATTTTTAATAACTCCATGATGGAGATTTGTGCTAGCATTCTTTCTAGCTGATCAAGGACATTGTAACCATTGGGAATAGATCTAGGTGCAGGGACTCTGTTTGGCTAGGATGATCCTATGATGGTAACTTTGCCACCTCTTGTGGTGACTCCACAATCGACATGGGATTCCTTGATGGTAATGGTAGCATAGTAGTCATCTAGAGATGTGATGACATGGTTGTACACATGATTTACATTTTTGAAGGTGACTTTCCCCTTATCAGTTTTATTGTTCCCTTCATTTTTATGGTTAGGCATCAGATTCATGTATATTTTAAGGTTTTGGTTTCCTATTGGCTGTTCCACATTTATAATTCTTTGATCAATGAGGTCTTGGACTATGTTCTTTAACCTCATGCAATTGTTAGTGGCCTGCCCTTTGATTTTGTGGAAGTCGTAGAGCTGATTTTCGTTATACCAAGGAGGATTAATGTCTAGTTCTTGGTAGTTCTTGTAGGTGGGAATCTTGATGAGGTTTTCATTTGTGAGTTTCTTCGTGACTTCGAGAGGTTCACCTGCTAGAATTGTTTCTAAGTATTTCACCAAAGGTTGAGGATGACGATCGTTTATTATGAGTGATGTTATTGTGAGTGAAAGCAAGATGAGACAGATGGATTTTTTTTCAAATATTTGGATGTTTTTGGAGTTTTGTAATGTTTTGAGGCTATTTTTGGTATTTTTTGAGATTTTATAAATATTTTGATTTTTTATTTTCTAATGTTTTGGGGTTTTCTGAGATGTTGACCAAGAGACTAACCTAAGGACCTATCCTAGGGGCCTTGGGGGTTGATCAACAGATTAGCCTTGCCTACGTTATACATGCAAAGACCATGTAGTTCGACTGACAACTTGACCAATTGACAGATGAAGATATACATGATGAGATGTCAGTTTATTATGACAGACTCCTAAAGGACTGACCTAAGTGTCTTGGGGGATGATCAAAGATCTACCTTGCCTATGTTCAAGGATTAGAGACCCGTAGTTTGACAAGAAGACTTTTTTTTTACTTTTTGACCTGTTTTGGGATTTTGATATGTTTTGATGTTTTTGGATTTTGTGATTTTTTTGAGTTTTTGGATTTTTTGGATGTTTTGATGTTTTTGGATTTTTTGAGATTTTAGGACTTCAAGAATATACAAAAATCCAATCCAATGAGATTATTCCCCCATTGTGATGCAATAGACTACTCTGATAAAGGTGAGACAAACTGACCTTGAGGATGGTTCGAGTAGTACTAGGAGTGATTATGGTATGAACACAGGACCAAGCTATGGTGCAGATGCAGGTGGATGGGTGATGGATGGGGATTTGAATGTGATGGATGATGGAAATGTAATGGATAGATGATGTAGAACAAGCTGTAGAGATCTTGGTGGATGGAAGGTGCTTAACTACGCAAGGCACCTATTTGCTAGGTTTTCACCAAGGTACTTGTCCAAAGTGCCACCGAAGTGTTTTTCACCAAAGGACGATTTTTATCTTTACTATTTTTAATCCTTTTTTTTATTTTTTGCTTTTTTTGTTGTCACCAAGATGCTTGTTTGCCAGGTTTTCACCAAGGTAACTATTTTTTAGGACATTTTCTAATTTTTTTGGATTTTCTGGTTCTATACCTTTAGGCATAAAACTTTTTGAGATGAGAGTTGTTCATGGGATCTTGTAGAGGTTCCCCATCGGGTGTTGATAATTTATATGCCCTTGAATTATAGCTTGTTGTGATAAAAAAATGGTCCCAACCAATTGGGTTCAGATTTACCTTTGCTATTTGGATTTGGGATGTTCTTATGATTCTCCTTTAGTACTAGTTCTCCAACTTGGAAAGTCCTGCTTTTGATTTTGTTGTTATAGCTCCTCTTGAGTCTATTCTGATAGACTTGCAAATGATTTAAAGCATCTATAAAAAACTCATCCAATAGCTCAACTCATTCAATCTTGATACTTAGTACTCTTCATCCATGATGAGGTTTTGCAATGATATTCTTAGTGACAGGAGCTCGATCTCAGTTGGGAGTACTGCTTCCAATCCATAGACCAAGGAGAAGGGGGTTGCACTGATGGGTGTGTAGATGCTAGTTCAGTAGGCCCAAAGGGTGGGATTGAGCTGCAAATGCCAGTCACAACCGGCATCATTGACTATTTTCTTAAGGATCTTTAAAATGGTTTTATTTGTGGATTTTGCTTGGCCATTGCCTTGGGGATAGTATGGGGTGGAGAAGCGATGTTGGTTTTTTAATTTTTCACACAAGTCACAGACATCCTTATTTTTAAATAGTGTCCCATTATCTGAGATAATAGCTTGAGGAACACCGTATCGACATATGAGATTATTCAAGATGAACTTTGATATCTGCTTCCTAGTTATATAGGTCATGGGTATGGCTTCCACCCACTTGGTCAAGTACTCAGTGGTAGTTATGATGAACTTGTGGCCATTAGATGAAGTGAGAGTGGTTTTTCCAATGAGATCAAGTCCCCACTGCGAAAAGGGCCATGGTGTGATGATGGGATGAAGTTCTTGAGCTGGAGCATAGATGAGTTCCCCATAATGCTGACATTGTAGGCACCTTCTAATGTAGTCATATGCCTCTCTTTCCATTATAGGCCAATAATACCCCATCTTCAGCAATTTCTTGGCTAGGGTCATTCCACTCGAGTGTGAACCACATATACTATTATGTACTTTAGTTAAAGCGGTCAATGCCTCCTTAGCATTTAAAAAGCATAATAAGGTTCCTTTTATGCTCCTACGATACATGGTATCTCCTAGGATGATGAATTGGGATGCTTTTTGACAAAGGTTCATTTTAAGGTTGAGGGTAAGTCAGCAGGTATGACACCTATTCAGAGGTAGGTATAAATGTCATGGTACAAGGGATCACTGAGACCAATGATTTCACACATAAATTTTGATTCTAGTACCTCAAATGCAGGTACAAGAAGCTACTCTACCAAGAATTCATATTTTGGGACATTGTGAGGGATGTCCAGTAGGGATATAATAGTTGCCATGGTGTCTGCTACTTTGTTATTTTCTCTAGAAATTTTCTCAAATGTGATCTCGATAAAGGATTCCTTGAGAGTCTCCACTAGTTTCTTGTATGGACAGAGCTTATCATTCTTAGTCTGGTACTCACCATTCACTTGGTTTATTATCAGTTGAGAATCTCCATATACTTTGAGAGCCATGATGTGCCACTACACTACTATTCTGAGACATATGGTTAAAGCCTCATATTCTACAATGTTGTTGGTGCAAAGAAGACACCAGCGCCTGATCCATGTTTTTGTATGATCCATCAAAATAAAGTTTCCAATGGTCGGTGATGTTGAGATTGAAGATGGATTCATCTAGAAACTCTGAGATGAGAGGATTCTATGGATAGATTGGTGTTTCTGCAAACTAATCTATGATGACTTGGCCTTTAATTGCTTTCTGCTCCACGTATTCAATGTTATACTTTGATAATATCATGACCCATTTGTCCATTCTTCTAGTGAGCATTGCCTTTGATAGTAAGTACTTGAGAGGGTCAATTTTGGTGATGAGTTTTATTTTGTGTGCCAAAATGTAATGTCTAAATTTCTATGAAGAAAATACTATATTGCTAAACATGATTTTTTGATGAATGAGTAATTCAACTCTTGACCGACCATTGTCCTGCTGATATAATATATGGCCCTTTCTGTCCTATTTTTGTTTTGCTGAGATAGAAGAGCTCCAAGGATTGTTGTTGTTGCTGACACATAGAGAATTAATGGATTTCTGGGGATTGGTGGAATTAGTACTAGTGGTGTAAGTATATATTCTTTGATCTTATTGAAGGCTTCTTCACACTTGTTATCCCACGTGTATGCTACTCCCTTGTGAAGTAGGTGAGAGTATGGATTCTATTTATCTGCCAGCTATGCTAAGACCTCTTAATTGTTTCAATATTTTGGGTTCCTCCATCTCAAGGATTTATTTTACTTTTCATGGATCTACCTCAATACTTATCATTGATACTATATATCCTAACAATTTTCTTGATTATACACCAAAGATGCACTTCGTTGGATTTAATCAGACCTTGTATTCCTCCAGCCTGTCAAAAATGGCACTTAGGTTTGCTATGTGATCCTTCCTCTTTCTAGATTTGGCTAGTATGTCATCGACATAATCTTGGATAGTTTTATGGATTATGTCATTGAAGATTAACGCCATGGCTCTTTGGTATGTTGCTTCTACATTCTTCAAGCCGAATGGAATCATATTCCAGCAATAAGTCCCACATGGACAAGTGAAGGCCATTTTTGTTGGTTTTCTTTAGCAAACATTATTTGGTTGTATCCCAAGAAGTCGTCCATCAAGGAAAGCATTTAGTGTCCTTTCATCATGTCTACGATCATGTCAATGTTGGGCAATGGGAAATCCTCTTTTGGACATGCCTTGTTGAAGTCCCTAAAATTTGTGCAGATTCTGATGCCCCCATTGGGTTTTGAGATAGGCACCAGGTTTGGCACCCATTCTGGATAATCTATTAGTCGAATGAATCCTTCATCTAATAGTTTCTCTAGTTCCATTTTTACTATCAGGGCAATCTAAGGGTGTGTTTTCCTAAGCTTTTGTCTAATGGGCTTTGCTTCAGAGTATACTACTAGGTGATGAACTACAATTTCTGGATTGATCCCTAGCATGTCTACATAGCTCCATGAAAATTTAACTTGTCTCTCTCTCTAGAAAGTTGCTAGGAGTTCTTGTTCTTCTAATAATAATGATTCCACATAAAATGTGATGTGTGGGGTCTCCTCTATTCCTATATTAACTGGATTGCACTTTTCTACTAGGATTGCTGATTTTTCTTGATGAAGAGCTCTGAAAGGAAGATTCAATCCCCCATCCTCAGGCACCTTGGAGAGATTTTCACCATTGGATGTGTCCTTTCTTTTTACTTTTTTTGGGTCAGAGAGTGCCACAGTGTGGTTTTCACTCAAGGACTTAGATATTATTCTTAGTTTCTCTCTTTTGCGACTAAGGGACTCAATGATTTCCCTATAATAGGCCTATGTATCTAGCTCAATGATGAATCCTGCTTTGTGATCTCCACACAAAATATTATCCTATAGTCCCATGAATTATGAGAGTGCCTCATCATTTTTGAATGTGTCGAGAATTGGTGGTCCTCATTGGTCATAATCGATGAGTGGTGGATAGACTAGAAAAATTTCATGATTTTGATGGTTTGACTCAAAGGATAAGGTGCTAATCATGAGAAGTGTGGTATCCTCGAAGAGCCTAGGTAGGTTGGTTATGGGATCCTCATCATCACTACTACTATAGACGTTAGTTATGTCAAATGTTAAGGTTTATATGACTCGACCTATAGATACGGGTAAGCAAATTTCAGCTACAAATAGCTGAGGAGGATTATTGACCTTTCTAACTCAAGGACTTTAGCCACATACGGTTATACTCAGAGAGGTACATCCAAGGTCAATATTTCTCATTCGCGTCACTAGAGTGATAGGTATTATAATCCCATTGTCATTTTTCCCAAGTATCTGGTTTCTATCATAACCCATTGCAAGCATCATTTGCAAACCTTTGCTTCTGTCATCCATTGGTTGATTGGTTGTTGATCTATTATCTTGATATAGGAGATGAGATGGGTCCTCTATGAATTCTCAATTGATATCTCCCCAAATTTTGAAGTTGGGATATTTTTCAAGGGATATTTGAGATGTAGAGGCTTCATTTGCTTATGGATGTCCTCGTGATCTGGAAGATTGTGGTAACTCTCTTATCACAAAAGCATTTTTAGGAATCGTGTAGTTTCTGCAACCATTATCCTAGATGATGACTTTGAAATCAGAGATGGTGGGGATGGCGGGAGTGGTGGGTGTCTTTGTCGTAGAAATGGAAGCGAGAGTGGCTAGATCAATGTACGGTGTTGATTGGCCTTCATGATATTTAGGTACTTGAGGGATTTTGTAGTATTTCACCTTAAGGTTCTTGCAGTAGGAGAATGGTTTAGGATCTCCATGGATGGTCACCTCTTGTCCTTCATATGTGAATTTGACACATTGATGGAAAGTTGATGCTACTACTTGCATTGCATGGATCCATGGTCATCCTAGGAGAACTTTATAAGGAAAGTCGAGGTCCAGGACCTAACAGGTGGTTTCCATGATAGCTAGCCCTATTTGAATAGGGATTTTGATTGTGCCTTGGGACAATCTTTCCTAATCATCATATACTCTGATTGTAGTACCTTTTCCTTTGTCAATGGAATCCTCTAATATTTTTAACTCCTTAATGAGCTTGAGGGAACAAATATTCAGGCCTGCACCTCCATCCACCAAGACTCACTTTACTTTACTTTTCTACACTAGGACCTCTAAGTGGAGTGCATAGTTATGAGATGGTTGAGCTTGAAAGTCCTGATCAGAGAACATAAGGAGCTTTGGAGTGATGATGTTGTCAACCATAGCTTGGAATTGTTCCGCATGAAGATCTACAGGGACAGTGGATGAAGCCAATTCTTCCTCAAATATTTTCTTATGGGCAGATGAGATTTTTAATAACTCCATGATGGAGATTTGTGCTAGCATTCTTTTTAGCTGATCAAGGACATTGTAACCATTGGGAATAGATCTAGGTGCAGGGACTCTGTTTGGCTAGGATGATCCTATGATGGTAACTTTTCCACCTCTTGTGGTGACTCCACAATCGACATGGGATTCGTTGATGGTAATGGTAGCATAGTAGTCATCTAGAGATGTGATGACATGGTTGTACACATGATTTACATTTTTGAAGGTGACTTTCCCCTTATCAATTTTATTGTTCCCTTCATTTTTATGGTTAGGCATCAGATTCATGTATATTTTAAGGTTTTGGTTTCCTATTGGCTGTTCCACATTTATAATTCTTTGATCAACGAGGTCTTGGACTATGTTCTTTAACCTAATGCAATTGTTAGTGGCCTGCCCTTTGATTTTGTGGAAGTCGTAGAGCTGATTTTCATTATACCAAGGAGGATTAATGTCTAGTTCTTGGTAGTTCTTGTAGGTGGGAATCTTGATGAGGTTTTCATTTGTGAGTTTCTTCGTGACTTCGAGAGGTTCACCTGCTAGAATTGTTTCTAAGTATTTCACCAAAGGTTGAGGATGACGATCGTTTATTATGAGTGATGTTATTGTGAGTGAAAGCAAGATGAGACAGATGGATTTTTTTTCAAATATTTGGATGTTTTTGGAGTTTTGTAATGTTTTAAGGCTATTTTTGGTATTTTTTGAGATTTTATAAATATTTTGATTTTTTATTTTCTAATGTTTTGGGGTTTTCTGAGATGTTGACCAAGAGACTAACCTAAGGACTTATCCTAGGGGCCTTGGGGGTTCATCAACAGATTAGCCTTGCCTATGTTATACATGCAAAGACCATGTAGTTCGACTGACAACTTGACCAATTGACAGATGAAGATATACATGATGAGATGTCAGTTTATTATGAGAGACTCCTAAAGGACTGACCTAAGTGTCTTGGGGGATGATCAAAGATCTACCTTGCCTATGTTCAAGGATTAGAGACCCGTAGTTTGACAAGAAGACTTTTTTTTTACTTTTTGACTTGTTTTGGGATTTTGATATGTTTTGATGCTTTTTGGATTTTGTGATTTTTTTGATGTTTTTGGATTTTTTGGATGTTTTGATGTTTTTGGATTTTTTGAGATTTTAGGACTTCAAGAATATACAAAAATCCAATCCAATGAGATTATTCCCCCATTGTGATGCAATAGACTACTCTGATAAAGGTGAGACAAACTGACCTTGAGGATGGTTCGAGTAGTACTAGGAGTGATTATGGTATGAACACAGGACCAAGCTATGGTGCAGATGCAGGTGGATGGGTGATGGATGGGGATTTGAATGTGATGGATGATGGAAATGTAATGGATAGATGATGTAGAACAAGCTGTAGGGATCTTGGTGGATGGAAGGTGCTTAATTACGCAAGGCACCTATTTGCTAGGTTTTCACCAAGGTACTTGTCCAAAGTGCCACCGAAGTGGTTTTCACCAAAGGACGATTTTTATCTTTACTATTTTTAATCCTTTTTTTTGATTTTTTGCTTTTTTTGTTGTCACCAAGATGCTTGTTTGCCAGGTTTTCACCAAGGTAAATATTTTTTAGGATATTTTCTAATTTTTTTGGATTTTCTGGTTCTATACCTTTAGGCATAAAAATTTTTGAGATGAGAGTTGTTCATGGGATCTTGTAGAGGTTCCCCATCGGGTGTTGATAATTGATATGCCCTTGAATTATAGCTTGTTGTGATAAAAAAATGGTCCCAACCAATTGGGTTCAGATTTACCTTTGCTATTTGGATTTGGGATGTTCTTATGATTCTCCTTTAGTACTAGTTCTCCAACTTGGAAAGTCCTGCTTTTGATTTTGTTGTTATAGCTCCTCTTGAGTCTATTCTGATAGACATGCAAATGATTTAAAGCATCTATAAAAAACTCATCCAATAGCTCAACTCATTCAATCTTGATACTTAGTACTCTTCATCCATGATGAGGTTTTGCAATGATATTCTTAGTGACAGGAGCTCGATCTCAGTTGGGAGTACTGCTTCCAATCCATAGACCAAGGAGAAGGGGGTTGCACTGATGGGTGTGTAGATGCTAGTTCAGTAGGCCCAAAGGGTGGGATTGAGCTGCAAATGCCAGTCACAACCGGCATCATTGACTATTTTCTTAAGGATCTTTAAAATGGTTTTATTTGTGGATTTTGCTTGGCCATTGCCTTGGGGATAGTATGGGGTGGAGAAGCGATGTTGGTTTTTTAATTTTTCACACAAGTCACAGACATCCTTATTTTTAAATAGTGTCCCATTATCTGAGATAATAGCTTGAGGAACACCGTATCGACATATGAGATTATTCAAGATGAACTTTGATATCTGCTTCCTAGTTATATAGGTCATGGGTATGGCTTCCACCCACTTGGTCAAGTACTCAGTGGTAGTTATGATGAACTTGTGGCCATTAGATGAAGTGAGAGTGGTTTTTCCAATGAGATCAAGTCCCCACTGCGAAAAGGGCCATGGTGTGATGATGGGATGAAGTTCTTGAGCTGGAGCATAGATGAGTTCCCCATAATGCTGACATTGTAGGCACCTTCTAATGTAGTCATATGCCTCTCTTTCCATTATAGGCCAATAATACCCCATCTTCAGCAATTTTTTGGCTAGGGTCATTCCACTCGAGTGTGAACCACAGATACTATTATGTACTTTAGTTAAAGCGGTCAATGCCTCCTTAGCATTTAAAAAGCGTAATAAGGTTCCTTTTATGCTCCTACGATACATGGTATCTCCTAGGATGATGAATTGGGATGCTTTTTGACAAAGGTTCATTTTAAGGTTGAGGGTAAGTCAGCAGGTATGACACCTATTCAGAGGTAGGTATAAATGTCATGGTACAAGGGATCACTGAGACCAATGATTTCACACATACATTTTGATTCTAGTACCTCAAATGCAGGTACAAGAAGCTACTCTACCAAGAATTCATATTTTGGGACATTGTGAGGGATGTCCAGTAGGGATATAATAGTTGCCATGGTGTCTGCTACTTTGTTATTTTCTCAAGGAATTTTCTCAAATGTGATCTCGATAAAGGATTCCTTGAGAGTCTCCACTAGTTTCTTGTATGGAGAGAGCTTATCATTCTTAGTCTGGTACTCACCATTCACTTGGTTTATTATCAGTTGAGAATCTCCATATACTTTGAGAGCCATGATGTGCCACTACACTACTATTCTGAGACATATGGTTAAAGCATCATATTCTACAATGTTGTTGGTGCAAAGAAGACACCAGCTCCTGATCCATGTTATGTGTATGAGCCATCAAAATAAAGTTTCCAATGGTCGGTGATGTTGAGATTGAAGATGGATTCATCTAGAAACTCTGAGATGAGAGGATTCTCTGGATAGATTGGTGTTTCTGCAAGCTAATCTACAATGACTTGGCCTTTAATTGCTTTCTTCTCCACGTATTCAATGTTATACTTTGATAATATCATGACCCATTTGTCCATTCTTCTAGTGAGCATTGCCTTTGATAGTAAGTACTTGAGAGGGTCAATTTTGGTGATGAGTTTTATTTTGTGTGCCAAAATGTAATGTCTAAATTTCTATGAAGAAAATACTATATTGCTAAACATGATTTTTTGATGAATGAGTAATTCAACTCTTTACCGACCATTGTCCTACTGATATAATATATGGCCCTTTCTGTCCTGTTTTTGTTTTGCTGAGATAGAAGAGCTCCAAGGATTGTTGTTGTTGCTGACACATAGAGAATTAATGGATTTCTTGGGATTGGTGGAATTAGTACTAGTGGTGTAAGTAGATATTCTTTGATCTTATTGAAGGCTTCTTCACACTTGTTATCCCACGTGTATGCTACTCCCTTGTGAAGTAGGTGAGAGTATGGATTCTATTTATCTGCCAGCTATGCTAAGACCTCTTAATTGTTTCAATATTTTTGGTGCCTCCATCTCAAGGATTTCTTTTACTTTTCATGGATCTACCTCAATACTTATCATTGATACTATATATCCTAACAATTTTCTTGATTATACACCAAAGATGCACTTCGGTGGATTTAATCAGACCTTGTATTCCTCTAGCCTGTCAAAAATGGCACTTAAGGTTGCTATGTGATCCTTCCTCTTTCTAGATTTGGCTAGTATGTCATCGACAGAATCTTGGATAGTTTTATGGATTATGTCATGGAAGATTAACGCCATGGCTCTTTGGTATGTTGCTTCTACATTCTTCAAGCCGAATGGAATCATATTCCAGCAATAAGTCCCACATGGACAAGTGAAGGCCATTTTTTGTTGGTTTTCTTTAGCAAACATTATTTGGTTGTATCCCAAGAAGTCGTCCATCAAGGAAAGCATTTAGTGTCCTTTCATCATGTCTACGATCATGTCAATGTTGGGCAATGGGAAATCCTCTTTTGGACATGCCTTGTTGAAGTCCCTAAAATTTGTGCAGATTCTGATGCCCCCATTGGGTTTTGAGATAGGCACCAGGTTTGGCACCCATTCTGGATAATCTATTGGTCGAATGAATCCTTCATCTAATAGTTTCTCTAGTTCCATTTTTACTATCAGGGCGATCTAAGGGTGTGTTTTCCTAAGCTTTTGTCTAATGGGCTTTGCTTCAGAGTATACTACTAGGTGATGAACTACAATTTCTGGATTGAGCCCTAGCATGTCTACATAGCTCCATGAAAATTTAACTTGTCTCTCTCTCTAGAAAGTTGCTAGGAGTTCTTGTTCTTCTAATAATAATGATTCCACATAAAATGTGATGTGTGGGGTCTCCTCTATTCCTATATTAACTGGATTGCACTTTTCTACTAGGATTGCTGATTTTTCTTGATGAAGAGCTCTGAAAGGAAGATTCAATCCCCCATCCTCAGGCACCTTGGAGAGATTTTCACCATTGGATGTGTCCTCTCTTTTTACTTTTTTTGGGTCAGAGAGTGCCACAGTGTGGTTTTCACTCAAGGACTTAGATATTATTCTTAGTTTCTCTCTTTTGCGACTAAGGGAATCAATGATTTCCCTATAATAGGCCTATGTATCTAGCTCAATGATGAATCCCGCTTTGTGATCTCCACACAAAATATTATCCTATAGTCCCAAGAATTATGAGAGTGCCTCATCATTTTTGAATGTGTCGAGAATTGGTGGTCCTCATTGGTCATAATCGATGAGTGGTGGATAGACTAGAAAAATTTCATGATTTTGATGGTTTGACTCAAAGGATAAGGTGCTAATCATGAGAAGTGTGGTATCCTCGAAGAGCCTAGGTAGGTTGGTTATGGGATCCTCATCATCACTACTACTATAGACGTTAGTTATGTCAAATGTTAAGGTTTATATGACTCGACCTATAGATACGGGTAAGCAAAGTTCAGCTACAAATAGCTGAGGAGGATTATTGACCTTTCTAACTCAAGGACTTTAGCCACATACGGTTATACTCAGAAAGGTACATCCAAGGTCAATATTTCTCATTCGCGTCTCTAGAGTGATAGGTATTATAAGCCCATTGTCATTTTTCCCAAGTATCTGGTTTCTATCATAACCCATTGCAAGCATCATTTGCAAACCTTTGCTTCTGTCATCCATTGGTAGATTGGTTGTTGATCTATTATCTTGATATAGGAGATGAGATGGGTCCTCTATGAATTCTCAATTGATATCTCCCCAACTTTTGAAGTTGGGATATTTTTCAAGGGATATTTGAGATGTAGAGGCTTCATTTGCTTATGGATGTCCTCGTGATCTGGAAGATTGTGGTAACTCTCTTACCACAAAAGCATTTTTAGGAATCGTGTAGTTTCTGCAACCATTATCCTAGATGATGACTTTGAAATCAGAGATGGTGGGGATGGCAGGAGTGGTGGGTGTCTTTGTCGTAGAAATGGAAGCGAGAGTGGCTAGATCAATGTACGGTGTTGATTGGCCTTCATGATATTTAGGTACTTGAGGGATTTTGTAGTATTTCACCTTAAGGTTCTTGCAGTAGGAGAATGGTTCAGGATCTCCATGGATGGTCACCTCTTGTCCTTCATATGTGAATTTGACACATTGATGGAAAGTTGATGCTACTACTTGCATTGCATGGATCCATGGTCATCCTCGGAGAACTTTATAAGGAAAGTCGAGGTCCAAGACCTAACAGGTGGTTTCCATGATAGCTAGCCCTATTTGAATAGGGATTTTGATTGTGCCTTGGGACAATCTTTCCTAATCATCATATACTCTGATTGTAGTACCTTTTCCTTTGTCAATGGAATCCTCTAATATTTTTAACTCCTTAATGAGCTTGAAGGAACAAATATTCAAGCCTGCACCTCCATCCACCAAGATTCACTTGACTTTACTTTTCTACACTAGGACCTCTAAGTGGAGTGCATAGTTATGAGATGGTTGAGCTTGAAAGTCCTGATCAGAGAACATAAGGAGCTTTGGAGTGATGATGTTGTCAACCATAGCTTGGAATTGTTCCGCATGAAGATCTACGGGGACAGTGGATGAAGCCAATTCTTTCTCAAATATTTTCTTATGGGCAGATGAGATTTTTAATAACTCCATGATGGAGATTTGTGCTAGCATTCTTTTTAGCTGATCAAGGACATTGTAACCATTGGGAATAGATCTAGGTGTAGGGACTCTGTTTGGCTAGGATGATCCTATGATGGTAACTTTGCCACCTCTTGTGGTGACTCCACAATCGACATGGGATTCATTTATGGTAATGGTAGCATAGTAGTCATCTAGAGATGTGATGACATGGTTGTACACATGATTTACATTTTTGAAGGTGACTTTCCCCTTATCAGTTTTATTGTTCCCTTCATTTTTATGGTTAGGCATCAGATTCATGTATATTTTAAGGTTTTGGTTTCCTATTGGCTGTTCCACATTTATAATTCTTTGATCAATGAGGTCTTGGACTATGTTCTTTAACCTCATGCAATTGTTAGTGGCCTGCCCTTTGATTTTGTGGAAGTCGTAGAGCTGATTTTCGTTATACCAAGGAGGATTAATGTCTAGTTCTTGGTAGTTCTTGTAGGTGGGAATCTTGATGAGGTTTTCATTTGTGAGTTTCTTCGTGACTTCGAGAGGTTCACCTGCTAGAATTGTTTCTAAGTATTTCACCAAAGGTTGAGGATGACGATCATTTATTATGAGTGATGTTATTGTGAGTGAAAGCAAGATGAGACAGATGGAATTTTTTTCAAATATTTGGATGTTTTTGGAGTTTTGTAATGTTTTGAGGCTATTTTTGGTATTTTTTGAGATTTTATAAATATTTTGATTTTTTATTTTCTAATGTTTTGGGGTTTTCTGAGATGTTGACCAGGAGACTAACCTAAGGACCTATCCTAGGGGCCTTGGGGGTTGATCAACAGATTAGCCTTGCCTACGTTATACATGCAAAGACCATGTAGTTCGACTGACGACTTGACCAATTGACAGATGAAGATATACATGATGAGATGTCAGTTTATTATGACAGACTCCTAAAAGACTGACCTAAGTGTCTTGGGGGATGATCAAAGATCTACCTTGCCTATGTTCAAGGATTAGAGACCCGTAGTTTGACAAGAAGACTTTTTTTTACTTTTTGACTTGTTTTGGGATTTTGAAATGTTTTGATGTTTTTTGGATTTTGTGATTTTTTTGATGTTTTTGGATTTTTTGGATGTTTTGATTTTTTTGGATTTTTTGAGATTTTAGGACTTCAAGAATATACAAAAATTCAATCCAATGATATTATTCCCCCATTGTGATGCAATAGACTACTCTGATAAAGGCAGGACAAATTGACCTTGAGGATGGTTCGAGTAGTACTAGGAGTGATTATGGTATGAACACAGGACCAAGCTATGGTGTAGATGCAGGTGGATGGGTGATGGATGGGGATTTGAATGTGATGGATGATGGAAATGTAATGGATAGATGATGTAGAACAAGCCGTAGAGATCTTGGTGGATGGAAGGTGCTTAATTATGCAAGGCACCTGTTTGCTAGGTTTTCACTATGTTCTTTAACCTCATGCAATTGTTAGTGGCCTGCCCTTTGATTTTGTGGAAGTCGCAGAGCTGATTTTCGTTATACCAAGGAGGATTAATGTCTAGTTCTTGGTAGTTCTTGTAGGTGGGAATCTTGATGAGGTTTTCGTTTATGAGTTTCTTCATGACTTCGAGAGGTTCCCCAAGAGTGGTGTACTTTTTCGTAATGGAATTTTTGTTTTGTTGGGGTGGTCCCCTTTGATCATTATTGTTATTGATTGCTTGATTGTTTGTTTGGTTTGTTGTTGTGTTCACATGATGGTTGTTTTGATGATGGTTTTTGTTTTGTTGTTGTTGTGCAGGTGTTTTTTGCTAAGGGGAACTGATAATAACTTTGGCATCAACGACACCATCATTCATAATATTTTTGTTTCTTGCCCATGTGTGAGCTTTGTGGTTGTAATTGATGGGTGGGTGATTTTTCTGTTGCTCAGGATATGAAGTTGATCCTCTAGGTTGTGTCATAAGGGCTCCTTTGATAGTGAGCACCTTCGAAATCAACTGGTCATACATGGTGATCCCTTGGACCTTGAGATGGAATGCCAAGAGGCCATCAAGGTTGGATATGATAGTGCACACTTGTTGTTCCTTGGGCATGACCCATTTACTCTGATTGGCCTTGGATCACCATAATTGTAGGAATGAAACAAATGATTCATTCTTACCTTATTTTAGAGCTGATAGTTCTTCAAGACTAACATCCATAGCAATATTGCATGCATAGTTTTTGATGAATGCATCTATGATTTCTTGGAATGTCTTGATGCTTGTAGGTAGGCAAGAGAACCATTCCATGGCATGGCCATCCAAACTCCTAGGAACTAGCCGCATCAGATAGGTATTGTCATACACGACTTCCATGCAATGAACCTGGAATTACCTGATGTGATCTTCAGGGTTTCTCGTCCCACGGTACTTATCGAATTTGGGGATCTCAAATCCCTTCAGAAATGGTTTCATTACAAGGCTTCTGTCAAATGGATAAGCACATGGGTTGCTATGTGTTTTCATTGTTCATAATGATTGAAGGTCAAGCACTTGTTGCAAGAGCAACCTGATTTGTGTTGTCACATCATTTTGCAGATCAAGGGGTGGAATGAAAGTGTTCTAAGGTGATTCAATTTTAAGTGGGATGGAGGGATTGGTTGGTATGTTGATGGATGATGTTTGTATATTTCATTGAGCCAAGTATGCTTGCAATTTTTTTTGTACCAATAATGCTTGTTGTTGGTCCTATTGTTGCTGTGCTATTAATGCTTGTTGTTGAGCTTATTGTTGTGCTTGCTATTGAGCTGCTAATTGGGTTGCTTCCTGCTATTATTGATACTGCTTTAGCACTTTCTGATATACTTTTTGTTGCGCTATGTGTTGTTGTGCAAGATACTGCACTTGTGCTTGTGCTTGTTGTGCTTGATATTGGGCTTTGGCTTGATCACATGCTTGAGCTTGGGATTGAGCTTGTGGTTGAGCTTGTGCAGCTTTAACTTGTGCTTATGCTTGAGCTTATGTAGCTTGTGTAGCTTGAGTGGCTTGTTGTTGTTGTTGCTGCAATAAGGGTTGGGCTTACACAACCTGTTGTGCTTGTTGTGTGATTTGGGTAGCTTGAGTAGCTTGCGTGACTTGCACAACTTGTTGAGTAGATAGTTATGTGGCTTGTTGAGAAGCTAATTATGTGGCTTGTTGTTTTTGTACTTGCAGGAATGCCTTTTGATAAGCAGCTTGCAATGCCATACTATATTGGCTTGATATATTGGAGCTTGGTGGTGGTGGAGGTGGAGGTGGATTCAGAATGGTGCTCATTATGGTGGTGAGAGACAATGTCATGTTGGTGTTTGGGATTTGATTGGCAGATGGTGTGATCAATGTGTTTGGTCCTTGAGAGACCATGCTTTGAGATGTTACAAGGCTGGTTGATGACGTGGTGATTTCTTTTGTAGTTTTCATCTGTTGTTGTGATGTCAATGACAAGTTTTGAGAGCTTGGCATGATGCTTTGATTGATGTTTGGGATGTTGGTTTGATTGATATTCAAATGGTAAAGGGGGAATCCCTAAGACAAGAAGTGCTGTGGATGATGATAGCAATGGCGGAAGTGGTGGAAATATGAGAGATGTGATCTCTTGAGGAAATGGTTTGGTGTCGAAAATGCCCCTGGTTTGAACATGTCACCCTCTCCTTGTGAGGTTATGGGGAGAGAGGTTTGGGGTGTTGCGTAGAATGATGATGATGGGTCCTTTGGATCATGAAAGGTGAGAGGATCATATGTATGCAATGGTAAAGTTTTTCCCAAGATGGTGTTTGCATCCAAATCTTGATTGTTTATGAGAGAATGTGTTTGCAATGCATTGAGAAATGCACTTACTTTATTAACAATGGGTTGTGTTGGAGCAACAGATGATGTGATTTGTGGGATGTTTTGAGTGATGTTTTGAAATGAGGGTGTAGGTGAAATGGGGATGGTAGATGAGATTGGAGGCATGACTCCAAAAGATGGTTCCACAATAGTGCTCACATCAAAATCGAAGGGGAGTTTACCCCTTGCTTTTCTAATTCGAGCATGTATAGTGAGGGATTGATTCTCATCATGATGTTGATAATCTTATGGTTCTCTGGATTTTGAATTATTTCAGTGATTTCCTCATGTGTCATTCTAAAGGGATTATTAATAAGATCCTCCATTTGGACACCTTTCTCTTCATGGTCTTGTGAAAATTGAGGAAGGTTAATCGTGAGACTACCAGACCCAATGGGATTCATTTCAGGAGCGATTTGACTTCAGTCACTCGAAGTAGATGTTTCTTTGTTGGCTTCCATGTTCCCCTTGTGTTGTGATCTAGTTTGCACCATAAAATAGGGATCAATCTTCAAGAATGTGAAAGGTGAATTCTCTAATTCTTTGGATTGATCTAACTTTAGGTACAAAATAGAAATTTTAGGATGATTTAAAGATCAAAGGGTGATAATGATATGGATGTAATATGGATGTTTAATGGATGATTGGAACTCTTGAGAAAATGTTGAAGGGGTATGTTAAACTTTAGGACTGGATTTAGGATTGATTTGTTTTGGATTTAGATTTTGGTGGACTCATAAACTCTAAGAGGTTGGATGTTTTCCTAGAGTTAAATCGTTCACAAGATAATAATTTGTCTAGGTGTCACGAGAAGGATTCATCTAAACACTCCTATCCAAACAGGATGATATTGATAATGAACTCCTAAATCCAAAGATATTCGATGTTATCAAAGGATGAATTTTTTCACAAGTTTTGATAATTTGATCAAATATGTGGAGAAGGATGCATCTACACACATTCAATCAAACAAGGTGATTTTGGATTGATTTCAAATGATTTTCCCAAAGTTTAACATGAACGATATTTCCAAGATTTTTGAAGAGTTGTTGATGAGATGATTTTGGTTTTGATGTTCAAAGATGGATGAAGGTTTTATTTTGATCCTAGGATGTACCTAAAATGACACTTTTTTAGTAGACCTTGGTTTTGGAGAACATACAATACTTCTAAGGACCTGTATAACTAAGAAGTGGTTCAAACTGATCATACATTTTCAGATTGTTTAAAGGAATGAGTCTATAGAACCTTGTGAATTTTTTTCTTATTTTTATATGTTGCTTTTTATTGCACTTCCTAATGTACTTCTTGATGAACTTTCGAGTGTTACTCTTAAATTTTGAACTTTGACTCAAGTACTTTCCTTTCAGAATTTTAACTTTCTTGGAAATCATGAGGAATTAACACATGTGAGAGACAATTTTGTTATCTTTGCTTAGTGATTTTGTCTTAGCACAAAATATTCTTTGATTAGGTTTCCAAACTAGATGTACAATGTCTCAATTTCTTCAAATCCCACAAAGCATGTTATGTGGAAATTTGATGAAGTCAAGGAAAGGGTTACCTATTGTTTAACTTTAGTAGGAAAATTGTGATGTAAATCCAAGTGTTTAGAAACCTGTAAGGATTAGAATCCCAAGGGAAAGCAATAACATATGAATTTGGTCAATTGTATTTACCTCCTAAAGGGTTTGAAATTTTTATGATGATGTTAAGTGTTTGTTTCCAAAGTGTTTTCAAACAAGCAAAGCATTTTGTAACCAAGAATAAGCACAGGCTTATGGATATGAAAGACAATATTTGTTGAGTCCCCACTTAGACAAGTATAGCTACGCTTATCTTTAGCGAATGGTTAGATACTTGACCCCACTGGCTCCCCTCCATGACACTCACTTATACAGGGCAGCCACACATCACTACAAAGGAAAGAAATGGTGCCCTCCTTGCTAGAAAATTTGTAGTTGCATTTTTTGCCACAAAACCCATATTTCCTTCATCATAAATTCAAGCTACATTTCCTAGGAGTAGATTTAGTACTCAAATAGAGAATTCACAAAAGAGCTATTCCATAATGTTTGCAATAGTTATAATGAAAAAGCATGCCCCATAGACTACTCTCCATAGTACATTTTTTCATGTTCCCATAGTTTCCTTGTCGTCTTCCTGGGTAGAGATATTTTTAGGTGATAGAAAAAAGATTTAACTATTATTTCTTCATTTGTATAGAAGTAAAGCATGAGCCACCTATGAAAAACTAATTTTACAAACTACCCATGTGTCAAATCACTTACACATTCTACACCACCACACTTTTGAAGCTCTCTAATCTACTACAAAATGAATCCATATGCGACAATTTTAACAATATTCTGCTACCAAAATAGCACCACAATGGCCCTTTCAATAGGATAACTTCATCAAAGTATACTTTCCCGTATTGTAACATTGAATATAAAGTATACTCTCCCACATGCCAACATTCAATATTGCATTTACTTCATCCACTACCATCGTGCAATGAAAGAAAACTTTGGGCCTCGCATAAACAAACGATTGCCATTCACATTCCTCCTATCTAGTGCACCATTCTTGACTACCACCACCCCATGTAATTACTGACACCCACATCACCACATTAAAAAAATGGTGGCCTTGTCGACCCCTAGAAGATCCCCATCGCCACCAATACCAATTTACCGTTGTGCTGATGGAAACATGAATCGTATAAGTTTTTTCATTATGCTGAAATTAGGAGTGATAAATTATTTATTGCATTAGTTTAATGACACTATATTTTATTTAAAGTTTCTTTGAATGATAATGACTCTTGGTTCTTCATTTCCATTAACATAAAAATTTAATCAAATATGTGTGTGTGTGTGTGTGTGCGCTTCTAGGTCTAATAAATATTAAATGTAGGACAAAGATAAAATTATGTCGTGCCTAGACCAATCTATATAACAGTTCACTTCCCAATTCAATATTCAAGCTATTATAAAGACATTTACTATTTGGGAAAGGAAAGTGTGAAAAACTTATTAAAAAGACATTTACTATATAACAGTTTCCTTCACAATTGTAAATTTATGATTTCTTTGCAATGCTTATTCACCAATGAGGAACATTTAGGTAGATTTCCTATTTAAGAGGTAAGGTCTAGGCTGCTAGTAAAAGTTGTCAAGAAGACAAGCGATGAAAAAAAGGAAAGAAGTATGTTTGTAGGTATATTTATATTTATATGTATATTTATATTTATACGTACATGTGTGTATTTGTATATATATGTGTATGTGTATATATATGTATATGTATATGTATATGTATGTATATGTTTATGTATGTGTATATCTATATGTATAATGTTGATGTATAGAATTCTCTATTTGTATTCCTTTCACACATATATCTAGTCTTCTTTATATTCCATTTTTTCCTTTGGTTGCATTGGTAAATGGGTACAAAATGGTAAAAACCTCCCATGCACTTCCACTGCTTTGCCGATTGGATGTTCAACAAGTGTTGTGTTATGTAATCTTCACTAAGTTGTAGATGTATTGTTCTTGTAAGTTGTTTTTCCTATATCTTTTTGGCAGTTTCATACACACCTAACCATAGATATATATTTTCATAATTTTGTTTTCTAAATTTTTTATTTACTAGGTTATGGGTTTAACACTTCCCTTATTGTAGGGATAGAGATCCTTCAGTGCAAAGAAAATTTGTACGCTTGCCCCTTTTATTTCTACATGGTTACACACATTCCAAAACATACCAAAATTAGGTATGTCTATACAGTTATTCCTATATAGCGTATGCTTTCAAACAAAACCTTTGTTGTTTCTTTCTTCTCTTCCTTTAATTTTTTTTTTTTGTATTTCATTTGTGAAATTCCATTTTCTATAGTTCTTTATGGGGAATTCTCTTTTCCTTAAAAATTTATTGGAGTCATAATAGCTCTAAGAAATTGAATATATGTATTGGAAGATAGAAATTTTTTAGCATGTTCACTATTCTCAGGAACTATGTAGCTTCGACTTCTTACACATATATATATTCAACTTTAATAGAGGAATTGTATGTAAAGTGTCACAATAACACCTATTTGTTACTAAATATTATACAGAAGAATTCAGTTCCCCTATATTGAGTCAATGAGCTGTACGATTTCCAACCCACGTAATTACCAAGGTCGATGTCGCCTAAAAAAAAATACCTACACAAGTTCTCACCAGTTGTGGCGTTTCCAGCATCGGAAAATCCAAATCACCTACACCACAATGGCTCTTTTGACAATATGGCTTAATCAAAGTGTTCTTTCCTAGATGGAAACATTGAATATGACATTTAATTCCCCCTCCAATCTTGTATGTTGATGGGAAGATGCATTTGTGCTTGTGCCAACAAACACTTGCCATTCACCTTTACTGTTGCAATGGTAGAATTCTCCACTGCCTGCAGCCCATGTACCTACAAGTTCCCACATCACTGCAAAGAAAAGAAACATTTCCCTCCCCATTGGAAAATTTGTAGATGCATTCTTTGCCATGAAACCCATATTGCCTTAATCAAAAATTCAAGCTACATTGCCTAGGAGTAGATTTAATACTCAAATAGAGAATTCACAAAAGAGCTATTCTATAATGTTTTCAGTAGGTAAAATGAAAAAGCATGCCCCATAGATTTCTCTCCATAGTACATTTTCCCATGTTCCCATAGTTTCCTTCTCATCTTCCCAGGAAGAGATATTTTTTAGGCAAAAGAAAGAAGATTTAACTGCTATTTCTTCATCCATATAGAAGCATAGTGCGAGCCACCTATGCAAAAATGATTTTGAAAAATACCCATGTCAAATCACTTACACATTCTACACCACCACACTTTTGAACCCCTCCAATCTAATACAAAATACACCCATATGTGACGATTTTCACAATAGTCTACTACCAAACTAGCACCACAATGGCCCTTTCAATAAGATAACTTCATCAAAGTATACTTTCCCATATTGTAACATTGAATATAAAGTATAATCTCCAACACGCAAAAATTCAATGTTGCATTTACTTCGTCAACCGCCATTATGTAGTGATAGGAATCATTGGGCCTCGCATGAACAAATGCTTGCCATTCACATTCCCCATATCTAGTGCACCATTATCGACCACCCCCACCCCATGTAATTTCCAACACCCACGTCACCATATTAAAAAAATGGTGGCCTTGTCAACCCCTGGAAGATCCCCATCACCAACAATACCAATTTATGACTACACTGATGATAACATGAATCGTATAAGTTTTTTCATTATGCTAAAATCAGGAGTGATAAATTATTTATTGCATTAGTTTAATGAAATTTTATTTGATTTAAAGTTTATTTTAATGCTAATGACTCTTGGTTCTTCATTTCCATTTACATACAAATTTAATCAATATATATATATATGTCTTTCCTAGACAAATCTATATAACAATTCACTTCCCAATTCAATATTCAAGCTATTATAAAGACATTTACTATTTTAGAATGGAAAGTGTGAAAAACCTATTAAAAATACATTTACTATATAACAGTTCCCTTCACAATTGTAAAGTTATGATTTCTTTGCAAAGAATATTCACCAATGAGGAACATTTAGGGAGATCATCTATTTAAGTGGTAAGGTCGAGGCTGTCAGTAAAAGTTGTCAAGAAGACAAGCAATAAACAAAATGAAAGAAGTATGTTTGTAGGTATATCTATATGCATATGTATATTTGTGTATATGTATATGCATATTTATATGTATATGTATATTTATATGTATATGTACATGTATGTATATGTATATATATGTGTATGTGTATGTATATTTATATGTATATGTATATGTGTGTATATGTATATGTGTATGTATGTTTATATCTATATGTATAATGTTGATGTACAAAATTCTCTCTTTGTATTCCTTTCACACATATATTCTCTGTAGGTATATCTATATGCATATGTATATTTGTGTATATGTATATTTATATGTATATGTACATGTATGTATATGTATATATATATGTGTATGTGTATGTATATTTATATGTATATGTATATGTGTGTTTATGTATACGTATATGTATATGTATATGTATGTTTATATCTATATGTATAATGTTGATGTACATAATTCTCTGTTTGTATTCCTTTCACACATATATTCTCTATAGGTATATCTATATGCATATGTATATTTGTGTATATGTATATACATATTTATATGTATATGTATATTTATATGTATATGTATATTTATATGTATATGTACATGTATGTATATGTATATATATGTGTATGTGTATGTATATTTATATGTATATGTATATGTGTGTATATGTATATGTATATGTATATGTATGTTTATATCTATATGTATAATGTTGATGTACAAAATTCTCTGTTTGTATTCCTTTCACACATATATAGTCTTTTGTATATTCCATTTTTGCCTATGGTTGCATTGCTCAATGGGTGAAGAATGGTCAAAACCTCCCATGCACTTCCACTGCTTCACTAATTGGATGTTCAAAAAGTGTTTTGTTCTACAATCTTCACTACCTTGCAGATGTATTGTTGCTGATAGTTTTTTTGCCTCTGTCTTTTTGGCTGTTTTATACACACCTAACCACAGATATATATTGTCATAGTTTTGTTTTCTAAATTTATTATTTACTAGCTTATGGGTTTGACAATTCCCTTATAGCAGGTTTAGAGATCCTTCAATGCAAATCAAAGTTGTACACTTGCCCCTTTTCTTTCTGTATGGTTACATACATTCCAAAACATACCAAAATTACGTATTTCTATATAGTTATTCCTATACATTGTATGCTTTCAAACATAACCTTTTTTATTTCTTTCTCCCCTTCCTTTAAACAAAATTTTATGTATTTCATCTACAGAATTCCATTTTCTATAGTTCTCTATGGGGAATTCTCTTTTCCTAAAAAAATTATTATAGCCATAAGAGCTCTAAGAAATCGAATATATGTATTGGAAGATAGAAATTTTTTAGCATGTTCACTATTCTCAAGAACAATGCAGTTTCCACTTCTTACACATATATATTCAGCTATAATAGAGGAATTATGTGAAAAGTATCACAATAATGCTTATTTGTTACTAAATATTATATAGAAGAATTCAGTTCCCCTATATTGATTCAACCAAGTGCACCATTGCCAACCCACATAATTACCAAGGTCCGTGTTGCCTGAAAAAAAAAAATCCCACACAACTTCTCACCAACTCCGGTGTTCCCAGCGTCAAAAAATCCAAATCACCCACATGACAATGGCTCTTTTGACAATACGACTTAATCAAAGTGTGCTTTCCAAGATGGAAACATTCACTATGACATTTACTTCCCCCTCCAACCCCATATGCTAATTGTGCTTGTGCCAACAAACACTTGCCATTCACCTTCCCTATTGCAATGACACCATTCTCCACCACCGCTAGCCCACGTACCTACAAGCACCCATGTCACTACAAAGGAAAGGAATGATGCCCTCCCCACTGGAAAATTTTCTTCTTCACCATAAAACCCATATTTCCTTATTCAGAAATTCAAGCTACATTGCCTAGGGTGTTAGGACATAATAACCCGGCCAAAATAACCTTGGACAAAATAACCCGACCAAAACAACCCAAGGTCATAATAGCCCATGGACAGAATAACCCATGGTCAAAATAACCAATGGACAGAATAGCCCATGGTCATTTTAGACCAAGCTAGTAAACTAGAAATGAAATAAAATAAATTATAAATATGATTGTGAGGCACCATAGAGGCTATTTAGTTCATTTTAAGACCATATATCCATTATATACCCCTAAAATAGCCTTAAAACATCTTTAATATGCTTAAATAACCTATAAAATGGTAAATAATTATAAAAATGAAGGAAATTTCGTGGGAATAAGTTGATTAATTTGAAGACACATGGATTGGTAAACTAACAAGAAGAGGCAACATATGATCACCCAAGTTTTCAATCATAATGTGGAATTGCTATTCAGCTACTCAAGATGATCTTCCCATAATCAATAATACTATTGAGGGATGACACAAAGGATTTAGTGAATTGCTTCAAGCATAGCATAGCTCAGTCTAGAAATTCATCAAAGTGGTGAAAAAAGAATAGTCTCCAAGAGAATAGAATAGAGAAATATATGGTTGGATACACTGGGCAACCAAGCAGGAAAAAATATTCTGAACTCAAAGAAAGACTAAAAATATTGGTTGATGGTTATGAAAACCATAAAATTTTAGATTATATAAGAGGCATCACTCATAATTTGACACTTTAATTGAAAATTTGAATAATAAAGTTTTTTTAGCAACATACATGTAATTTAAAAATTTTGTTTTACTTTCTCTATATTCTTATGGGGATATTTTGTCCATGGGTTATTTTGACCATGGGTTATTTTGGCTTGGGCTATTATGACCATGGGTTATTTTATCCCTAGGTTATTGTGACCGGGTTATTCTGTCTAGGGTTATTTTGGTCGGGTTATTATGTCCCATAACCATTGCCTAGAAGTAGATTTAGTACTCAAATAGAGAATTCACAAAAGATTTATTCCATAACATTTGCAATAGGTATGATGAAAAAGCACGTCCCATAGACTAGTCTTAACAATACATTTTTCCATGTTCCCATAGTTACCTTCTTGTCTTCCCAGGCAAAGATATTTTTTAGGTGAAAGAAAGAAGATTTAACTGCTATTTATTCATCAATATAGAAGCATAGCATGAGCCACCTATGCAAAACTGATTTTACAAAATACCCATGTCAAATCACTTACACATTCTACACCACCATACTTTTGAAGCCCTCCAATCTGCTACAAAATGCATCCATATGCGATGAATTTAACAATAGTATACTACAAAACTAGCACCATGATGGCCCTTTCAATAAGATAACTTCATCAAAGTATACTTTCCCATATTGTAACATCGAATATAAAGTATACTCTCCCACACGCCAACATTCAATATTGCATTTACTTCATCTGCCTCCATTGTGCAATGATAGGAAACATTGGGCCTTGCATGAACAAACACTTTCCATTCACATTATCCGTATCCAATGCACCATTCTTGACTGCCCCCACCCCACATAATTACTAACACCTATGTCACCACATTAAAAAATAGTGACCTCGTAGATCCCCAAAAGATCCCCATCATTGGCAATACCAATTTACCGTTGCACTTACGAAAACCTCGACAACGTCTTTAAAAAGAAAACCCCAACCCATGTAATTGCTAACGTCCACCAATCCAGTATACGTATACATGTATATATATGTATACATGCACACACACACACAGAGAGATATATATATATATATAGATGCATATATATAGATGCAATGTATATATATATATATATATATAGTGTACGTCCTGCTAGATGAGTAGTTTGCATACATGGTTAATTAATTTTCTGTGTTCTTGTCAAATGTTTGTATCTTTTCCATTATACCGACTGTGGAGATTTAAAAGAGATTATTGTTCTGTATGGATGGATGAATTGCAATTAAATGCCCTTTCTTTCACTAGAAAATATGTTGAGGGTTAGTAATTTATTTGTCGTTGGTTTATGGTTCTACCTATCTGTCTCTATTGTTCAATGAGGAAGATTTGGGAAAATCATGTGTTTAAGAGGTAACCTCCAGGCTTTTAGTAAAAGTTGATCCTCATCGCCATCAATTCCAATTTGTAGCTGTACTCACAAAAATCCCAGTGGAGACTTCAATCAAAATCCCCCAACCCATGTAATTGCTAAGCTCCACCCTTATGCCAAAAAACACTTGCCACTCAGCTTCCACCTATCCAACAAGACCATCTTTAAATATAGAGAACTAGGGAAATTGTAACAAAACTATATCAACATCAACAAATGTGTGTATCCTTCCCACTTCCCAAATCAATTATTCAAACCCAGTTCCCTTGGGTAGTGCCTATTTTCTCTATGTTATGCAACAATTATATGATGCAATGACATGTGCAAAATGAATATAGCACCATAGGCTTAATTAAAAATTTAAGCTACATTTTTTGGTGTTCAATATGATCAACAAAATATTTATAGAAAATACCCATGTAAAACAGCTTATAGACTTCACAGCACAACAGTTTCAAAGTTGTTAGATCTATTATAGAATGGAGTCAAGGATTACTATTCTTACAATAGCCTCATACGCAAGCAACACCACAATGGCTCTTTCAGCAATGCAACTTAACCAATACATTTTCTTTCCTTGCAAATTAAAAGAACAATGAAAAATAATAGTTTGTTATAGGAAGCTTTGAATAGATGACGAAAAAAGAGTATCATGCAACATATTTGTAGAAGCCAAGTAATCTATGTAACCATTGTAAGATGTATTAAGATGATACTTAAGATTCAGATGTATGTCGCTCTCCAGTGTTTCCTTGTTAGTTCTTTTACAAGTCATGTGTTTCTCTATATTATCTAATGGTAAATAGTGTAGCCCAACTTTACAATATATGGATGTATATATATATATATATATATATATATATATATATATATATATATATATATATATATATATATATATATAAGAATATATATATATATATATGTATATATATGTACACATGCATATATATGTATATATATATATGTACACATGCATATATATGTATCTATATATGTACATGTATATATATGTATTGTGGTATAATCGTGCAATAGAAAGTAAATGCAATATTCAATGTTACAATGTGGGGAAGTGTACTACAAAATATGCTAGAAAATATATTGATTCAGTTGCATTGCTAGAAGAGCCATTCTATCGTTATCAATATGTTACAATCACTCCTATCTTAATCTATGATTGGGCAATAAAATTACCAACCCTAAGCATTTTAATGCAAGAACCTAGATATAAATACTATTGCTCCTATATGGGTATTTTTAATATATCAATTAGGGAATTGAGTACATATAGATATGTGCATATGTATTTGTCTATCTACCAGGGTACTCAATACAATTTTCCTCTTCGTGTGTAATATTTACTATCAAACAAGTGTTGTTCTAATACATGTTATATAATTACTCTATTTTTTTTCAATATGTACTATGAAATAATGTAGCTTGAATCTTATATCAATATGTTTCATGATATCATTTTCCCCTCATCTATTTCAAGCTTTATAGATACTGCGCAATTAAATGCTCTCTTCTTAGCAAATAGCAACTTCAAACAAATAGCCTATTAGCTAAAGATATAAAGTTCAGTAGATAAGAGACAATGCAACTATTCCTATCTTTTGAAGTTAAAGTTGTAAGAACATTTAGTCAACTATTACATATTTACTTGTGTTGTGTGAATATGTTTTATTATATTCTTTCCTTTATTGTCCATTCTTCTATATATAAAACTTTCCAATTTTGTTCTAACCATCTTCAAATTGTATTATGCTTTTGTTTACTAGGATATCTCTTCTTTGTGTACTTCTTAACCCACAAAAAATGGTACAATGCTATAGATTTTGGTTCACAACACCCATCTTTTTGCATGTTCTAGTCACCACACATATATATTAAGATGGTCGTGGGTTTAGTGCTTTTCGATTCTATCATTGTATATTTGTTGTTGCTTAAACACATAGACACAAAAATTCTCACACACACTTGCACATCAAGAAAAAATACTCTATTCTATTCATTGTATTTGTAATTGTTTCCATAACTCTCTTTTCAACATTTTTAATGCATTACTTATACACTGTTGTTTTCCAGTATCCCATGTATTCAAAATCTCCCATTTTATCTATTTCTATTTACAACAATGTTAACCTATTTTATTCTATGCATATTTTTTCCCCTTTCTAATGTTGCACAAAAGCATTACACGCCGATCTATGTGGCTATGAATAGCATCCAGACACCGCTCTCATGTGCTTCTGAGTGGAAAAATAAACTGTTCATAGCATTAAACTATTTATCCCTAGAAGCAAATGAGAGTGGTGTATGTTGTTCCATTCCACTAAAACAAGTGATTTTTACAATACTCTACTATTGACCCAACACCACACCACCAACAACCCACATTCTTGCCATGCTCCATGTTGCCATTAAAAAATACAGGTCAAGTCACTACACATATAAGTTGAGAAGGAGAAGATTTAACTGTGATCAAACCATGCATAGAGAATGATTATGTCTTTCAACTCTCCAAAATGGGTATCACGGAAAAAATACAAAGAAATAACAATGAAGATTTCTTGCACACAACTGTTTACCAACATGCCATTTATTCAAAATGTTCCATTTTATCTCTTTCTTTTTAAAAAAAATATTGCTAACCTCTTTTACTCTATATCTAAATTATTTACTTTATAATGTTGGACATATATAGTAGACATTCAAGAAAATTATTGTGCTATAAATTCTCTATTCCACATCCTTTCATGCTGCAACAACTTGGACCAACCATCTTTTACGTACTCTTCTTATTGTGTGATATATGGTAAGAGTCCTTGAAATTTTTCATGGACCTTACCCACTTTTCTTGCTCAGGGGTTTGGCTAAAGCCTATGAGGCTTCATGATGCCAATATGGTAGGGAGGACAACGATCATGGGTTTATTGGTTTTGAATTTTATCATCAATATATTTCTTTCTCCTTATCTACATGGACAAATAACCCTAACCTATTTTATTCTATATTTATATTTTCCCCTTTCTAATGTTGTACAAATACAATAGACATTGAAGCAAATTAATCTATTGTAAATTGAGTATGTCAAGTTATTTGTGAATCTTAAGTGCTCTTCCAATAGTTGTTTTATAATTTCTTTTTTTTTGTTTGTGTCATATATGCTAAGAGTCCTCAAAATTTTCCAAGGACCTTACTTTCCTTTTTGCTCGGGGGTTTGGCTAGATCTCATGAGGCTTCATGATGCCAATATGGCAGGGAAGATAATGAGTGCGAGTTTAGTGCTTTTGGATTCTATCATCGTATATTTGTTGTTACTTATATACATAGACACACAAATTCTCACATGCGCTTTCCCATAAAAAATAAATACCCTATTCTATTCATTGTATTTGTCATTGTTTCCAAAACTATCTTTTCAACATTTTTAGTAAATTACTTATACACAATTCTTTGTGAGTATCTGATGTATTCAAAATCTCCTATTTTATCTCTTTTTTATTTATAACAAACAATGCTAACCTATTTTATTCTATGTCTATATCTTTTGCTTTATAATGTTGCACATAAGCAATAGGCATACAAGGGAATTACTGTATTGTAAATTGTTTATTTCATATTATTTCCTACTCCAACAAGTTGATCCAATGATGCTTACTCTTGTTGAACACCACCAACATGACATGTAAGTATAAAAATTTCCTATTATCAATAAATAGATTTCATTAAGCAACTGTAAATATTGTTCACTATTTCACTTACCTTTTTTTAAAATGAAATGTCATTCTGCCAAGAATATAACTTTCCAAGTAGGAAATTAAGTGTACTCAATCATATGCTATGTGATTCAAAAACATGAAACTATTCTTTACTAATGACCATTTTCCTTTTTTAGGTGGAAATCTACATAATTATAATCATCAGATATGCTCTTCATTGGATAGATATTGTTGTAGCACATATTTCATTTAAACTGGTCGATATGAAGAACCAAAAGCAAAGATCTTGCCCTACAAGGTGTGCAGCGAAATCTTATAAAATCCATAGCATTTTCCATGTATTTAAATTTCATGATGTTCATCACGAAATTATAAGTTATGGAATTTTCCATGGTTTTTATAACATTTCAGACTGCATACCCTATACGCCAAAAGTGCTCTGGTGTGTACATGTCACATTTTCCACGTGGCAATTATTTCAATTCAATGTTACATATACATTCACTTCAACATGGGTGCTCCACAAAAAAAAAATTACCTCTCCCCTATATAATGCTAGCATGTCAGTAAATAGATTCATTCGACCAGCCATAAATACCATTAATTATTTTTACTTTTCCATTGTATTTGATCATTTTGCACATATACTTAGTCACATTTAATGCTTCAGTTTTTATTCCAATAGGTTTAGTACATCTTTTTGGAAGTGAAATAAATAATTGTTTGATTAATTTATTGTTGAATGTCTTTGGTTCTTTGTTTATTGTTGCTTTTGATACTAGGCTGAAGGGGTCTAACACTGATGCATTGCAAAATGTGTGAGAAAGCATATTTATTAAGTTGCATTATCGAGAGAGCCATTATGGTGTTGGTTTTATATCACATTATTTATTCTTCATGCCTTTCATTTGGTCCTTATTGTTCCTTTTGATAGCAAGTTGTAGGGTTTTATATTGAATAAGATGCATTCTACAAATAGCGAGTGTAGTGCTACTTAAGTAGAAGACCATTGTTAAAATCATCACATTCTGCTCTGGCTTCCCATTTCACATCATTCATTTTTCCCTTACATAGATATATGTATATGCACAAATTCTTGTATACATTTACTATTATGTTTTCTGTATTGCCTCAAAACAAGGCCCGCCTTGTCATTCAAATAAAATAGGGTGAAAGCACAAACTTGTGTCACAGTTTTGGCCAACTAAATCATTTCGGGCGACTTAAGTTCGGCCGACCAGTTTTCGGCCGATAAGGTTTCGGCCGAATCAACGGGGCAGCCACATGGCGCCTACGTGGCTTCAAGTTATCGGTCGAGTCACTTTCGGCCGAAACCCTATTGGCCGAAAAGATTCAACAAGGCGCACATCTGGAGAGACCTGATCGGTCAAGTATGTTTCGGCCGAAACATTATCGATCAGAACTTTATTGACCGAAAATGCCTAATAAAATCTCAAAAAAAAAAACCAGGCCCACTATTGCAGCGCTCGGGCGAAAGTGTTGAGGGCGAGAGATTGTCGGCTGATCGCTAGCAACAGGGACGACAATTTAACAGGTTCCATTCATGGCATTGACATGAATGTTTGATTTCTCATCTCATTTTTGTCTATTGTGAGAAATTTGGGATATATCGTTTGTTAGGGTTTGATTGAAATGGAAAAATCAGGTCATGGCCATGATGGTTGAGATAGCTATGGCCATGATGCTCAATGAAATTTCTTCCTCTAGGCAGTGAAACTTAACATACCCTTCTTTACAAGCTTTAATTTTTGATTGGGCATGCTTTTGAGATAAGTTTAGCATTTTATTTAGGAGGTACTGGAAAACAAATGGAAGAGACCTTATGCAAAGAAAGATGGTTGGGCATTTGTTTCATTTGTTTCATTTGTTTCATTTACATGTTGATAGGACATACTTATGTCCTTTGTATATCATGTCTCCTCTCTCCTGTAGGGGTGTCCTTTGTATATCCAATTCAGTCATACAACAAACAAAATCATTAGAATGGGATACTGATCTACTTTCCTCCATTGATTTAAGTGCATATCAAGCTCTGAAACTTTTCATTCTTGTTATTTTTTTATTTAGAAGATCACATATATATTGATCTACTTTTGGTGTTGGAGTTTTGTTTCTGTGACTATAGTGACTCAAAAAATCATTAGCACATAACCCCTCCCTCTAACAGATGCCACCCATTTGAGTTAATCTGCATAGCTCATACATGGAAGGAATTGAAATGGTATTTGTGGCAGCATAAATCATGTGTGATAATTTCTTTGTATATGCTAAAAGAAGATGGATGTTGTTGCTTTCAACCTTTTGCAGTATTCAAATGTTCGAATGCTCCTTCTATTTTCATAGAACTCGGTGATCTTTGTTGAGCACTGAATCATTCTGAAATGATTCCATCTCTTTCCTTTCTATCAAGATATTTATAACATATATAACAATACTTCCTTGTTGTTATGCCTTTTCATTACCACTGCATTCTTGACCCAGCACACATTGTCAGAGTGTTAACTTCTATTTTTTTAGATTGATTCAAAGTTATATTTTCCATTTGTTGACCATTAATGAGAGTTCCAAAAGACTCTCAAATTAAAATCCCAAGTATACAGATGTTTGTTGAAATTGTATAATAAGAACTGCGGTTTTCAATAAAATTGAATTGGAAAATTCTCCCGCATATGACCACATGATCGACCACAGGATAGAAAACAAAAACAGAATAGAACAGAGCAGATAGGAAACAAAAATGAAGTGCAAAAAAATTAAACACAGAAATAAGCCAAACAGATTTTTCTATTTCATATGTATTCAAAGCTTACAATATTTCATTTTGGGTTTGATTGAAATGGAAAAATTAGGTCATGGCCATGATGGTTGAGACAGCTATGGCCATGATGCTCAATGAAATTTCTTCCTCTAGGCAGTGAAACTTAACATACCCTTCTTTACAAGCTTTAATTTATGATTGGGCATGCTTTTGAGATAAGTTTAGCATTTTATTTAGGAGGTATTGGAAAACAAATGGAAGAGACCTTATGCAAAGAAAGATGGTTGGGCATGCTTTAGATTCACAATGCATTCCTTTTAGACTCACTTGTGGTAATGGATTTTTCATCAAAATACAATATATATATTTGCTTATAGAAATCATTTCTTTTCCATTGATAGTGTTATGCATTCAATTACTCCTATGTTTCATTTGTTTCATTTACGTGTTGATAGGACATACTTATGTCCTTTGTATATCATGTCTCCTCTCTCCTATAGGGGTTTCCTTCATACTTTTATATTATATCAGATTTCAAAGGTAACACCTGTAAAAGATTTGTTAACAATGTTAACACTGATCTGTGTTCTAAATATAATTTTCTCAAAAATGAGTTGGTTTGGAAATATAGCTTCTATAATTAACTCTATTTTTTGACCTACCCCTCTTTCTAAGTCTTAATCTTAATCATTTTCAAAATCTTAATCACCTGTAAAAGATCTGTTAACAGTGTTAACACTGATCTATGTTCTAAATATAATTTTCTCAAAAATGAGTGGGTTTGGAAATATAGCTTCTAGAATTAACTCTATTTCTCCCCCCGCCCCTCTTTCTAAGTCTATTTCTACAATCTAATTTGAAATATCGATACAAAAAACATGCACAGTTTAATTTTAGAAGCTATATTTCTAATACTACAATGAATGTGAAAAGTTAATGCCAACTATTTGTTGGATTTGAGTTTTGACCAATGTGGTTACAAAGTATGGATTTGACATCTTTCAAAGTTAAATCCAGAAAACTATGTTACAATTTAAAACTAGCATGAAAACTATCTTATAGAGAGACAACCATTCCCATAGCATGTTTATTAGATTTTGATAAAAAGTTATATATTGAAGAAAAACTATCTTGAGAAGGAACATTCTTTTACCCCTTGAGGTACATGGGAATATTCGATCAAGAAGGGAAATATTAGTGAAATATTAGTGAGTTCTTTTGATCACTCAAATCCTTCAAAATTGAGAGGAACACTTAAATAAGGGAGAACAATTTAGAAGGACTTTTGTTCCATGGATAAGGTTCAGTGTTTCTTAAAGCATTTCAGTCTCAAACCACTTTGATTCAATTGACTTCCTTTGGTCCATGGGTTGTACACCTTAGATATGTTGCTTTCCAATACCTCCTATACTTGTAAATGAATTTTAAATCTACAATCCATATGAACTAATCTCTTAAATAAAATGCTAAACTTATCTCCCAAATAAAGCGCCTTTGATAAGTTATGTACATGCACATATATGTGTATGTGCGTATGCATGCAGATGTATTATATATACATATGTATATATAATAAAGATCTACATGCATACGCACATACACATATATGTACATGTACATATACATACATGTACATATATGTGTATGTGCGTATGCATGTAGATGTATTATATATACATATGTGTACATGTGTGTATGTATACATATGTATGTACATGCATGTATATATGTGTATGTGTGTATGTGTGTATATGTGTGTACATGTATGTATGCATGTGTGTACATGTGTGTATGTATGTATGTATGTATATGCATATATATATATATGTATGTATGCATGTATATATGTATATGCATATACATATGTACACATGTACATATGTGTATGTGCGTATGCATGTACATGCATTATATATATACATATGTGTATGTATGTATGTATGTATGTATGTATATGCATATATATGTGTATGTGTGTATGTATGTATGCATGTACTTGAGTATATACATGTGTACATACACACATACACATATATATGCATGTACATGCACACATACACATACATATATAATACATGTACATACATACACACATACACATATATCATGTGCATGTACATACATATATATATGTATATACATACATACATACATACACACATACACTATTAAATTAAGTTAGATATACATACATACATACACACATACATATACATACATACACACATACACTATTAAATTAAATTTTAACTTTATTACTTTAATATGTTTTAAGTTAGATCGAAAAATTAAGGAAATGTTAACCTTTTTATAATTTCTAGTGTTTGATTTAAAAAATAATTGATTACAAAGAAAGGCTAGATCATATATGGCCAATTGTAATGAAGAGTATTTTTTTATTTTGATCAAAATTTTAGTATAGAGTGGTTGAAAGGATAAATATTTTTTTTACATATTTACTCTTGGTTGAATATTACATGCATGCCTATGATTTAATAGGTTCACATAGCTCAATAGATATAAAGTTTGAACTAGATCTCATTAGATACATTTAAATTCAAAATTGTTTTCTAGTTTTGAAACTTGAAAATTTTACCTTTAATTTAAATATATATATTTTTTTAGTTTTGAAAAAATTTCAATTTAAATTTGTGTAGTTCATTATGTAATTTTGTTTTAATGATATGCAGATCTCTATCTATTTATATATATCATGGCCAATGAGGGATCTCATCATTCCCC
>VDFB02281492.1:881702150-881725625 GCA_007258455.2 Sequoia sempervirens | reverse complement strand
AATTACAAAAAAATATGCATCACATCTGAACATGATTCCTCTACTTATATCTAAAATATTATAAAAAGTATTATCATTTTATTTTGGTTAGGGTGGTCAAATAGACACCTACTTCTTATTTTTTCCCTGAAATTTAAGTACTACTACATTGAAATTTTAAATTTTCACCATTTGAATAGATTTTTTCTTTTTTTAAATAAGCCTAGTAGTTTAGAAACTATATTCAATTTGATATAGATTTTATTCTTACATATTTTTGAAATAATATAGATAACTTATTCAAATTTTTACGTCAAGTTGGTTAATTCTAATTTTTCTAATTTTTTTGC
This sequence comes from Sequoia sempervirens, assembly GCA_007258455.2. Lineage (NCBI taxonomy): Eukaryota > Viridiplantae > Streptophyta > Pinopsida > Cupressales > Cupressaceae > Sequoia > Sequoia sempervirens. The sequence continues at coordinate 881,725,296 of VDFB02281492.1, read as the reverse complement.
CACTTAAGGACCTGTTTTTTCCATGATGATCCTGCACATACCCTAGTTGAATACATTTAATGTCTTTAAGTAGACTAATATGATAATGATTCAAACAAATTGGTCTATAGTTGGTCCCACAAGAAGAAATAACTATTGGGAGTTACCAAAAAATTAAAGTCTGAATTCTAAATTTGAAAGGGGGCATACAATAGTGAGATCAACCTTGTGACTTTGGAAATGACCCCTAACATTAAAAGGGGGGAAATCAGCATGGGTATGACTTACATGAAAGTATGTGCATCTATAGCTATAATAAATGTATGGAGTTATTGTAGTAAGAGATAGGTGCATAAGAATGTATGTAATAAATATGTAAGTGGTATTAGGTAATGTACCTTAATTTACACAAAATTTTGACTTATGTCAATAAGTTAGTGTATTGGGACACTCTCATCAAAATAATTAAAATAACAAATGAAAATTATCATGAATACAGCAATTTTACTATGTTACAATATTTTTACGAAATATTATTTTTGGAGATTACACGAACTACTATTTTATAATTTGAAAGGATAGTATTATAGTAATTAAAATTTATAATTTGAGTTAACTAATAAAAAAACCAATCAAATTCTTTGTGAAAAAAAAATTCTATAAATGAAATATTTAAATATTCAAATTTTTAAAATATTAACTTTCCTACAATCCATTTTTGAATCCTCTTCTATTGAATAATAGTTTTATCATTGTATAAATTGCATTGCAACTACTTAATTAAGACACTTTTTTTTTTGTTACAATAAAAATATTTTGTTAATATTTTGAAGAAATTAACTATTGTTCAAAGTCTGTACTTGAAACAATAGAAATAGGTGTTCCACCTTTTGGGAGGTGGAACACAAACTAGGTGTTTAGGGGCCTAGACCTATTTCCCTCAAGTTTCACTCAAGGAAACCCTAGAGATCTCAATCTAAATGTAGAAAGGGGGGAAGAGATCTTGGAATAGGGTTTCCTAGGGTCTAATCAGAGACTAAAGAGGGGTTCACCACCAAGCTAGGGCTCGAAAACACAAGAGACATAAATGACATGAAAAGTACCATGCAAAACCTAACTAGATGACCTAGGAAATGAAACTAAATTATAAAATATCAAATTGGAAATGAACAAAGGTGTGCTTGGAAGAATGATTAGGTCAAAACAAGTTCCAAAACAAAAACAAAACAAAAAATCGGTGCCCACTGGGACTCATATGCTAGTCTGGGTGATTTATTCCTAGACTAAGGTTTATGTGCCAAAACTAGAATACATATGATAGTGTATGGTTTGAAACAACTGAAATATGGAAAATCCTTGTACTGGGACTCATATGTCACATGTGGTGTATCAATGCCACTCAGCTTTTTTGGAGGGTTAATGTCTGAATCAAGTCTCCAATCTATGCTCTTTCATCCACACTTCCTTTCTAGATTTGAAACCTTGATTTGCAACCTGTAGGTGAGTTTTAGTGTAATACCCTGGCACTTTTAGATTTATTTATTTTTCTCGCGTTCTTGCTTTACCATGGTACTAGGCTGTTTGATCTCAAGAAGTTTTCATTACTTGATAACACTCAAGTATTATTGTTTGATGTGGTTACTTGATGATGTTGTTATTTCATTTTGGACATGATTACTTTATATGACATTATGGTTGATTATATCAGTTGATTTTTCTAAATTATGATATGATGCAGTGATTTAATTTAATATGTTATGAGATGATTGTTAGTTAGAAATGTAATTCATTGATTATGCTATAATTGTTAGAATAGGTGTGACGAAGGACAATATAGCATCACTCGTTCGCGAGTGCCCTGCTATGTTGCGATTCCTTCTCACAATGCAGTATTTTGATTTAATGCTTTGATATATATGTATATATGCACATGTACACAACTTCGTTTGTATGCAGGACTGCAGGTACAAGTCTCGATTCCACCTGCTTCGGCAGGACAGGGTGAGCACCAAATAACCCAACGGATAAATGTTGATACAGAGGTGACAATGAAGTCCTTCCGTTCCATGATGTCAGGTCGTCTCATTGTTTGGTATGGTTGTTGATTTTGTGTAATTGTCGTCTTTGTCTGTTGTGTTTGTGTTGTCTTATTTTATGTGGGCATTGATAATTATGATTTATTTTAATGATTGAAATAGATTATTTATTTTAATACTGGATTATGTTGTAATTAAATATTTAATTATTTTAATTATTTTTGAAAATCTGATATTGCAATTTAATTATTAATTAAATATTAAATATGCTTAATTATTTTAATTAATTAAATTGGTGGTGGATAATTATGTGAATAATTTATTTAAAATAAATATGTAATGTGAGGTGCAAGAAAAGTTGAAAAAAATAGGAATTCAAAGTAATAAAAAAAGCAAATAAAAAAGAATTAAAAGACAAGGAGTTTCAATAGGGTTTGATTGAAAAGAAAGCTTGTTTTAAAGATTGATTTTTCTTTTATCTCAATTTTTGGGGAGAGCTTTGGAGAGATGAAGAATATATTTTATTTAATTATGAATTCTTGAGAGTTCTCACACACACATAGAAGAACAGAAAGTTGAAGTGCTCAAGTGAAGGTGGAGATTACCGACTATGATTGAATTGACTTAGAGCATCGAGTCATGTGCATCTTCAAATTTGCATCGACTTAGCTCAAGTATTCTCTCGTATCTCTTTTCTCGTTATCCTGCTTGTTTTAAAAAAGAAAATAAATGTTATTAGAAAGAGTTTGTGAATAGGAAAAAAACTTGTGTTGAAATCAAAAAAAACTAGGCAATTTATTGCTAGAAAATAAAGAAATCATAGTTATTATATCGTTCCAATCATTAAAACCTTTAGTTTTCAAATCAACTTAACAATATTAGCATTTAGAGAAAAATAATTTCTTTTTTTTTAAAATATATATATATATATGTACATTTGAGGGTTTATGTATATGTGTATGGGTGGAGTATTCTTTGCTCTATAATTTATTTGATTCTGTGTAAACCCAAATTTTTTTATCTCTGTGCTTAAAGATCTGTGCTTAGGGAAAACCTTATCATCAGAATATATTCAACTGAACAAAACAAATTTTTAAGAAAAATGAAATCTTTGTTGGAAATAATAAATTTGGGGATTTTAGGTTCATATTTATTTAAATTTTACTGAATCTATTCTCTGTTCTGTAGTTACATTTACCTTCTGTAATTTTACTTAGAATATATATATATATATATATATATATATATATATATATATATATAAAATTTATATTGTTAATATAAAATTATGCATCGGCCGTACAGAAAATAAATTTAATAAATTTGAAGTTCTGTGAAAAAAATGTGTTTCTGTACTTTTATATCAAATTTTACTCTGTTTAAAAATATATATATATATTCATATATAAGCGAATTTGTTTTAAACAAATTAAATATTATTTTGGGAGAGGGTGGTTCGGCCTGAGCCGTACCCACCCGCATCCCCTGGTCTCCTGCCACGGCAGCCCCTAAGGACTACCGCCGCAGTCCTAAGGACTGCTGTGTGCCGTCCGTAAGGACTGCAACAGCAGTCCAAAGGACTACTGTCCGCGCAGTCCCTTGTGACTGCTGTGCGCAGTCCTTTGGGACTGCGCACCGCGTACTCTGTACGCGTGCAGTATTAAAACTTTATTTTATTTTTTATTTTTTTATTTTGTTTTTGTTTTATTTTTAATTATTTTATTTTTATTTTATTTATTTTTATATTTTTTTAATTTTTAATTAGTCTTAATTGTTTTATATGAAATTTATATACATATTAATTAAATTTAAATTTTCTTTTTTTAAATAGACATTTATTTGTATTTTTTTTTTATATATATATTTAAAGTTTTAAAATTTATATATATAAATATGCATTGTAATAAGAAAATAAAAAAATTATAAATTCAATTAAATCAATCTTTTAATTTGTATTTATTTGTAGTTGTGAAAATTATAAGAATGTATTATTTTGTAAAAAGATAAAATTATAATTGGAATTGGTAATTTCTTATTAAGATTTATTGTTGAATTATTTAAAGGAATTGGAATGAAATTTTAAGAACTATATTAGCTTTGTGTGAATGTTCTAATGTCTGTTTTATTTTATTTATACATCTGTTTGATTTTGTGCTGATGTTCTTGAAATATCGTTTGACTTTTGTGCTATGGGAACTTCGTTGTATTAAGGAAACCAATTATGGTTATTGTTAAACCTTATTCGAGAGGTGTGTTTAATTTTGAATATTATTCCCGTCTTGGATGATGTTTTAAATGTTATTCTCGATTTGGGTTATATTTTCGGAATTGGGACTTATTGGCATTCTATTTGGAAGGGTTGAACGGCATTGTAAGATCTTTTGTTGTGAGTGATGCGGGAGAGTTAATGCCTCGCATGGTTCTTGTTTTGGTACTTTATTCTTTAGGTTCTAGTTCAACCCTTGCCTGTTTTGAGATGTGTTAGGAGTCATAGAGAGAGAGGATCTTCATGGGCGCCGGCGCCTCGGGTAAGAGGAAGTGCCAGGGGAACCCACATAAGAGTGGTTAAACAAGTGATAACCTAAAAATAGAATTTAGGGGGATGGGTAGTAAAACATACAAGATAATGAAAGCTGGATTCCTCGTCTATGCATTAGGGCTACCGTAGACTAGTGATAGACTGAGTAGGCCGTGGTAGGAAAAGTCGTAGTCTCGTCTTCATGAGAGACCATCGGCTCCGCATTAGCTACCCTATGGTGCCAGCGCCTCAGTAAGAGGAAGGGCCAGGTGATCCATAGATGGGTGCCGGCGCCTCAGTTAGGAGGAAGTGCCAGGGGATCCCATGAGAGCTATGCGATGACACTCTCCACTAGACATCCTTGTTGTTCGTGTTGTTCTTGTTGCCTCTAGATTTTGTATTTTTATGTTGTTCTGATTTGAGGGCTAGGGAATCCATAGGTGGGTGCCGGCACCTCAGTTGGAGGAAGAGCCAGGGGATCCCATGAGATTTATGTGATGACCCTCCCTACTTGACACCCGTCTGTCTTGTTCTTGTTGCCTATTGGAATGGTGTATTGAATGGTTGATTCAGAGTTATTATGGAATCGTGTTCTTTATATTGGTTCTGATTTATTTGGAAATGTATTTTGGGTGTTGGTTCGGTTCTTCTGGATGTTATCTTTTTGTGATGTTCCTTTGAACTCTTGTGATTTGATTTATGATTGTTAAGGTGTTAGTACTTCATATTATCGTAATGTGTTCTTGGATTAATCTTGTCATGTGATTTGTAAGTTGATGGTTGTTCTTTATAAGCTTTGAGTTGTACTTGTTCTGTATCATGTTGTTGAGTCGGTTTGACATTCATGGTCGGTTTCACTTCCTCGTCACCTCTGAGCACGGGGGGTGAGTTACTTCGTAATTCACATGGTTGGGTGGAACGTGCTCCGCACCCGTTGGGTTCCCCATCAGTGTCTTGTCATCTCAGCTTTCCGCAGTGCAGATGTTCCATTGTTCAGTTGTACTTCATGTTCATTATTCTTGTATCAATCCCCATGTTGGGAAATTCAATGTAATTCATGTATCAAAGAAAATTGTAATGTAATATTATTTCAATGATGTAATAGTTAGGTTTGATTTGGATCTTGTTAAAAGATTTACCATGGATGTAATTGTGCGATGTTGTCATACTCGCATCATGACTATCAGTTGTATCATTGTTTATGGTTTTCATAGATCAAATGGTTATGTTAGTTTCATTATCTTTATATTGTTTTTTGGTTGCAATGTAACCTCGCGTGCCCCAGGGAACCATGTGTTCTAATGTTATGTGTTATGTTGTGTTTATGGTTTAATGTTGTTACATGTTACTTTTATTATTTAAAAAAAAAAATTATTTTGCATTATGTGTGTGTTCTCTGGGGTTTGCACGACGGGCGTTACAACTTGGTATCAGAGCCAAGGTTGCAAACGCTAGGGTCTTTGGGTAGTGTAGTCCATTAGGTTACCATTTGTGCAACTCTTGTGCTCATGTCGTACTTTATCTTGTGGCGCAGAACTATGCCTCGAGGTAGAGGACGTGGCCGTGCAAGAGGCCGTGGTGCCGGTCTAGAGCAAACCGGCGAAGCCCCTCAGTTCCTAGCTCCCATGGTTCTGAGCATGAGGAACATCAGAGTCATCACAACATTCCATCAGGTGGCCAAAATCTGGCACATCCTGGTCTTGACGGTCAGTTACAACATATTCTTGGAGAGATCCTTGACCGATTAGGACCCAGGCCAGATGAGGTGCACCAGGTGGAGAGGGAGAGAGAGAGGTCTCCGAGGCGCAGGGATACAGATGTGGTTCCAGATGCAGTCATAGCAGGCCATATGAGAGATCTGATGAGGGCACACCCTCCTACTTTTGATGGTTCTGGAGGAGGTCTTGAGGCTGAGACCTGGTTAATTGACTTAGACCGTTGCTTCGCCATGCACCCCTACGGTAGCAATACCAAGGCTCGGTGCGCAGTGATGCACTTGCGAGGCTTCGCGTCTACTTGGTGGCGCCTTGAGGAACAGAAACTGCATCTTGATCTCAGTATGGTTACTTGGGAGTTGTTCCTAGACAGGTTCAGAGCTCGTTTCCTCTCAGACCACTGGAGGCAACGCAGAGCTGACGAGTTTCACGATCTCAAGCAGTTGTCTATGTCAGTGGAGCAGTATGAGAGGCGTTTCTATGAGTTGAAGCAGTATGTAGGGATTAGCCACGATGAGGGCATGTTAGTGCAACATTTTGTTCGGGGCTTAAATGCCCACATCAGTGGTGGCGTACGAGTCTTCGAGCCGAAGACGATGGAGATGGCAGTGGAGAAGGCTCGCTTAGTGGAGGAGAATTTGGCCATGGCTTTGGGTGGTCACATCAGAGTACAGATTGGTAGCACGCCCACACCTGGTTATGTTACTCATGGAGGTCAGTCGCAGGGAGCAGGAGCTTCTAGGAACATAAACCCACCTTCTAAAGGGGGTCAACAACGTCAGCAGTAGCAGCATCAACAACAACAATCACAGCCGAAGCATGAAAACTTTCAATCTTAGCAAGGTGGCAATTCGCAGTCTCGTAAGGATCAGAACAGGATCAGGCACCAAATGCGACAGGAACGTTTTGCATAGCCTGCACCTAGTTTTCAGTCAGCGCCGAGTCGAGCAAGCTTTCAACAATCCAATGCTCCATCCGAGGGTAGAGGATTTGGCCGAGGTACTGGTTGCTACTCATGTGGGCAACAAGGGCATATCGCTAGATTGTGTCCACAAAAGAGCACTTCTGGATTTAATCAGAGACCTGCCATTTCTGAGCCGACAATGGGAGATGCAGGTAGATCTCATCGAGTGTTTTTCGTTGTTGACAATCGTCAGGCTGGGTACCAGGATGCAGGTGCAAAGGCTTCTGGTAGAGGACGAGGCTCTGGCTTCGGAGCTCGTGAGTGAGCCCGAAAGGGTTCGATGGTGTCCTAAACGTTGTGATCTTGGCGTCATGGGAGGATGTCTCCCTTATTTGAGAATCTTAATTTTTCTTTTTATTCTGTTATTTAATGGCTTCCAGGAGTAAGCCATATCCTAGGGGGGGAGGATGTAATACCCCTCATACTTTTTAGACTTATTATTTTTCTGTTCCTTGCTTGGATACTCTGATGGTACTAGTATTGTTTGATTCGGTTAGTTGACATTTGATAACACTATTATTGTTTGATGTGGTTAGTTAGATGCTTGATGATGTTGCTATTTCATTATGGACATGATTACTTTATATGACATTATGATTGGTTATATCAGTTGATTTTCTGAATTATGATATGATGCAGTGATTTAATTTAATATGCTATGTGATGATTGTTAGTTAGAAATGTAATTCATTGATTATGCTATAATTGTTAGAATAGGTGTGACGAAGGACAATATAGCATCACTCGTTCGCGAGTGCCCTGTCATGTTGCAATTCCTTCTCACAATGCAGTATCTTGATTTAATGCTTTGATATATATGTATATATGCACATGTACACAACTTCGTTTGTATGCAGGATTGCAAGTATAAGTCTCGATTCCACCTACTTCGGCAGGACAGGGCGAGCACCAAATAACCCAATGGATAAATGTTGATACAGAGGTGACGATGAAGTCCTTCCATTCCATGATGTCAGGTCGTCTCATTGTTTAGTATGGTTGTTGATTTTGTGTAATTGTCGTCTTTGTCTGTTGTGTTTGTGTTTTGTCTTATTTCATGTGGGCATTGATAATTATGATTTATTTTAATGATTGAAATAGATTATTTATTTTAATGCTGGATTATGTTGTAATTAAATATTTAATTATTTTAATTATTTTTGAAAATCTGATATTGCAATTTAATTATTAATTTAATGTTAAATATGCTTAATTATTTTAATTAAATAAATTGGTGGTGGATAATTATGAGAATAAATTAATTAAAATAAATTTGAGATGTCAGTTGCAAGAAAAGTTAAAAAAAAATGGGAATTAAAGTAATAAAATCAAATAAAAGAATTAAAAGATAGTGGGAGCCAATAGGGTTTGAGGGTTGAAAAGAAAGCTTGTTTTAAAGATTGATTTTTATTTTATCTGGGATTTTTTGGGGAAGAGCTTTGGAGAGATGAGGAATATATTTTATTTAATTATGAATTTTTGGGGGGTTCTCACACACACACAGAAGAACAGAAAGTTGAAGTGCTCAAGTGAAGGTGGAGATTGTTCTGGACTAAGGGTTGGAATCGGATTCGAGAGCATCAGAGTCAAGCAGGCATCTTCAAATTTGCATTGGACTCCAGGTTCCTCTCGTTATTCTCTTCTCGTACCCTTTTCTGTTATCTGTTTGCTTCAGAAAAAGAAAAATAAATGTTATTAGAAAATGAGTTTTGTGAATATAGGAAAAAAAACTTCTGTTGAAAACTGAAAAAACTAGGGCAATTTATTAAGTTAGAAAATAAAGAAAATCATAGTTATTATACTGGTTCCAATCTGTCAAAACCTTTAGTTTTCTGAAATCCTCAACTTAACAATATTAGCATTTAGAGAAAAATAATTTCTTTTTAAAAATAAAAAAATAAAAAATATATATATATACATTTGAGGGTTTATGTATATGTGTATGGGTGGAGTATTCTTTGCTCTGTAATTTATTTGATTCTGTGTAAACCCAGAAAATTTTATCTCTGTGCTTAAAGAAAACCTTATCATCAGAATATATTCAACTAAACAAAACAAAGTTTTAAGAAAAACGAAATCTTTGTTGGAAATAATAAATTTGAGGATTTTAGGTTCATATTTATTTAAATTTTACTGAATCTATTCTATGTTCTGTAGTTACATTTACCTTCTGTAATTTTACTCAGAAAATATATATATATATATATTAATTTATATTGTTAATATAAAATTATGCATCGGCCGTACAAAAAATAAATTTAATAAATTTGAAGTTCTGTGAAAAAAACGTGTTTCTGTACTTTTATATCAAATTTTATTCTGTTTAAAAAATATATATATATTCATATATAAGCGAATTTGTTTTAAACAAATTAAATATTATTTTGGGAGAGGGTGGTTCGGCCTGAGCCGTACCCACCCGCATCCCCTGGTCTCCTGCCACGGCAGCCCCACAGGACTGCCGCCGCAGTCCTAAGGACTGCTGTGTGCAGTCCGTAAGGACTGCAACAGCAGTCCAAAGGACTGCTGTCCGCGCAGTCCCTTGGGACTGCGCGCCGCGTACTCTGTACGCGTGCAGTATTAAAACTTTATTTTATTTTATTTTATTTTGTTTTTGTTTTATTTTTAATTATTTTTATTTTTATTTTTATTTTTTTTATATTTTTTTTAAATTTTTAATTAGTCTTAATTGTTTTATATGAAATTTATATACATATTAATTCAATTTAAATTTTCTTTTTTTATATAGACATTTATTTGTATTTTTTTTTTTATATATATATTTAAAGTTTTAAAATTTATATATATAAATATGCATTGTAATAAGAAAATGAAAAAATTATAAATTCAATTAAATCAATCTTTTAATTTGTATTTATTTGTAGTTGTGAAAATTATAAGAATGTATTATTTTGTAAAAAGATAAAATTATAATTGGAATTGGTAATTTCTTATTAAGATTTATTGTTGAATTATTTAAAGGAATTGGAATGAAATTTTAAGAACTATATTAGCTTTGTGTGAATGTTTTAATGTCTGTTTTATTTTATTTATACATCTGTTTGATTTTGTGCTGATGTTCTTGAAATATCGTTTGACTTTTGTGCTGTGGGAACTTCGTTGTATTAAGGAAACCAATTATGGTTATTGTTAAACCTCATTCCAGAGGTGTGTTTAATTTTGAATATTATTCCCGTCTTGGATGATGTTTTAAATGTTATTCTCGATTTGGGTTATATTTTCGGAATTGGGACTTATTGGCATTCTATTTGGAAGGGTTGAACGGCGTTGTAAAATCTTTTGTTGTGAGTGATGCGGGAGAGTTAATGCCTCGCATGGTTCTTGTTTTGGTACTTTATTCTTTAGGTTATAGTTCAACCCTTGCCTGTTTTGAGATGTGTTAGGAGTCATAGAGAGAGTGGCTCTTCGTGGGCGCCGGCGCCTCGGGTAAGAGGAAGTGCCAGGGGAACCCACATAAGAGTGGTTAAACAAGTGATAACCTAAAAATAGAATTTAGGGGGATGGGTAGTAAAACATACAAGATAATGAAAGCTGGATTCCTCGTCTATGCATTAGGGCTACCGTAGACTAGTGATAGACTGAGTAGGCCGTGGTAGGCAAAGTCGTAGTCTCGTCTTCATGAGAGACCATCGGCTACACATTAGCTACCCTATGGTGTCGGCGCCTCAGTAAGAGGAAGGGCCAGGTGATCCATAGATGGGTGTCGGCGCCTCAGTTAGGAGGAAGTGCCAGGGGATCCCATGAGAGCTATGCGATGACACTCTCCACTAGAGATCCTTGTTGTTTGTGTTGTTCTTGTTGCCTCTGGATTTTGTATTTTTATGTTGTTCTGATTTGAGGGCTAGGGAATCCATAGGTGGGTGTCGGCGCCTCAGTTGGAGGAAGAGCCAGGGGATCGCATGAGAGTTATGTGATGACCCTCCCTACTTGACACCTGTCTGTCTTGTTCTTGTTTCCTATTGGAATGGTGTATTGAATGGTTGATTCAGAGTTATTATGGAATCGTGTTCTTTATATTGGTTCTGATTTATTTGGAAATGTATTTTGGGTGTTGGTTCGGTTCTTCTGGATGTTATCTTTTTGTGATGTTCCTTTGAACTCTTGTGATTTGATTTATGATTGTTAAGGTGTTAGTACTTCATATTATCATAATGTGTTCTTGGATTAATCTTGTCATGTGATTTGTAAGTTGATGGTTGTTCTTTATAAGCTTTGAGTTGTACTTGTTCTGTATCATGTTGTTGAGTCAGTTTGACATTCATGGTCGGTTTCACTTCCTCGTCACCTCTGAGCACGGGGGGTGAGTTACTTCGTAATTCACATGGTTGGGTGGAACATGCTCCGCACCCGTTGGGTTCCCCATCAGCGTCTTGTCATCTCAGCTTTCCGCAGTGCAGATGTTCCATTGTTCAGTTGTACTTCATGTTCATTATTCTTGTATCAATCCCCACATTGGGAAATTCAATGTAATTCATGTATCAAAGAAAATTGTAATGTAATATTATTTCAATGATGTAATAGTTAGGTTTGATTTGGATCTTGTTAAAAGATTTACCATGGATGTAATTGTGCGATGTTGTCATACTCGCATCATGACTATCAGTTGTATCATTGTTTATGGTTTTCATAGATCAAATGGTTATGTTAGTTTCATTATCTTTATATTGTTTTGTGGTTGCAATGTAACCTCGCGTGCCCCAGGGATCCATGTGTTCTAATGTTATGTGTAATGCTGTGTTTATGGTTTAATGTTGTTACATGTTACTTTTATTTTATTTTTAAAAAAAAAAAAATTTGCATTATTTGTGTGTTCTCTGGGGTTTGCACGACGGGCGTTACATTTAGTGAAGATGACAACCTTGTGATGACTTGATTACTTTCTTCAGCATTGCAACCTAATATTCAAACTTGGATCTTCAAGATCCAAGAAACCTAGATCTGCAATCACACATGTAGAGAGAGAAAAACTTGTTAATTATTAGTGAATAGGGGTTTTCCTTGGTCAAACCCCATTTAGGTAATTAAACCAAATGACATGAGATAATGAAATAAGGACACGAAACATGAAAAGTGGAACATGAAATATGGAAAATGATACCTTGAATGATGTCTTGTGAATTTGCAATCTAACATGAAATGGCCATGAAGGATGTAGATCTAGATCTTGAAATAAGTTTAGGAAAATGCTTAATCTTAGATATTGAATAAAACATCACAACAATAGCTCAAAAACATGCTTGATGCTTAATAACCTTGACATGATGATGGATCTTGAATTGCTACAAAAAATGATGAAGAATTATGCCCTTGAATGCCCTGGAAATTCTCTTGTAAACTCTCTTGATACTTTTCTAAAGTCTTGGAATGCTTAACTTGCTATTATGTTTAAACAAATATTTTGGCACCTGACAGTCTTTCTTTCCCTTCTAGGGTTTTTCACCTCAAAGGGGAAAGATGGGCCAAAATGCAATGTATAAATTCAATACTTAATGTAAAATGGATGTAATATGGCTAGATGAGATGAACTAAATGCAAAGAACTGACAAAATAGATCACTAATTGAATGAAAACTAAGAATTACAAAGTGTTTGAAAACACAATGTTGTATGCAAACATGAACTAAATGTATGAACAAACAATAACAGAACTTGATGAAAATGAATGAGGTGCACCTGGAGGCTAAAAGTTGATGTTGGAAGGTTTTGGAATGCTATAGAGATCAATGTTGAAGCCAATTGGGACTCATTCGCCATAGCTAGCGAATTAGTCCTATTTCTGGTAAAATATGCCAGAATAGGTTCTAGGATGTCAAGAACACAAAACTTCAAAAATGCTTTTTCTAGCTTGGTAATGGGACTCATTCACCATAGATGGAAAATTATTCCACTTGCAGATTTCTCAAAAGTGAAAGGTCAATTCTATGGTTCCTGGTCTACACTTTTCTGCCTAATAATTTATCAAATCTGAATCTAGAAAATTTGATGGGAAAGCACTCTCCAAGCTTCAAATAGGGTTATGTTGACTTTGATAACTTTGATGACTCTGCAACACTTTTTGGACACCTTTCTCCTTGGAAAATCTACCTATAATACCTACAAACACACATGCAAAGAAGGGAAAAAGGCTTAAGGGTTAGAGTATAGAGGTTTTCCTTGGCCAAACCCCAATTTGGTAATCAAACCCTTGATAATGAAATGAGATAAAGATAGAATGATGAACAAATAACATGCAATGTCATAAACTCACCAAACCTTTGATGTTGAAATATGAAGATATGCTACTCTAAGATCCTTGAATGCTTGATTGAGTGATGAGAATGCTAGAATGCTTGAATGTCATGATGCATGAATGTCATGATGTGTGAATGAATTATGTTCATTGGGGTGAATGGGGGTTAAAATGAATAGAAAATCATATTTTTATACGCAATTGTGCCCTAATTTCATAAAAATACATCACAGGCCAACCTTAGGTATTTAGGAATAAAAACCCACCAATAATTTAAATTTATTTTTATTTTTGTGCCAAGGACTCATTCACCCCTAGTGGCGAATGGGTCCCACTCAAGGCATCTGAATGGGTGTTAGAAATTTAGTTGTCTTAAATGATGGTTGTTGGGTTTACATTAAAAAATACACTTAATTAAGGCTTGTAAGTGCATAAAGGGGCCAAATAAAGCATAAGAAAGGTGTATTTGTTGATGACAAGCCTAGAAAAGTGTGAAAGTTTGTTACAAGACTTTACAACACTTTGAAATAAGACTTGGTAAGTGATCACAAGACGGTATCTAGGGGAATTATAATAAGAATAGTCTAGAAAAGTGTGAAAGTGTGTCACAACACTTCACAACACCTTTACAAGACATCATAAAGTCTTAATGATTCATAAAGATTCAAGACCTAATGTGATTTTGTGGGCCACATTACAACATTAAATCAAGTAAAAATTAAGCCAAATAAGCACAAGGAGGGACAAAACTAGAAAAAGTAGAAGGGTTACTTTTTCTATGTCCATCATACAAACACTCTCTTGAAAGTATTAGATGAAAATGAGTGAAATAACCTTGTATTTGTAGACACGAAAAGTTGGCATAATGCATTCAATTAGGTCATATTCATCTATTCAGCAAATAAATAAAGTTTATTTATCAATCTCCTAAAGTCATCAGTTTAAATTAAATAAATCAACTTGATCCTAACATCACCCTCCTTTTAATTAAATAAATCAAGCCTTTTATTTAATTAAATCTGAAATCACCTTCCATCCCTTTTGATTTAAATAAATCAAAATATCAATTCAAAAGGGTCGAAGCATCCTAATCGTCATTAAGTTAATTTAGCCTTGATTAATCTAATCTAATGCATGTCACATCCTCTAGCTTTTCCCACTTGCACCAATAAATCAATTTATTGATTTATTAAAATCAGCATTTTCCATCAACATGGCATCTTTAAGGAATATTCCCTCAAGTTTGAATTCAAAATCAAGTGTACATCTACATCCAACAAAGAATTTATGAGCTCTTATGTGGCTCTTACATGTCCCTTACACAAGTCAAACTCAACATTTACTCTCAAATTCAAATTTGAAATCTCCCTCTCTTTGGCACATTGACCAAAATGTGCTCATCCTCAAGCCTATCACAAGTTGACAAGTGGCCTCTTCTCATTGGTGGATCTTTAGTCCCACATCGTCCATGTTTGGCATTCTTTTATCACTTTTGGCCAAAAATAGAGATCTCCTCTATTGTTCAAATCCTCCACAACTCCACAATCTTATGAAAGTCACTCTCTTAAACTGAGAACTGATTTTGTCCACCATCATTATCATCTTCAAAGCAATTTCATCATTTAGCTTATCTATCAAGGATTGGGAAAGGGCTTCTTTCCATAGAAGCACCAATCCACTATGAGATATGATTTACTTCATGTTTTATTGTATGCTTTCAATTAGTTTATCTAATCCTTTTGTTGTTTTTATTGCATCATGAAGCATGTTGATTTATTTCATAGGGATGTTGATAATTTTTTATGTTTTTAAAGTGCTAATCGTGCTAATGTGTGTGTGTTAGTTTTAGCCATTTGCAGATTTTCACCATCCACAAAAATGGCGCTAGAAGGAGGGATGTCAATTCCATAACACACCAAATTTTGTTAACACATTTGACATTTGTTAACACATACGATGTTGCATTAACACGGGATATTCGTTAAAACAGAATATTTGTTAACACATATACTCTTGTTAACACAAATAGTTTGTTAACACAAAAAATTGGTGAACGTGGGCAGTGTGTTAATGCAGATAGTTTGTTAACATAGAAAATTGGTTAACATAGACAGTGTGTTAACACAGAAAGTTTGTTAACACGAACAAGCTAGTTAACACATACAGTTTGTTAATGCATGGATCTTGTTAATGCATATAGGAATTAAATGATGTTGCTGCATTCTCTGACACAGGCATTAGATTTTTTGAATACAGATTTTTTTTTTTTTAGAGTAGCAATAAATGTGTTTTGTTAAGATGCTAGTATATTAAGATTGACATGTCTTGTGTATACTTTTTACAATACATGCATAAATCTTATTTGTAATGTTTTTAGGAAAAAGGTTAAGGTTGACATTTGAATCAAGTGTTGGAAACAAGTGAGATTGGAGTTGAAGAAAAATTGTGCCTTCGAGCTTGAAATTCACATAGCATTTTTAAATGCTTCCATTTCATGCTTTAATTTTTTGTTTTAAATAAACTCATCTCTTTTTGGTCTCTTAAAATGAACACTTCAATTTTTCATTGCAAAGGGTTAAAAAGAACATTAGACACTTACTAGCTTCAATTTGGGTTCTAAAAATTGAACAAAAACAACTCTCACACTTCATCTTGGTGTTTTAAAATGAATTCATCGTTGTTTTGAGGCTAAACTGAACAAGTGTCTAAATTGTGTGATTTTGTTTTTGGTACATTTTGAGTGTGTATCCTCTCCCCTTGCGCTTCGTGTGATCTAGGGTGCAAGAGGAACACTCAAAATGCATTTTATTGCTTTGGATCTAAATATCCAAAACCATTAGTCATTTTAGTTTAGAAGTTGATGTTTATAATAAATGAATCAAATAAACTTGATCCTCATCTGATTTGTCTTCTTTTTTATTGTTTTTTTTTGTCTTATAGGAGAGCGAGGAAGGCAAATGAGGAAGGAAAATAAAGAAAAGAAAACGGTAAAGGTGAAATCGACATTGGAATCAAGCATTGGAGTTCACCGAAAATGAAAGGAAAGTTGGAGTTGAAGAATTGAGCATCAAACTTGAAACAAACAAAGCTTTTTTTAATGCTTAATGGCTTCCATTTCATGCTTTAATTTTTTGTTTTAAGCCAACTAGATCATTGTTTGTTTTTAAAGTTGGATTAAAATTGAACACTAGAAACTGACTAGACATTGTTTTTTAGGATAAAATTGAACAAACAAACTTGAAATTTGCATTTTGGTGCTTAAAATGAACTCATCATTGCTTTGAAAGGTTAAAATGAACACATGTCTTTTATGTTTCATAATCTCTTATTCAAAGTAATCTCATCTAAAAGGGCGTATGCACTTCTCTCGCGCTTCACGGCAATCTTGAGAATCAAAAGTCTTTTCGGTGACATTAAGTTGCATAAAAGATTGCCTCCACATTTTCAATTTGGGAACTAAAATTGAACAAAACAGTTTACGAGTGTGAGTTAGGTATATCGCATGTGTTCTCCCTTTATTTCTAAATGAAGGTTGATCGAACTATGGATGCGCTTGCTCGCTGTTTTTTACCTTTAGAGGGGCTTGCCTAAGAGACACATCCGAAAGGAGAACTCGAAGGCAACTGCAACCGGTTTTTCATTCGGGCCAATATATAAATGGATAAGACTAAACTGTGAAGTCCTCATGGTATGTAGGCCTTAGCCATATAGTGTCTTTCAGAATGGGGTACTACTGTAAAAAGTATAAGAGCCCCTAGTAGGATTGATTAAAGCCTTTAGTGGCTTCCTGGATGCTCGCAAGGTGCCATGTCCCTGATGTCTCATCATTAACAACCTTGTTTGTAGCAGCCAACCAGTCCATCCAATGAGTTTATCAAAGTGGTGCATTGGAACTTAGATTCCAAGAATTTACTTACCATGTCCAATCTTGGTTAAAATATAAAGGTTAAGACTTCATTCTTAACATACCTTTATATTTTTTCCTTGGTTGCATGTAAAATCATATCTTCTACTACAGAGGGCATGAGGCAAGCCCACCGAGAAAAACGTACCAATTGAGCTAGGATGTTATATTGCTTGTGAGTCAGTTTGAAAACATAGTGCTTTGATCGAGAACATTGGAAAGCCAACATTCAACATGAGCATCAAATCTCAAACCCTTTAGGAGAAGCAAATATACTTGAAAAAATTCACATGTTAATGCTTGCCCTTGGGATTTTATCCGTAGAGGCTTCTAAGAATTTGGATTTCATCTCAATTTTCTCCTACTAAGGTCAACAATAGGTAACTCTTGCCTCAAATTTCCTTGGTTTCTGCATAATACACTTTGCGGGATAATGGGAAAGTTGAGACATTAGACATCTAGATTCAAAATCTAATCAAGAGTGTGTTTGTGGTAAAAAGAATCCATTAAGCAAAGATTAAATCAATTGGACCCCATGCATATGCTTGGCATCTTTTGGTCATATGGTTTTCATGCAAACATTGGTCTTTTTATTTTTAATTACTCTTAGAGAAAGGCATGTTCTTCACTATCTTGGTCTCAGAAACAAGTCCTTCCTAGGTTCTTTAGGATCAAATCAAACACTTCATCCAAATCCCAAACATCTATCAAAATCCATCCCACCAAAAAACATTAGAGCTTTGGAAACATCATTCTAGACTTGGGTAGATCATCAAAATCAAAATCAAAATCACCTTGTTTAGTTAGGAGTATGGGAATGCATCCTTTCTCATACCTTTAGCTAAATTAGTAATCCTTTGGAACAAGTTCATCCTAAGATAACATCTAGCATCTTAGGGTTTACAAGTTCATTATCCAATCAAACCAATCAAAATCAAAGCCTAAGTCTAGCATTGATCCAAAGTTCCTAAACATTCATCACCCATATCATTCACCCCTTTCATCCTTCATCTCATCATTGGTCCTAAGAATCTCAGAGGTCACTTTTGCAACAAGGTCAAAACACAAGAGGAACATAGAATATAGACTTGATCCATACATCACAAGTAATCCAAGTCAACTAAGATATCAAAGCCTTACAATGCCGATTGATTATCAACAATCACACTTATACAATCCATACATGGGATTGTTCTCTCCTACAAAATTCAATGGTACAAATGTGAGTATGCCCAATCAAGAGTTTGGAACACCTTTTCTGATGGTAGATCTAAATCCAAACCTACAAGTCTGTCAACCAAAAAATCAATGCATGAGCCTCCAAAATCAAGATCAAATGTCGCTAGAGCAACTTGCTTCACATGCCAAACTAATTGAATTATTGGGCCAAGAGATATCTTCACTCCAAAATCAATACACCCATCCATTGATTAATCCATGTCATCAAAGCAGTGAGTTGTATCCACAACAGCGTCAAGAATAAAGTCAAGAAGATGGACATCAAGATCAACCCCATCTTGAAGATCAATCACCACATCTCCAAAATCAATCACAACAAGGTCAATTTAAAGTGTAAATCTCACAAAGAAACAAGTGGAAATACACACCACTTGGGAGACCAATCGAATCATTCCTACAACAATTGGTACAAGAAAATATCATCAGAATCCCCGTTTATGTGAACTATCAAGAACCAAACATAAAACCACTAGGGTATAATGAGAAACACCTTTGTGATTATCATAGAATAAAGGGACACAAAACATCATATTGTGTTTGACTCAAAAAACTCATCCAAGAACTAATTGATCATAAGATAATCACTATATGGGACAATGATAGCATTGGAAATCTCTCCACCACAACTATTGAGAACAAGGATCAAGATCAATCCATCACTGAGCACCTTCAAGCTATTTCTATTTCATCCAATGATAAAATCAACATATGTCAAGGTTCACTTTCCAATCATGATCAAAGCCCACCAACCAACAATGATCCAATCAAAGAAATGCCAACATCACTTGACCTTATGGTTGAAGACATTGGAAATCCCTCCACCACAATTGTTGAAAACAATTATCAAGATCTATCCATCAATAAATATTTTTTCGCCTCATCCAATGATGCATCGACCAATGATCATGTTGAAAATTTCTCTACATTGCCTTATGAATTACAGGGAATATCTCAATAATTTATTACAAAGTATGATCAATGTCTTTCACCAAAGTCTAGCAATGGTCCTTTCCAAGACATATGGACATCCTTCGACCTCAAGGTTATAGATATTGAAGGAACCCTAAACTCGACACTTGAGGATATTGAACCACTCACTATGTCCAATAATGACATACAAGAACCCTTTGTAAGTAATCCATCCTTTAAAACTAACCCATGTCAAGAACTTGATCTAAAGCATGTCAAAAGCAACTCTGAAATCATTCAAGATCAAGAATTTTTATCTTCAAGCTACTACAATGATCTAATGGACACTCTCCTATCTATGCATGATGCACATGCTCCTCCATCTACCCATGAGATGATTTTTGTGGATGGACATGTAGATGATCTTCATCTAGAACAATATTATGTTACACAAAAAGAGCAAATTATTAATTCCTACAGTCAAACTGAGTTATCAACATTAGGATCAGATATATCCCAAATTCAAACTGAGGACATCAGGTATGCAGATATCCAACATTATATGCTCAAGGAAACAAGTCAGATAGAACAGTATAATCTAGAGTTAGCAGAACAATAAATTGAAACAATGTCATCTACAGTGGTCATTTTTCAGAGCATGTTTACTGAACAAGACATCTCAAAACAGGCAGAATCAAGGAATGAAAGTGCCACTAGCACTATACTGGGGGCAACTTTATCTAGTGCAAGCATCAACATAGGGAGCACAAAGAATCCTTATGATGAAACCTATGCAATACTACAACCAGCCACATCATGAATCTTCATCCATCCATCACCCCATCCATGAATTGGGACCAATGCCAAAAGAAAGAATTGAATCAAAGTATGAAGAACGTTATCAAAGAAAAATTTGGAAAGCATAATCGACAAATCAAATACAAATGGATACCAAAGAGTATAAAGAAACATCATCCCTATCAAACTCCATCAGTCAAAGAAACTATGGGGCAAAATAAAAGAGGGAAAAGTATCCATCAAGGATGTCCGCAAAAGAAAAAGCAAGCTTTTCAAGTGACATACAAAGTATATCAAGTAGTTGGTCCCAATTCCACACACACTTCTGTATCCACCCATCATTGCTCATCTTCCCAAGTTTGGAGAGTTAAAGGTTCCAAGTTGTCAACCAATCCATATATTATCCCTAAACACACTCCATCCACACCTCCATGCATGATATCCAGTTCTTAAATTGACCATGTATTGGCAGCGACCCTTCATTATCAGGATTTCCAATGCACTCTATTGTGATGTGCGTATAGAGACAGAGTTAACCCTAGTATCAATAAAGCGGATCAAGAATCCCAAAAGTTGCATTCAAGCGCACATATCTTAGCAAAGAAACTTCTTCAGGTAGGATACCGATGGAAAATTATGATAGAAGCATCTACATCGATGCCACTAGGTGGGTCAGCATGAATCTTTTAGAAAAAATTAAAAAACAAAAAATATGAAAATCAAAAAAAAAAAATCAAAAAAAGGATTGAAAACAATAAAGAGAAAAATCGTCCTCTAGTGAAAACCACATGTGCGGCGCTTTGGACAAGACCATGATGAAAACCTGGTAAAATGGTGTCATGTGTGGAATCAAGCATCTACATGCACTAGTTCAGGTAAAAGTGTCTCATCCCATTCATACTAAATCCAACATTCCATCCATCTCAGCCATAATAAATCCATTTATCCATCTGCATCCATGGTTCAAGTTATCTTGATCTTGATGAAAGTTCGATGCACACTTTAGACTTGCTTATGGTAAACATCTTGACATGGGTCATTTTCACTGATCCTATCCTATCTAACATTATCTAAGATATGTAGCATTATCTGATCCATGAAGCATTATCCAATGAGAATTCTTTATTGAACACCTTAACTTATCACAAGATAATTTGTGGCATCCTTTGCATGCTTACCATATCCATCCATCCATACACCTATCTGAGCATCCATCCATAACATTCCATACATTGCTAGACATTGGGGGCAGATATGTAGTCTATATCCTCCAACTTATGTGGTGATCTGAACATTGGCAAACGTGAAATCAAATTGGTCAACCACCAATAAGCAAAATTCCAAATCACTAGCCCATGGCATATTTTGATGAGAAGACATTCCTTATCAGTCTTCATCTTTCAATGGAACATCGATCCAAACAATCAATATCAGTCACATTTAACACACCCTTCAAATGTCACATCAAATAATTTGAACAACTTTTGTTCCAAAATCAAGCTTCATCAATCATGATCAATCAAATCCAATCAAAAAATCATCATCTCGGGATATCCTTGTGTTGCTTAACACTATCCTTGCATTGTTGTGTATCCTCGACAATGTTATCATCATTAATCCATCATCATCTTGGGATATCCATCCCAATCCTTGTGTTGCTTAATACTATCCTTGTGTTGTTGTGTATCCTCAACAATGTTATCATCATCATCAATCAACCGATCCAATCAATCAACCTTAGGTTGGTTTTGAACAAAATCCCAAACAGAGAATTGATATCGTCACACACATCCATATCAAAATCATCAAAATCATATGAAAAATCCCAAAACATCCAAAACATCAAAATCCAAAAACATTTGAAAAACATCAAAATCCAAAAACATTCAAAAAACACAAAATCCAAAAACATCCATAAAATATTAGAAAACCCCAAAACATTTGCAAAATCAAAAAATCAAAACATTTGTAAAATCTTGAAAATACCAAAAATAGCTTCAAAACATTTCAAAAAATGTCAAAAACATCAAAATATTTGAAAAAACCATTTGTCTCATCTCTCTTTCACCCACGATAATCAATCATCCATAATAAACAAATCATCACCTTCATCCTTTGACAACACAAACAGAAACAATCATAGCAGTCAGCAAAAGCAATCTTCAATCGTAAAATCAAAATTGAAACAACAAACCTTTAAAACAAAATCAAACTCTTGATCATTTTCAAACATGTCAATCAACCTTATATCAACAGCCTATCAATCAACTTATCAAACCTTCATCATCCTATACAATGCATGTCCTAGGATATATCATTCCGACAATGGGCGTCATTTTGGATATCACCTTGGATTCTTATCCTATCAAAACACATCCCTCTGGCTAGAGATATGAAGAACATTGACTTGTTTGTGTACTTGATCTTTTCTTTTGATTTATCTTATTGTGCTCATTCCAAGGACTTCTCGATGATATCCGAACAAAGGACTTAGAGAGATAGGAATGGGGAAATGATCATTATATTTTGTTTGTTGTGCTTGTTGGATGTTCTTGTAAAATAACTGGCCAAATACTTGCTTTCTTAGGTATGTCCTAGCAAGGTTTTTGTATGTCAAGTGTGAACAAGAATACTTCTATCTATTTGTTGAGTCAAAGTCCATCGCACTAGGTAAAATTCCATCCTAGTTCTTTATACCTTGATGCATCATATCTACATGTGTTATCAAACATAAGGTAACTAGCCCTTTTAAAATCCCAATCCTTGATAAGCAAATCATCCATCTACCATCATCATTTCTCATAATGTTGGCTTGTTGGATCCTCTTGTCATCAT
>VDFB02281492.1:881662539-881702050 GCA_007258455.2 Sequoia sempervirens | reverse complement strand
CCCTGTTCCTCAAACATCTCCAATTGATGTATAATGTCAAGAGCTGGGAGCTCCATAAACAAGGGAAATCTTGCCTCTCTACCATAGACTAGTAAGTATGGTGAGTTAGCAATAGACCTCTTAGGAGTCACTCTGTCTTCCCACAGTGCATACTTTAATTTGATGTGTCAGGTTCTTTGATTATACGCCATTATTCTCTTGATAATCCTAATAAGATTCTTGTTTGTGCTTTCACCTAAGCCATTACCCTAAGGGTAATAGTTTGAGGATGTATTCAAATGAATGCCATGTTTAATAGCCCAATCAGTTAGTCTTAATCCCACAAATTCCAGAGCATTATCAGATATGATAGAGTTAGGTACTCCAAATCTGGTGACTATATCTTCATAGAAGCTCAAAACTGAAGACTATTTTGCTTCTTTCAAAGCTATTGCTTCTTTCCATCATGTGAAATAGTCTGTAGCAGTCAGCACCCACTTATGACTAGCACTGGATGGCGGGTTAATTGGCCCAATGAAATCAATGCCCCATCTCATGAAGGGCTGCTCCACTTGAATTGGATGTAAAGGCATAGCAGGCGGCTTTTCCTTTCCTGCGAACAAAGCACATTTAATACACTTTCTTGACCAAGAATATGCATCTTTGAACAAGTTGCACCAATAGTAACCAACTCTCATGATTTTCTAGGCAGTAGTTCTTGGGGCAAAGTGACCTCCCACATCTCCATCATAAACTCATGAAGTACCTTCTCAATTTGATGACTATGAATGCATCTTAATAGGACACCATTCAGATCCTTTTTGAAGAGAACATTGTTTATCAGCACATACGGTATGGACTACAATCTGAAGTATCTTCTTTTAGCTCTGTTTAATCTTAATGGGCATTCACCAGTTTGTAGAAATTGGGTCATATCTTGAACCCAATTAGTTATTCCCATAGGTACATCATCTTGAAAAACTTGAGACTCATTTGTATTAGCAAAAATAGCATCCTTTTCCAATTCATTTTTACTGCTTGACCCTATAGAAAGCTGCTCACAAAGACCTTTGCCTCTAACCAGTTTGGTAATCTTGATATCGACATCATATTCCATGACCTTAATGACCCACCCTGCTCTTTTTTCATTCAAATATTTGTTCAACAAAAACTCCTTCACACTTGAGTGGACAACCAGAATATGAATCTTATTGTTTGAAAGTAGAGGCTTAAACTTCTTTAGGCTTTTGATCACGGAGAGAACATGTTTCTCAACAAATGTATACCTCTCTTCATAATCAGCAAGTATTTGACTAAAGAAAGCTATGGGTTGTTCTAAATTGTCACTATTTTTCTGTACCAACATAGCAGAGATTGAACTAGTGCTGCCAAAAGCATACAAAAATAAATATTTAGAGAAATATGGATTTACCAACGTTGGGGCAGATGCTAAGGCCTCCTTGATCTCTTCAAAATTGTGTTTTGCTTCTCTAGTCCAACTGAAAACTGCATTCTTCTTTAACATAGCTCTCAAAGGGTGTAACAGGTTTGCAGCATTAGGGATGAATCTTCTCAAAAAGTTGATTTGGCCCAAAAAGCTCTGCAGACCCTTCTTGTGATTTGGCAATAGCAACTCAAGTATGGCTCTGACTCTTTCAGGGTCAATAGTAATTCCTTGCTTTGACACTATGTGTCCTAATAATTTTCCTTCATGAACAACAAAGATACTCTTTTTTAGATTGAGAGAGATACCAAACTCTCTGCATTTTTTGAAAACTTGTCTAAGATGTAACAAACGTTCATCAGCATTCTTGGAATAAACTGTAATATCATCTAAATAAACCAGTATAATCTTATTGATCAAACTTTGAAATGCCATGTCCATGGCCCTTTGAAACGTGGCACCAACATTGGATAAACCAAAAGGAATCCTTTTGTATGCCATAGTGCCCCACTTAGTTGTGAAAGCAGTTTTGAACTGATCCTCTTCTTTAACCAGCACTTGATTATAGCCTGAAAAACCATCCAACAAGGAAAATCTTTCAGAACCGGCAACTACTTGTAGGATTTGTTCCATGGAGGGCAGCGGGTAATGATCTTTCAAAGATGCTTGGTTAAGATCCCTAAAGTCTACACAAAGTCTTATTTCACCACTTTTCTTCCTAACCGAAACAAGATTACAAACCCAGGGGGTGTGTTTAATTGGAAAGATGATACCCCCTTCAACTAATTTGGTCAGCTCTCTAATCATTAAGGGCTCAAGCTTAGGATTCAAGGGCCTTTGTTTCTGCCTCACCAGCTTAGCATTAGGTTCTAACTCAATTGTGTGTTGAGCAATATGGGGATCAAACCCTTTCAAATATGAGTATTCCCAAGCAAAGACATCATAAAATTCTTGACATAAAGCAACAAAAGATTGTTTATCTTCATGTGAACAATTTTTTCCCATCTTAAGGAGTTTACCTTTGAAAATCTCCAGTTCTTCATAATGTTCTTGTTTGACCTGCAAGCCGGCTTTACCCTTTTTAAGCTGATCGTCAGTACTAAAAATCTACTCTAAGGTAACAAGACCTTTGGGTAACTTATTTTTCCTTGGCTATATGACTTGATCACCATACTGTTGCTTGAGTTTTGCTTGATTCACCATGGAGAACTGATCTTCTTTGAGCAAGAAAGAAAGAATTTGTTCATCACTGTCAAAAACTTTCCAGTGAGTGTTGTTATCAGGAATTGATGGTCTGACTACAACCTTCACATACTGCTATACTCTCTCTTTTCTAATGTCACCTAGAATATCAAACTGTGCCCCAATGGCTGCAAGCCTATCAACATGCTTGTTCTAATTCCTCGGAATAGACACTAAGTTAAAGGCATCAAAATCCTCAAGCATGTTCCACACTTTGTTTCTATAAGACTTTAGTGTGTCATTTTTAGCAACATTCAGGCCTCTTATTTTATTGACAATTAAATTGTTGTCCCCATATACTTTCAAGTGGGTTATTCCTCTCTTCCTTGCCTACTCAAGACCTTGAACAAGGCCCTCATACTTAGCAGTGTTGTTGGAGCATGCAAAAGCAAAATAGAAAGCAACATAATACTTATCACCCTGTGGAGATACAAGCATTGCACCTCCTCCAGCATCGTTTTTGCTTCTTGAACCATCAAAATACATTTCCCATAATTTATTATGCTACTCAAACTGACTTTCTGCACTTCTTTCAAAATTTGGCATTTATGTCCCTGCTTCATGCAATACATAATTGCCCAAGCCAATGTCCTGAATAAGCTTGTTCGGATTATCAACCACGTTTTTAGCTACCCATTCATTCAGGAGTACCTCAGGTACACTCACAGCGTGTAACTCTTGTGCTGCAGCAAGTTCAGTATCCTCTAAAACAATAGAGTTAACATTTATAGCAGATGGCACATAAGGTTTGATGTGATCCTTGGCAAGGGACTCAGAAGTTATAGTTACCTTAGTACTATACCTGGCCCTAAAAAGCATATGGGACCAATTTGAAGATAAATACCCTCCAATTTTAGCCATGAAGTCTCTAGATAGGCATAGAGAAAAAAATGGAGGCAAATCTATGACAAACACATCTTGCGGGATTGAAAAGTTGGGACAGACATGTAGTGTAAGATTCAGATTTTTAATGACACCTATAGTGTTTACTGCTATCCCATCTAATTGAAGTACTCCCTTTTCTAATGGCTAGTATTGCAAAGCTAGCTGGTCTACAATTTTTTTGGCATTACCGAACTGCTAGCCCCACTATCAACCATGCAATTGTGTACCAATTTATTCCCCACTATTAAGGAAACATAGAAAGGAGGGGGCTTGACACCATTACTTTGTTGTGTGGTACTATCCAAAGGTGCATTGGTTAAAACTGACTTTGTTTGGCCTAAAGATTCCGGTAAAGCACAAACTTGTGTCACAGTTTTGGCCAACTAAATTATTTCGGGCGACTTAAGTTCGGCCGACTAGTTTTCGGCCGATAAGGTTTCGGCCGAATCAACGGGGCAGCCACATGGCGCCTACGTGGCTTCAAGTTATCGGTCGAGTCACTTTCGGCCGAAACCCTATCGGCCGAAAAGATTCGACACAGCGCACATATGGAGAGACCTGATCAGTCGAGTATGTTTCGGCCGAAACATTATCGATCAGAACTTTATCGACCGAAAATGCCTAATAAAATCTCGAAAAAAAAAACCAGGCCCACTATTGCAGCGCTCGGGCGAAAGTGTTGAGGGCGAGAGATTGTCGGCCGATCGCTAGCAACAGGGACGACAATTTAACAGGTTCCATTCGTGGCATTGACATGAATGTTTGATTTCTCATCTCATTTTTGTCTATTGTGAGAAATTTGGGATATATCGTTTGTTAGGGTTTGATTGAAATGGAAAAATCAGGTCATGGCCATGATGGTTGAGACAGCTATGGCCATGATGCTCAATGAAATTTCTTCCTCTAGGCAGTGAAACTTAACATACCCTTCTTTACAAGCTTTAATTTGTGATTGGGCATGCTTTTGAGATAAGTTTAGCATTTTATTTAGGAGGTATTGGAAAACAAATGGAAGAGACCTTATGCAAAGAATGATGGTTGGGCATTTGTTTCATTTGTTTCATTTGTTTCATTTGTTTCATTTACATGTTGATAGGACATACTTATGTCCTTTGTATATCATGTCTCCTCTCTCCTGTAGGGGTGTCCTTTGTATATCCAATTCAGTCATACAACAAACAAAATCATTAGAATGGGATACTGATCTACTTTCCTCCATTGATTTAAGTGCATATCAAGCTCTGAAACTTTTCATTCTTGTTATTTTTTTATTTAGAAGATCACATATATATTGATCTAGTTTTGGTGTTGGAGTTTTGTTTCTGTGACTATAGTGACTCGAAAAATCATCAGCACATAACCCCTCCCTCTAACGGATGCCACCCATTTGAGTTAATCTGCATATCTCATACATGGAAGGAATTGAAATGGTATTTGTGGCAGCATAAATCATGTGATAATTTCTCTGTATATGCTAAAAGAAGATGGATGTTGTTGCTTTCAACCTTTTGCAGTATTCAAATGTTCGAATGCTCCTTCTATTTTCATAGAACTCGATGATCTTTGTTGAGCACTGAATCATTCTGAAATGCTTCCATCTCTTTCCTTTCTATCAAGATATTTATAACATATATAACAATACTTCCTTGTTGTTATGCCTTTTCATTACCACTGCATTCTCGACCCAGCACACATTGTCAGAGTGTTAACTTCTATTTTTTCAGATTGATTCAAAGTTATATTTTCCATCTGTTGACCATTAATGAGAGTTCCAAAAGACTCTCAAATTAAAAGCCCGAGTATACAGATGTTTGTTGAAATTGTATAATAAGAACCACGGTTTTCAATAAAATTGAATTGGAAAATTCTCCCGCATATGACCACATGATCGACCACAGGATAGAAAACAAAAACAGAATAGAACAGAGCAGATAGGAAACAAAATGAAGTGCAAAAAAATTAAACACAGAAATAAGCCAAACAGATTTTTCTATTTCATATGTATTCAAAGCTTACAATATTTCATTTTGGGTTTGATTGAAATGGAAAAATCAGGTCATGGCCATGATGGTTGAGACAGCTATGGCCATGATGCTCAATGAAATTTCTTCATCTAGGCAGTGAAACTTAATATACCCTTCTTTACAAGCTTTAATTTGTGATTGGGCATGCTTTTGAGATAAGTTTAGCATTTTATTTAGGAGGTATTGGAAAACAAATGGAAGAGACCTTATGCAAAGAAAGATGGTTGGGCATGCTTTAGATTCACAATGCATTCCTTTTAGACTCACTTGTGGTAATGGATTTTTCATCAAAATACAATATATATATTTGCTTATAGAAATCATTTCTTTTCCATTGATAGTGTTATGCATTCAATTACTCCTATGTTTCATTTGTTTCATTTACGTGTTGATAGGACATACTTATGTCCTTTGTATATCATGTCTCCTCTCTCCTATAGGGGTTTCCTTCATACTTTTATATTATATCAGATTTCAAAGGTAACACCTGTAAAAGATTTGTTAACAATGTTAACACTGATCTGTGTTCTAAATATAATTTTCTCAAAAATGAGTTGGTTTGGAAATATAGCTTCTATAATTAACTCTATTTTTTGACCTACCCCTCTTTCTAAGTCTTAATCTTAATCATTTTCAAAATCTTAATCACCTGTAAAAGATCTGTTAACAGTGTTAACACTGATCTATGTTCTAAATATAATTTTCTCAAAAATGAGTGGGTTTGGAAATATAGCTTCTAGAATTAACTCTATTTCTCCCCCCGCCCCTCTTTCTAAGTCTATTTCTACAATCTAATTTGAAATATCGATACAAAAAACATGCACAGTTTAATTTTAGAAGCTATATTTCTAATACTACAATGAATGTGAAAAGTTAATGCCAACTATTTGTTGGATTTGAGTTTTGACCAATGTGGTTACAAAGTATGGATTTGACATCTTTCAAAGTTAAATCCAGAAAACTATGTTACAATTTAAAACTAGCATGAAAACTATCTTACAGAGAGACAGCCATTCCCATAGCATGTTTATTAGATTTTGATAAAAAGTTATATATTGAAGAAAAACTATCTTGAGAAGGAACATTCTTTTACCCCTTGAGGTACATGGGAATATTTGATCAAGAAGGGAAATATTAGTGAAATATTAGTGAGTTCTTTTGATCACTCAAATCCTTCAAAATTGAGAGGAACACTTAAATAAGGGAGAACAATTTAGAAGGACTTTTGTTCCATGGATAAGGTTCAGTGTTTCTTAAAGCATTTCAGTCTCAAACCACTTTGATTCAATTGACTTCCTTTGGTCCATGGGTTGTACACCTTAGATATGTTGCTTTCCAATACCTCCTATACTTGTAAATGAATTTTAAATCTACATTCCATATGAACTAATCTCTTAAATAAAATGCTAAACTTATCTCCCAAATAAAGCGCCTTTGATAAGTTATGTACATACACATATATGTGCATGTACATATACATATTATATATACATATGTGTACATGTGTGTATGTATACATATGTATATATAATACAGATCTACATGCATATGCACATACACATATATGTACATGTACATATACATACATATACATATATGTGTATGTGTGTATGCATGTAGATGTATTATATATACATGTGTACATGTGTGTATGTATACATATGTATGTACATGCATGTATATATGTGTATGTGTGTATGTGTACATGTGTGTATGTATACATATGTATGTACATGCATGTATATATGTGTATGTGTGTGTGTGTATATATGTGTGTACATGTATGTATGCATGTGTGTACATGTGTGTATGTATGTATGTATGTATATGCATATATATATATGTATGTGTATGTATGTATATGCATGTATATATGTATATGCATATGCATGTTATCACATATATAATAATATGTGTGTATGTACATGATATGTATATGTACATATGTGTGTATGTGTGTACATGTACATAGTATATATACATATGTGTGTGTATGTATATGTATGTACATATATATGTATGTGTGTATGTATGTATGCTTGGTATATACACACATACACCTATATCATGCATGCACCACATACACATATATATAATACATGTACATACATACACCTTCCACATACTCATCATGCATGTACATACATATATATATGTATATACATACATACATACATACACACATACATATACATACATACACACATACACTATTAAATTAAATTTTAACTTTATTACTTTAATATGTTTTAAGTTAGATCGAAAAATTAAGGAAATGTTAACCTTTTTATAATTTCTAGTGTTTGATTTAAAAAATAATTGATTACAAAGAAAGGCTAGATCATATATGGCCAATTGTAATGAAGAGTATTTTTTTATTTTGATCAAAATTTTAGTATAGAGTGGTTGAAAGGATAAATATTTTTTTTACATATTTACTCTTGGTTGAATATTACATGCATGCCTATGATTTAATAGGTTCACATAGCTTGATAGATATAAAGTTTGAACTAGATCTCATTAGATACATTTAAATTAAAAAATGTTTTCTAGTTTTGAAACTTGAAAATTTTACCTTTAATTTAAATATATATTTTTTTAGTTTTGAAAAAATTTCAATTTAAATTTGTTTAGTTCATTATGTAATTTTGTTTTAATGATATGCAGATCTCTATCTATTTATATATATCATGGCCGATGAGGGATCTCATCATTCCCCTCGTTCTGAGTGAGAAGCTCATATTAGATCAAATGTATTTCAGGATAGTATTGTTAGATTGGACAATGCTCTAAAATGTTTAGAGCAAACAATTCACAACTCCCCCAATTTGGCTAATCAAGATAGATTAGTCACTATTAGACAAGAGATTATTAAGATGATTGAGACAATTCGATCATACAATCCTTATGATGAAATCAGCATTGAACAGTTCTATTTTTCTCTTGCTAGGAGTGTTACTAGCACAGTGAAACATAGAGAAGTTGCCAAATTAGTTTCAGGTGAAAATGTGTTATCCATGTTCCCATTTTATAGAGGAAAAAATAAAATTAGAGGATATATGGTTATGAGGTGTGAAGATCCTCTTGTTGCGCCATTCATATACCCTAGATGGTTGGCAACACATCATAGATGGCCTCACAATGATGAGCTGCCATTGTATTTTGTCAAACAGTTATATGCAGAATTTCATTTACATATAGAGGTGGACTACACATCTTATCCTGAGCATGCTGGCCAAGGTAAAGGCCGTTTTTCTGACAAACCACAGTTTAGACCTTCAAATTTTCCACCGCCTGTGGACAAGAGGGCATTAGTTGGCCCAAACCTTTTGGTTTTACCAAAACGTTTGGAATTGGCAGCAGCAGGGGAGGCAGCAACAGGGTCCACTCAGAGTCAAATTTTTTAAAACATTGCCTCTATTACGACGCAGATTGATCAGATTTCATCTGATCAAGTTGGTAGATATTTATTACGCCCACGGATCAACCTTCCTCCCACTGAGGCTACATCTGCATCGTATGATCCATTTATTAGTGCTGATCTACCTACTCTTGCAGATGTCGAGCATATGACCCACACGACTCTACGTAATACATGTAGACTCTCAATTTTGGATTTACTAGCAGCATATCAGGTTATCAGTGAGGACCATGGGATTGCTCTTGACAGGGTACCAAAATTTATTAGACAACGATATCCTCATACAGATATGAGCCACAATGTGGCAAATGCAGCTCAGGATATTCCACATCAGCCTACAGAATCCCGTGCACATCATGTTTCTGTTGATCCTTTAGCTTGCCCAGGTGGTCATCAGGATGTTACAGGTCACGTTGAGGCTACTGCGACACCTGATCCTGTCCATGGGACATATAGTTGACTTCTTTTTGCTACTGATAATGTACATGCTACAGGGCCCCCTACGATGTCTTTACATTCTCGTGATCTTAGTGACATTGGTAGAGCTTTCAAGCAGGCACAACAGGTACTTTCAATTTATAATTTAAATACATGTATATATTTTTAAAATTGTGTTCTAAAAATTTATGTAATGCATTTTAAAAACTTCTAGGGGTTTAACTCCTGATTGAAATTGTGTACTTGAAAATTTTAAGCAGTATGGTGAATTCCCAGACTTTGGAAATTTGGAGCATGATGGCGATCCCATGCAATATGTAGATGAGGTACATTTAAATTTAATTTTAAAAAACTAATTACTTGATGTTTTAAGTTTGAACACATTGAACTCAAGTACATTGTAAAATTTTTAGATAATTTTACATATATGTGTACTTGAACACATGCAGGGGTTGGGACGAGGCTCAGGACACAGATCGGGAGATATTGGATCGGGACATGGATCCACACATCTTGGATCAGCAGAGCGATCGGTCCATGGATCGAGGGAGAGGTCGAGGGAGAGATCGAGCCATGCATCGAGGGAGAGGTCGAGGGAGAGATCGAGCCATAGATCTGATGATTCTATTCATACCAGACATCCCTCTCTTTGAGATTTGTTTTATAGTATTACATGTTTGAGATCATTTTATTTCATGTTGGAGACACTTTTTATGATTTATGTATTGAACATTTGGACGTGTTACATACTTATGTTTTATGGTACACATATATATACTTGTTATAATTTACATGTCACATTCATACAATTATGTTTTATGGTTTGAATCTTAGAGGGTTGTTATATACGTGCATTATTATGGTTTGATGAACTCACTTACATTACATCTATAAGTACCTTTATTTAAATTTAAATTATGGTAACTTGTTCAAATGCACTTCTTGTACATATATAGATAACTAAATACATTGTGAAATCAAAATGTTGTCCATTCCACTATCTAATGGTTGCTATTTGTAAATTTAAAAATATGGACATGTACATGTAATTAATTTAAATAAATAGTTAAAATGAATTTGTCTTTAATAAATAGGTCAAGAAATAGAAAAAATTGAATGCATATATGCTTGAGATTAATGCTATACATGTTTTAAAGTAGAACATAAAAATGCAATCAAAAATAGATGATAGTTAGATTGAATTCTTTAAAGCTCTAAATGTTCATTTTTAAAGTCAGTAAAAGTTATTTATACATTTAAATTGTGCATATATCATGCTCTACATTAACCTAATTTCTAATTCCATATAATCTAATACACATGTTCATTTGAATGTGCATGCAAAGAATTCTTGAACTACATGATGAGCTATACTTAAGAATGAACCATATAATTCAAATAAAGCATGCAAGCTATTAGTGGAGATGAATGTAAATGAAATCAAATTTCTAGTTTTGAAAGTTTAAGAATTCCATGTGGAACATTTATATATATGTAATTAGAAATTGATATATATAATTAAATCTTGAAAGACATGCACATTTATTATTAAATTAAAAATTGATGACAATTCTATATAAATTAAAAATTGATCAAGTAGATCTCTTGGATGACAATTCTATATATAAATTAAAAATTGATCAATTCATATTTGATTGTACTGGAAAGATGGACCAAATTACAAGACTAATGAAGTTATGTTCATTCCTAGAGAAATATACTAAAAGTTACGTTTTATAGGCATAAAAATATTTTAATATATAAATAAAGTACTAAAGATGAGAGGAATAGAGATTACATCCTTATTTTTTAAGGTTGGACTATGAAATCACAAAAAAAGCTATAAATAGCTTGATAATTCAAATTGGGTTCTAATATAGAAACCTTATATTTTTGTAGATGTTACTAGTGTATTAGCATCTTGGTCTTGGAGAAGGAAATATATATAATCTCTCATATATGAGTTTTGAATTAAAAATAAATATTTAAATGAGTGTATTGTGTTGGGATAAAAGGATTTTATAAAAATATTTACTAAATAAAATCTATTTTATCAAAGAAAGAAAAGTTCATGTATATTAGAACAAAACAAAGATTCATCTTTTAATCAATAAATGACAACACAAGGTTACTCATATTATTAAATTTATAATTTTCTAGTGATTGATTGAAATATTTTAAAAATAAATAAATAAGCTATAATATATAATGAAGCTTCAAATAGTATTTTTGGTGTTATAGATGGTGGCATGTCTCCTAGAGAGATAAACTTCTTCTAGATCCACCTCTAAAACAATTAGAACTTGTTGTTGATGATAATAGGATATGGAATTTCTACATTTGGGAATTAGATATGACTTGGAAGATGTAGGTAGCTCATGGTCTCAAGCTATACATAGTAAACAAAGCTAAATTGATGCCAATAGGATATGGAATTTCTACATTTGGGAATTAGATATGACTTGGAAGATAATAATAGGATATGGTAAACAATTAGAACTTGTTGTTGATGATAATAGGATATGGAATTTCTACATTTGGGAATTAGTTATGACTTGGAAGATGTAGGTAGCTCATGGTCTCAAGCTATACATGGTAAACAAAGCTAAATTGATGCCAATAGGATATGGAATTTCTATATTTGGGAATTAGATATGACTTGGAAGATATCACTATGATTCACTACAATGTTCATATATTCCAATGCACCTTAAGGTGAACAAGAAAGGACAAACCAAGAAAACCTGGATACAATCTAACATTAGCAAAATGGATAAATAATTTAGTTCTATACTTAAAAGATAGGAGCTAATATTCTTAAGTAAATTTGGATGTATGGTTGAGATGGATACATGAAAATCCAAATGATCATGTAAAATTATTGAATGTCGTGCATTAGTAATGTATAAAAAATAAAGAAAACTAGAGACAACATTTATGTCTAGATTCTTCACCACTTGAAAACACCAAATCAACTAGATGATTTTATACAAGTTTGTGGAGTTGAATGTTCAAATGAAATGAAAGATTTGAATGTGAACTTAAGAATTCCATGGAACATAAATAAATTTAAATGCAAAATTGGAACATGTATATAGGTGGAGTTGAACAAATATTTAAATTCAAAGATTTGAAAGTGAGTTTAACAATTCCATGTGTCAAACATAAAAATTTACAATCAAGGAATCTAGAGAGATGATATAAAGGAATTTCTAGAGAGATTCTCAAGAGTGAAGGTTTAAAAGAATGAACCATGTCCAACATGTAAAAATGCAATTGGAAATTTAGATGATTTAAAGGAATTTAGGCAAAATGTAAATTAAAACATTTTTAAAGTCACTGGGTTTTGTAGATCAAGCATATATATGATCTAACATATACATGTCACATTCTAAAAAAAAAACCATTCTAAATCATGTCACATGTCCAATCAATACAAATATATAAATTATCTAGATTTGGAGTCATAAATGTGTACACATGTATCCAAAAAACAACTTAAAGCTCCTGGTACATAAAATTTGGATCCTCTCTATCTTTAATTATCTCTAAAATCTTCTCATGATCTTCAATAGGAAACCTCCACTTTTGTTTGGCACGTCCTCTTTTAGGTAAAGTTTCTAAATTTATTTTTGTTGCCAAAACTAAGTGACTGTAATGTAGAACCTTTTGTCCTTGCCTATAATCAACAAATATAATACCATTTTTATCTATCTTTATTTGCTGATAATATGTGCCTTCAATAACGACTGATCCAATGGGATACACTTGTCCATCACCATCTGTCATCGATTCGAACAATTTGCTTTTTGGTTGTGTACATCTTAGTAGATAGTAATCTACACCTTCCACATTTTCATGGTCTGCAACTATAGCGAAAATATCTCTTGTACACACACCACATATTTACATATTTAAGTAAATTATACATTTAAAAGTTGTAAAAAATTATATTTTATATTTGAAACTTACTTAAACATAGAATATATATATATATAATTTAAATCTTGATTTTAACTAAATTAATCAATTTGGACATACCTATAACAACTAAATCAGATACACGTTCGTAATCAGCTGAATATAGTGGATCATAGACATCAACATTGTCATCTTCAACAAAAGGAGGCATTGATATTAAATGTTTCATTTCCCATTGTGAAACATACCCATCTCTAATATTCTCACATTGATCAATATTTGCATTGTCCTCAATGCAATCAATACAAAAACATGATTTTTCTCTCACATTCATTGCATAAGGCCTACTACTCCCCGTTGTCATGATTTGATGTATATTTCTAATACCATGAATTGCTTGACAATTATAAGGATTTGATCGATCAATATCTGTTTAAATTCAAACTTGAAAATTCAATTTGAAATCATGTATGTACTTGAACTTTGAAATTCAAATTTTTAAAACAAATTTTGACTAGACATACATACCTGTAACTTCCCAAAAATACAGTGTGTTGTATGTTGAGTCGCGAGTAGAAAAATGACTTTTGCACCATTCAACAATTTCGTTTACATTCTGTATGGCATTACCTACAAGTTACAGACAAGTTGGCACAATTTGTCACCTATTACTTTCAAAGAACTTAAAAGAAAATTTAATTTAGTTAAATTAAATATATATATATATACATATCTAATCTTTTAAAAAGTATGAAGCTAAATTGGACATGCAATGAGTTCATGTTGGCCAGAAATTTTTTACACTTCACACATGCTCCTGCTCCATCGTTCTCTCCTTTTCCATGTCCACTCATAAAAATTCCACAAAAAATTGGTATTGCATCTAGCATGTTGACTACTTAACCAAACAAAGGCTTTTGCAGACTTAAATTGTCCTATGAAGTTACAAATAATTAAACACTTGAAACTGAATTATCTTGGAAACAATTTAAAGTCTCAAAAGTTTTAAAGTAAATATAAATTAAAATAATTTAAAAATAATGTACCTGCTTATCCATGGACCATACATCAATTGTTTCTTGGTTTATATACACCTTCGTCTTGGGTCTTCAAAAACCATTTTAAAACAATGAGCTACATAGCTTCTATCATGATTTGTATCATCACTAATATAAAAGTGAACCTCTTTGATGATAATTCTATCATCTTTGCTACTTTGTATTCCATCGACCGCTAACTCTGCATGCCTGTAGCAAACTTGCACAAAGATTGCAACTTGCTTTGAATAATAATATTGACTTTGGATCTCAGTTTGAGGACTAAATGTATAGTTCTCAGAGAAATCTACAATAGAGAGAATACAACCTGGTGGAAAACAATTCTTTGAATAACAAAATTGCTTAGATTGTCATCTTGCACCATGACAATGTTGGATATGTGGATATATGATATTGCGAAATTTACTCATGAATTCATTGTAAGGCAATCCACTCTCTTTGAGAACAATTTTTTTTTGCCTCAACTCCTGACTTCGTTAAGTATGTCTCATATTCAAATCTCTTCCAAGTAACTTACATTTCATTATTGTCAACATGTAAAAGATTCTTCAAATCTCCACAATCATTACATACATTTTTTATACATTGAACGTTGAATTCATCCGAATTTTCTGATTTTTCACATAGAAGAGACTTCACAAATTGTGTTGTGCTTCCAGGGATGGCTAAATTTCGATCAATTGTTGCCATAAATTTTCTATATGATTGTAGGTGTAGATCAAATTCAACATGATTTCGACAACAAGTTTCACGTACTTTATTTATACGTACAAATGATGGTCATAGTGTTTCAAACATCCTTTGACAAATCTTCACATTTAAAAATTATTGTTTAAATGCTTCAAAAAGTTCACTTTGTGTTGTATCTATAAAATGTTTTGGATGAGAAATTTTTGTACCATCATCACCTATTATTTGTATAGTATCCCTTCTATTGGAAGAAACACGAGAGTGAGTGGTCCAATATTCAACAACTTGTTTCTTTACATCTTCTGAAATTCTATCTTTTCGAGGAACCCTACAAATATTTACCCAATTTTTCTCAATTTTTCCATCTATTTCATCTCTCTTTTCAATATATCTTTGAACAGTTCTCCTAGAAACATTTAGTAATTCAGAAATTGCTTGAACTTGTCTTCTATATGATAATTTCTTACTAGAAATTATAGTCATCAACGCTCTACGTGCAGCACTTAAATCACTAGACCGACTCTTCTTTTCAAT
This sequence comes from Sequoia sempervirens, assembly GCA_007258455.2. Classification (NCBI taxonomy): domain Eukaryota; kingdom Viridiplantae; phylum Streptophyta; class Pinopsida; order Cupressales; family Cupressaceae; genus Sequoia; species Sequoia sempervirens. Next base: position 881,686,414 of record VDFB02281492.1, on the reverse strand, counting down.
ACATTTTAATGCTTCTTGCAGGTTTTCAACAATTGTTTGTTTTAAATCTGATGACTTTTTCCTATTATCAACCCCTAACAACTCCAAAACAGGGGTCATTTCTTTTCTTCTAAATAACTTTGCAATTAACTGTGCTCTTCCAATTAAAGATTTCTCTTCAAAAAATTCATCCCATATTTTTTTAGAGTGTAATTTCAATGTGCTTTCAGATAACATATCTTCAGATGAAATATTATTGAAAAGAGAATCTTCATCCATCTCCATCAAATTTTCCATACCATAGTCCAAAACATTTATATTAGTATTAGGTTCAGTTTGTTCTTGTACCTGTACGTCACCTTGATCATCAATATTTTCCATGGGTTGTTGTTTAGTAGATGTTCCTTCATCTACTTTTCTCTTTCTTTGTCTTACTCGTGTTCGTTCATACTTCCTCGATCTAGTCCTTCAATTTTCCATCACAAATTACACTCAAATTTGAATGATTGCCTACATAGAAATTTGTACACACATAAGCTTTCCATGAAACATGTACATGTAATATAGCATAAATATTTTAAAAAACTTGTAACTAGATGCAAAACATAAAATATTTTTAATTGAATAATGAATATATTTCTACATATATTTATTTGATGTTAATATTTTAATAAAGAAAAAGTGAAAACAAACTTCAAATGCATTTTCAATAAAAAAACATAATCAATTAAATAAATTAAAGATCAACACACCTTAAAAATATTTCTCCTCTTCTCCAAATGCCTTTTTTTTCGTCGAAATACGTCTTGTAAATTGCCTTCCAAAATGTTGAAATAAAGCTTTTTTAATTGAAAATAGTTGAAATTTTTTTGAAATATTTGTTATTTTCTAATTTTTTTAATTTGATAAATTGGGAAAAAAACAACTTTGTTTTATATCATTAATTTTCGGCCGAGTAGTTATCGACCGATAAATTTTCAAGCGATTACTTTTCGGCCGATTCGTTACCGGCTGATAGGGTTTAGGCCATAACCTAGTCGGCCGAAAACGGGTCGGCTGAAAATGTCTAGTTGGCATCCTACATGGCAGCTTACTCATCATTTTTCAATTTTTTTTGAAACATTCATTTTTGGCAGAGTATTTCTCTAGTCAGATTGATGTTTTTGCAAAAAATAAAAATACCCTTTTGTAGAGCTTGAAGTGTAGAATCCAAATATAGAATTTTTATAATATTTTGATTAGTTTTGATATCTTTTATTATTAAAATAATGCAAGTAGGTTTTAAAAATTAAAAAAGAGGCTGATTTGATATTAAAAAAATGATAGTAAAATTTATTAAAATATTTTAAATATTATATGAGGCATAAGAGGAGAAAGTCTACTTCAAAAGGGTATATTTCTTTTTTTTTAAATGATTGAAAAAATTGAAATTAGTTGACGGTCCGTCAAAACTGTCAAATTCTGACATGTTTGACTTTAGAACGTTATTACGGGAAAAATATACATCAAAATGTGATTTTTTTTTTTCCATGCACAGGATATTGAAATTACCTATTTGGAAAAAAAAAAGAAGGAGAAATGAAGTTTTTTTCATTTTATTTCTTGACGGTCCGTGAAGTCACTCTTTTATGAAATTTTCAGCATTCCAAAATTTGTCCTTAAATTGATAAAAACATAATAAATTTTTTTTTAAATTTTAAAAATTACAGGAATAAACTACACCAAAAGTTCTACATTTTATTAGTTTACACCATTTTGAAATTCAAAACATAAAGACCACTTTTATGTGGTCGAAGTTCAGAATTTTTTTTGCTGTTGGCCAATTCCTTTATAAAGTGTGACACAGGTTTGTGCTTTTACCCAATAATAATGAATGTTGAATTTCCATGGTATCTCCCATGCATGTTTCATTCTTCTCTTTCTTAGGGTTCTCGATATAGGTCATGCGCCCTCATTATGCCATTATTGTATGAAGACAAACAAGAATGGATTTTGTAGTTCTACATTTAACGCCATACACTTGTTTTGACATATATATATCTAGACAAATTATTGTATACATTTGGTGACATCTTTCTAATGTTCCCTGCAAACAATATGCAGCTTCTAATTCAATTAAAATACCTTGAAAAATTATGCATGTCATTTGAATCCTAGAATTATGGAGTTGATACTACTTATAACATCTTCACTTTTTTGCAAAAGCCACTTTTGATGTCCATTATAACTAAACTAATGGAATCAATTTCCAAAAGACATAACTATACTAATTGAATCACTTTTTCAAAAGTATACTTCTTAATTTGATGCTAGGAAGATAACACATAATGTACAATTTGGTAGCCACTTTGTAACTGGTAAATCCTACTCCTGAACACAAGAACCATCTTCCTATTTTAATGAATCAAACAATTGATTTACCTGTACAAAAACATCAAATATACACTCTATTGACACAAAATATATAATACCTTAAATTTTGGACAAGGATTATAATTATTAAGAAAACTAATACTTTGCAAATTTCAATTGTATTCAATTGAGAAAATGTGATTTATAAGAAAAATTTTATTTAAAAATCATTTTCCTAATATTACTTAAGAAAACTAATACTTTACAAATTTGAATTGTATTCAGTTCAGAAAATGTGATTTATAAAGAAAAAGAAACAATAAATAGACAATAAAACACATGAACAATAAATTACTAGTTTTAGAAAAATTCCCATTGAGAACAGCTTGTAGATTGTGTTTCACAATAGTTTTACAACCCTCTAGCTTGCTAAAAAATAGAGCCAACATCGACAATTTTTATAGTGGTTTGGTATCAAACCCACACCACAATGGCTCTTTCAAAAATGCAACTTAATCAAAGTATGCCACACAAAATGGTAGGTGTTTGTTGATATGCCCATTGAGCATATTCATTGTTCTAATATAACGATGTCAATTATTTTGGTTTCCTTACGAGATGCGAAACTCTAGAATTTATGTTATTTAAACCACAACTTCAAACTTTCCATCTATTAGTATTCATATCTACCTTATGATAATTAAATCATAATTAATCCATTGATTCATCAACTAGACAAAAATATCAAATATAAATATACATCTAGGTCTAGCAACTATTACAATATAATACATATAAAATTATATAAATCATTTTAAAAAAATTATTGTAATTAAAAATATTCATGATTAATTGCTTCAAATTCAAAAAATCTTATCATCATTCACCTCCACTTAATCCATATTTAATTATTAACATGCTTTCCTTTTTCTCACTTTCTCTAATACTTGCAAATATTAACAACGTCCTTCCTTGTTCCCAACTCATTACCAATTTACGGTGAACCCCTATCCCAATTCTTAGATACAAATTGGTCTCACACCTTGTCTAGATAGCAATGGAATTATAAGTGCAGATGCCTATACCTAATTTCCATCTCTTGTCAAAAAACACATGCATATTAAAACTTTAATTTCTAAAACTATATAAATATACTAATTATAAAAACTACTCAATATTTAGCGTCTTCCTTTCATGGAAAAAAGCGTACCTTTTTTGTTCAATTTTATAAAATACACACATGTCTGATGACCCTTACAAAAAACTTCCATTGACTTCAAAATTAAATGATTAATTTATTCAATAGGCTACATAAAAAGTCACAATATACATGTGCATTTGTTGCCATTAAATATAAAATTTAAATATTCATGCTAGAAGAAACAATTATTTTAAATTTATTATTTAATTTAATTTTTAAGTTCCCACTTCTAAAAAAATTTAAAAATTGATTTCGAAATTCTCTAGTAGTGTTGACTAAAATCTATACAAAATGTTCTTTGTGATTATTTAATTCATACAATCTAACTCATCCATTTCATTCATAGTCAAATTTTCATGCAAATAAAAAGATTCAACCCTCCTCACCACAAACATTCCCCACCATGGTGGGCCCCTATCAGTTGATTGTCGCATGCCTATGCATATGACTACTAGTTCTATGTGAAATGCTCAATTTAAAATAAAGATATTAAGAGAATATTTTTATTACATGAAAATAAATTTAACATGGATTTGTAAGAAGATATTTGTGATCTATAAATTATGTTCTCCATGTTCAAGCATAAAATATTAAATTTAAAGCGAATGGTTGAAAATTTGTTAGTAAAATTTATATTTAAATTCTACAAAGCATTGGATATTGTTATATTTATTTTATTTTGTTTTTAAATGATATAATTGTATCTATAAATTTAATATTTATTTATATATTTAATGAAGAAAAGTATTTTTTCTTAAGTGTAATTTATTTTAATCCAATATCATATATATACATCTAATATTCTATATTATTCATTTAAGTGAGATGGGGGCTTGCAAAAAATCTTAAGAATTTTATCTTGAAAGCTCATGAGTTATTAATCTAGGTTCTTCATTTATGTTTATCGTGATTTAATGAATAATAGTGTGAAATTTGTTGCAAGGGGACATGTTCTAACAAATTAATCTAGAGAAATGTGTGTAAAAATTAAACATAATGCATTTGAAAAATGGATATCCTTGTAGAAAAGAAAATCTACATTATTTTTAAATGTATTAATTGAAGTGTTGCATTCTGAATGATATATATTGGAATGCTTAGAGATATTATATGGTAAGGGGTATGTGGGATCATGATGGTCCAAAAAGTGGCGATATGATGGGTATGTATAGGGTATGTGGCTGACGACTTTTTTTTACCCAAAATTGATGAAACAAAAAGGGTTTTTAAAGGAGATTCTCAGATATCCACCAATATAAATTATGCTATACTTTGAATTTAATAAATCATTATTATTCATTTTCTATCTGAATTACAACTAAAGTCCTAATTGATAGGCTACTTGAAAAAAATCTATAACTTTTAAACAGTATCACAATTTTTGAATCTAAAATATCTGTCACATTCTATGCTTTGCCTACTATAGGATTAAAAAAAAAATTTGAATTTCATGAAGTTTTGACCAAGTTAAGGTGCTTAGACATATGATTTTTTGTATTTTTTTAATTTTTAATAAAAAATTCATAATTAATTATTTAATTGGAAAAAAATTACAAAAAAATATGCATCACATCTGAACATGATTCCTCTACTTATATCTAAAATATTATAAAAAGTATTATCATTTTATTTTGGTTAGGGTGGTCAAATAGACACCTACTTCTTATTTTTTCCCTGAAATTTAAGTACTACTACATTGAAATTTTAAATTTTCACCATTTGAATAGATTTTTTCTTTTTTTAAATAAGCCTAGTAGTTTAGAAACTATATTCAATTTGATATAGATTTTATTCTTACATATTTTTGAAATAATATAGATAACTTATTCAAATTTTTACGTCAAGTTGGTTAATTCTAATTTTTCTAATTTTTTTGCCACTTAAGGACCTGTTTTTTCCATGATGATCCTGCACATACCCTAGTTGAATACATTTAATGTCTTTAAGTAGACTAATATGATAATGATTCAAACAAATTGGTCTATAGTTGGTCCCACAAGAAGAAATAACTATTGGGAGTTACCAAAAAATTAAAGTCTGAATTCTAAATTTGAAAGGGGGCATACAATAGTGAGATCAACCTTGTGACTTTGGAAATGACCCCTAACATTAAAAGGGGGGAAATCAGCATGGGTATGACTTACATGAAAGTATGTGCATCTATAGCTATAATAAATGTATGGAGTTATTGTAGTAAGAGATAGGTGCATAAGAATGTATGTAATAAATATGTAAGTGGTATTAGGTAATGTACCTTAATTTACACAAAATTTTGACTTATGTCAATAAGTTAGTGTATTGGGACACTCTCATCAAAATAATTAAAATAACAAATGAAAATTATCATGAATACAGCAATTTTACTATGTTACAATATTTTTACGAAATATTATTTTTGGAGATTACACGAACTACTATTTTATAATTTGAAAGGATAGTATTATAGTAATTAAAATTTATAATTTGAGTTAACTAATAAAAAAACCAATCAAATTCTTTGTGAAAAAAAAATTCTATAAATGAAATATTTAAATATTCAAATTTTTAAAATATTAACTTTCCTACAATCCATTTTTGAATCCTCTTCTATTGAATAATAGTTTTATCATTGTATAAATTGCATTGCAACTACTTAATTAAGACACTTTTTTTTTTGTTACAATAAAAATATTTTGTTAATATTTTGAAGAAATTAACTATTGTTCAAAGTCTGTACTTGAAACAATAGAAATAGGTGTTCCACCTTTTGGGAGGTGGAACACAAACTAGGTGTTTAGGGGCCTAGACCTATTTCCCTCAAGTTTCACTCAAGGAAACCCTAGAGATCTCAATCTAAATGTAGAAAGGGGGGAAGAGATCTTGGAATAGGGTTTCCTAGGGTCTAATCAGAGACTAAAGAGGGGTTCACCACCAAGCTAGGGCTCGAAAACACAAGAGACATAAATGACATGAAAAGTACCATGCAAAACCTAACTAGATGACCTAGGAAATGAAACTAAATTATAAAATATCAAATTGGAAATGAACAAAGGTGTGCTTGGAAGAATGATTAGGTCAAAACAAGTTCCAAAACAAAAACAAAACAAAAAATCGGTGCCCACTGGGACTCATATGCTAGTCTGGGTGATTTATTCCTAGACTAAGGTTTATGTGCCAAAACTAGAATACATATGATAGTGTATGGTTTGAAACAACTGAAATATGGAAAATCCTTGTACTGGGACTCATATGTCACATGTGGTGTATCAATGCCACTCAGCTTTTTTGGAGGGTTAATGTCTGAATCAAGTCTCCAATCTATGCTCTTTCATCCACACTTCCTTTCTAGATTTGAAACCTTGATTTGCAACCTGTAGGTGAGTTTTAATGAAGATGACAACCTTGTGATGACTTGATTACTTTCTTTAGCATTGCAACCTAATATTCAAACTTGGATCTTCAAGATCCAAGAAACCTAGATCTACAATCACACATGTAGAGAGAGAAAAACTTGTTAATTATTAGTGAATAGGGGTTTTCCTTGGTCAAACCCCATTTAGGTAATTAAACCAAATGACATGAGATAATGAAATAAGGACACGAAACATGAAAAGTGGAACATGAAATATGGAAAATGATACCTTGAATGATGTCTTGTGAATTTGCAATCTAACATGAAATGGCCATGAAGGATGTAGATCTAGATCTTGAAATAAGTTTAGGAAAATGCTTAATCTTAGATATTGAATAAAACATCACAACAATAGCTCAAAAACATGCTTGATGCTTAATAACCTTGACATGATGATGGATCTTGAATTGCTACAAAAAATGATGAAGAATTATGCCCTTGAATGCCCTGGAAATTCTCTTGTAAACTCTCTTGATACTTTTCTAAAGTCTTGGAATGCTTAACTTGCTATTATGTTTAAACAAATATTTTGGCACCTGACAGTCTTTCTTGCCCTTCTAGGGTTTTTCACCTAAAAGGGGAAAGATGGGCCAAAATGCAATGTATAAATTCAATACTTAATGTAAAATGGATGCAATATGGCTAGATGAGATGAACTAAATGCAAAGAACTGACAAAATAGATCACTAATTGAATGAAAACTAAGAATTACAAAGTGTTTGAAAACACAATGTTGTATGCAAACATGAACTAAATGTATGAACAAACAATAACAGGACTTGATGAAAATGAATGAGGTGCACCTGGAGGCTAAAAGTTGATGTTGGAAGGTTTTGGAATGCTTTAGAGATCAATGTTGAAGCCAATTGGGACTCATTCACCATAGCTAGCGAATTAGTCCTATTTCTGGTAAAATCTGCCAGAATAGGTTCTAGGATGTCAAGAACACAAAACTTCAAAAAATGCTTTTTCTAGCTTGGTAATGGGACTCATTCACCATAGATGGAAAATTAGTCCACTTGCAGATTTCTCAAAAGTGAAAGGTCAATTCTATGGTTCCTGGTCTACACTTTTCTGCCTAATAATTTATCAAATATGAATCTAGAAAATTTGATGGGAAAGCACTCTCCAAGCTTCAAATAGGGTTATGTTGAGTTTGATAACTTTGATGACTTTGCAACACTTTTTGGACACCTTTCTCCTTGGAAAATCTACCTATAATACCTACAAACACACATGCAAAGAAGGGGAAAAGGCTTAAGGGTTAGAGTATAGAGGTTTTCCTTGGCGAAACCCCAATTTGGTAATCAAACCCTTGATAATGAAATGAGATAAAGACAGAATGATGAACAAATAACATGCAATGTCATAAACTCACCAAACCTTTGATGTTGAAATATGAAGATATGCTACTCTAAGATCCTTGAATGCTTGATTGAGTGATGAGAATGCTAGAATGCTTGAATGTCATGATGCATGAATGTCATGATGTGTGAATGAATTATGTTCATTGGGGTGAATGGGGGTTAAAATGAATAGAAAATCATATTTTTATACACAATTGTGTCCTAATTTCATAAAAATACATCACAGGCCAACCTTAGGTCTTTAGGAATAAAAACCCACCAATAATTTAAATTTATTTTTATTTTTGTGCCAAGAAGGACTCATTCACCCCTAGTGGTGAATAGGTCCCACTCAAGGCATCTGAATGGGTGTTAGAAATTTAGTTGTCTTAAATGATGGTTGTTGGGTTTACATTAAAAAATACACTTAATTAAGGCTTGTAAGTGCATAGAGGGGCCAAATAAAGCATAAGAAAGGTGTATTTGTTGATGACAAGCCTAGAAAAGTGTGAAAGTTTGTTACAAGACTTTACAACACTTTGAAATAAGACTTGGTAAGTGATCACAAGAGGGTATGTAGGGGAATTATAATAAGAATAGTCTAGAAAAGTGTGAAAGTGTGTCACAACACTTCACAACACCTTTACAAGACATCATAAAGTCTTAATGATTCATAAAGATTCAAGACCTAATGTGATTTTGTGGGCCACATTACAACATTAAATCAAGGAAAAATTAAGCCAAATAAGCACAAGGAGGGACAAAACTAGAAAAAGTAGAAGGGTTACTTTTTCTATGTCCATCATACAAACACTCTCTTGAAAGTATTAGGTGAAAATGAGTGAAATAACCTTGTATTTGTAGACACGAAAAGTTGGCATAATGCATTCAATTAGGTCATATTCATCTATTCAGCAAATAAATAAAGTTTATTTATCAATCTCCTAAAGTCATCAGTTTAAATTAAATAAATCAACTTGATCCTAACATCACCCTCCTTTTAATTAAATAAATCAAGCCTTTTATTTTATTAAATCTGAAATTACCTTCCATCCCTTTTGATTTAAATAAATCAAAATATCAATTCAAAAGGGTCAAAGCATCCTAATCATCATTAAGTTAATCTAGCCTTGATTAATCTAATCTAATGCATGTTACATCCTCTAGCTTTTCCCACTTGCACCAATAAATCAATTTATTGATTTATTAAAATCAGCATTTTCCATCAACATGGCATCTTTGAGGAATATTCCCTCAAGTTTGAATCCAAAATCAAGTGTACATCTACATCCAACAAAGAATTTATGAGCTCTTACGTGGCTCTTACATGTCCCTTACACAAGTCAAACTCAACATTTACTCTCAAATTCAAATTTGAAATCTGCCTCTCTTTGGCACATTGACCAAAATGTGCTCATCCTCAAGGCTATCACAAATTGACAAGTGGCCTCTTCTCATTGGTGGATCTTTAGTCCCACATTGTCCATGTTTGGCATTCTTTTATCACTTTTGGCCATAAATAGAGATCTCCTCTATTGTTCAAATCCTCTACAACTCCACAATCTTATGAAAGTCACTCTCTTAAACTGAGAACTGATTTTGTCCACCATCATTATCATCTTCAAAGCAATTTCATCATTTAGCTTATCTATCAAGGATTGGGAAAGGGCTTCTTTCCATAGAAGCACCAATCCACTATGAGATATGATTTACTTCATGTTTTATTGTATGCTTTCAATTAGTTTATCTAATCCTTTTGTTGTTTTTATTGCATCATGAAGCATGTTGATTTATTTCATAGGGATGTTGATAATTTTTTATGTTTTTAAAGTGCTAATCGTGCTAATGTGTGTGTGTTAGTTTTAGCCATTTGCAGATTTTCACCATCCACAAAAATGGCGCTAGAAGGAGGGATGTCAATTCCATAACACACCAAATTTTGTTAACACATTTGACATTTGTTAACACATACGATGTTGCATTAACACAGGATATTCGTTAAAACAAAATATTTGTTAACACATATACTCTTGTTAACACAAAAATTGGTGAACGCGGGCAGTGTGTTAATGCAGATAGTTTGTTAACGTAGAAAACTGGTTAACACAGACAGTGTGTTAACACAGAAAGTTTGTTAACACGAACAAGCTAGTTAACACATACAGTTTGTTAATGCATGGATCTTGTTAATGCATATAGGAATTAAATGATGTTGATGCATTCTCTGACACAGGCATTAGATTTTTTGAATACAATTTTTTTTTTTTTTAGAGTAGTAATAAATGTGTTTTGTTAAGATGCTAGTATATTAAGATTGACATGTCTTGTGTATACTTTTTACAATACATGCATAAATCTTATTTGTAATGTTTTTAGGAAAAAGGTTAAGGTTGACATTTGAATCAAGTGTTGGAAACAAGTGAGATTGGAGTTGAAGAAAAATTGTGCCTTCGAGCTTGAAATTCACATAGCATTTTTAAATGCTTCCATTTCATGCTTTAATTTTTTGTTTTAAATAAACTCATCTCTTTTTGGTCTCTTAAAATGAACACTTCAATTTTTCATTGCAAAGGGTTAAAAAGAACATTAGACACTTACTAGCTTCAATTTGGGTTCTAAAAATTGAACAAAAATAACTCTCACACTTCATCTTGGTGTTTTAAAATGAATTCATCATTGCTTTGAGGCTAAAATGAACAAGTGTCTAAATTGTGTGATTTTGTTTTTGGTACATTTTGAGTGTGTATCCTCTCCCCTTGCACTTCGTGTGATCTAGGGTGCAAGAGGAACACTCAAAATGCATTTTATTGCTTTGGATCTAAATATCCAAAACCATTAGTCATTTTAGTTTAGAAGTTGATGTTTAAAATAAATGAATCAAATAAACTTGATCCTCATCTAATTTGTCTTCTTTTTTATTGTTTGTTTTTGTCTTATAAGAGAGCGAGGAAGGCAAATGAGGAAGGAAATTAAAGAAAAGAAAATGGTAAAGGTGAAATCGACATTGGAATCAAGTGTTGGAGTTCACCGAAAATGAAAGGAAAGTTGGAGTTGAATAATTGAGCATCAAACTTGAAACAAACAAAGCTTTTTTTAATGCTTAATGGCTTCCATTTCATGCTTTAATTTTCTGTTTTAAGCCAACTAGATCATTGTTTGTTTTTAAAGTTGGATTAAAATTGAACACTAGAAACTGACTAGACATTGTTTTTTAGGATAAAATTGAACAAACAAACTTGAAATTTGCATTTTGGTGCTTAAAATGAACTCATCATTGCTTTGAAAGGTTAAAATGAACACATGTCTTTTATGTTTCATAATCTCTTATTCAAAGTAATCTCATCTAAAAAGGCGTATGCACTTCTCTCGCGCTTCACGACAATCTTGAGAATCAAAAGTCTTTTCGGTGACATTAAGTTGCATAAAAGATTGCCTCCACATTTTCAATTTGGGAACTAAAATTGAACAAAACAGTTTGCGAGTGTGAGTTAGGTATATCGCATGTGTTCTCCCTTTATTTCTAAATGAAGGTCGATCGAACTATGGATGCGCTTGCTCGCTATTTTTTACCTTTAGAGGGGCTTGCCTAAGAGACACATCCGAAAGGAGAACTCGAAGGCAACTGCAACCGGTTTTTCATTCGGGCCAATATATAAATGGATAAGACTAAACTGTCAAGTCCTCATGGTATGTAGGCCTTGGCCATATAGTGTCTTTCAGAATGGGGTACTACTGTAAAAAGTATAAGAGCCCCTATTAGGATTGATTAAATCCTTTAGTGGCTTCCTGGACGCTCGCAAGGTGCCATGTCCCTGATGTCTCGTCATTAACAACCTTGTTTGTAGCAGCCAACCAGTCCATCCAATGAGTTTATCAAAGTGGTGCATCGAAACTTAGATTCCAAGAATTTACTTACCATGTCCAATCTTGGTTAAAATATAAAGGTTAAGACTTCATTCTTAACATACCTTTATATTTTTTCCTTGGTTGAATGTAAAATCATATCTTCTACTACGGAGGGCATGAGGCAAGCCCACCGAGAAAAATGTACCAATTGAGCTAGGATGTTATATTGCTTGTGAGTCAGTTTGAAAACATAGTGCTTTGATCAAGAACATTGGAAAGCCAACATTCAACATGAGCATCAAATCTCAAACCCTTTAGGAGAAGCAAATATACTTGAAAAAATTCACATGTTAATGCTTGCCCTTGGGATTTTATCCTTAGAGGCTTCTAAGAATTTGGATTTCATCTCAATTTTCTCCTACTAAGGTCAACAATAGGTAACTCTTGCCTCAAATTTCCTTGGTTTCTGCATAATACACTTTGCAGGATAATGGGAAAGTTGAGACATTAGACATCTAGATTCAAAATCTAATCAAGAGTGTGTTTGTGGTAAAAAGAATCCATTAAGCAAAGATTATATCAATTGGACCCCACGCAGATGCTTGGCATCTTTTGGTCATATGGTTTTCATGCAAACGTTGGTCTTTTTATTTTCAATTACTCTTAGAGAAAGGCATGTTCTTCACTATCTTGGTCTCAGAAACAAGTCCCTCCTAGGTTCTTTAGGATCAAATAAAACACTTCATCCAAATTCCAAACATCTATCAAAATCCATCCCACCAAAAAACATTAGAGCTTTGGAAACATCATTCTAGACTTGGGTAGATCATCAAAATCAAAATCAAAATCACCTTGTTTAGTTAGGAGTATGGGAATGCATCCTTTCTCATACCTTTAGCTAAATTAGTAATCCTTTGGAACAAGTTCATCCTAAGATAACATCTAGCATCTTAGGGTTTACAAGTTCATTATCTAATCAAACCAATCAAAATCAAAGCCTAAGTCTAGCATTGATCCAAAGTTCCTAAACATTCATCACCCATATCATTCACCCCTTTCATCCTTCATCTCATCATTGGTCCTAAGAATCTCAGAGGTCACTTTTGCAACAAGGTCAAAACACAAGAGGAACATAGAATATAGACTTGATCCATACATCACAAGTAATCCAAGTCAACTAAGATATCAAAGCCTTACAATGCCGATTGATTATCAACAATCACACTTATACAATCCATACATGGGATTGTTCTCTCCTACAAACTTCAATGGTACAAATGTGAGTATGCCCAATCAAGAGTTTGGAACACCTTTTCTGATGGTAGATCTAAATCCAAACCTACAAGTCTGTCAACCAAAAAATCAATGCATGAGCCTCCAAAATCAAGATCAAATGTCGCTAGAGCAACTTGCTTCACATGCCAAACTAATTGAATTATTGGGCCAAGAGATATCTTCACTCCAAAATCAATACACCCATCCATTGATTAATCCATGTCATCAAAGCAGTGAGTTGTATCCACAACAGCGTCAAGAATAAAGTCAAGAAGATGGACATCAAGATCAACCCCATCTTGAAGATCAATCACCACATCTCCAAAATCAATCACAACAAGGTCAATTTAAAGTGTAAATCTCACAAAGAAACAAGTGGAAATACACACCACTTGGGAGACCAATCGAATCATTCCTACAACAATTGGTACAAGAAAATATCATCAGAATCCCCGTTTATGTGAACTATCAAGAACCAAACATAAAACCAATAGGGTATAACGAGAAACACCTTTGTGATTATCATAGAATAAAGGGACACAAAACATCATATTGTGTTTGACTCAAAAAACTCATCCAAGACCTAATTGATCATAAGATAATCACTATATGGGACAATGATAGCATTGGAAATCTCTCCACCACAACTATTGAGAACAAGGATCAAGATCAATCCATCACTGAGCACCTTCAAGCTATTTCTACTTCATCCAATGATAAAATCAACATATGTCAAGGTTCACTTTCCAATCATGATCAAAGCCCACCAACCAACAATGATCCAATCAAAGAAATGCCAACATCACTTGACCTTATGGTTGAAGACATTGGAAATCCCTCCACCACAACTGTTGAAAACAATTATCAAGATCTATCCATCAATAAATATTTTTTCGCCTCATCCAATGATGCATCGACCAATGATCATGTTGAAAATTTCTCTACATTGCCTTATGAATTACAGGGAATATCTTAATAATTTATTCCAAAGTATGGTCAATGTCTTTCACCAAAGTCTAGCAATGGTCCTTTCCAAGACATATGGACATCCTTCGACCTCAAGGTTATAGATACTGAAGGAACCCTAAACTCGACACTTGAGGATATTGAACCACTCACTATGTCCAATAATGACATACAAGAACCCTTTGTAAGTAATCCATCCTTTAAAACTAACCCATGTCAAGAACTTGATCTAAAGCATGTCAAAAGCAACTCTGATATCATTCAAGATCAAGAATTTGTATCTTCAAGCTACTACAATGATCTAATGGACACTCTCCTATCTATGCATGATGCACATGCTCCTCCATCTACCCATGAGATGATTTTTGTGGATGGACATGTAGATGATCTTCATCTAGAACAATATTATGTTACACAAAAAGAGCAAATTATTAATTCCTACAGTCAAACTGAGTTATCAACATTAGGATCAGATATATCCCAAATTCAAACTGAGGACATCAGGTATGCAGATATCCAACATTATCCACTCAAGGAAACAAGTCAGATAGAATAGTATAATCCAGAGTTGGCAGAACAATAAATTGAAACAACGTCATCTACAATGGTCATTTTTCAGAGCATGTTTACTGAACAAGACATCTCAAAATAGGCAGAATCAAGGAATGAAGGTGCCACTAGCACTATACTGGGGGCAACTTTATCTAGTGCAAGCATCAACATAGGGAGCACAAAGAATCCTTATGATGAAACCTATGCAATACTACAACCAGCCACATCATGAATCTTCATCCATCCATCACCCCATCCATGAATTGGGACCAATGCCAAAAGAAAGAATTGAATCAAAGTATGAAGAACGTTATCAAAGAAAAATTTGGAAAGCATAATCGACAAATCAAATACAAATGGATACCAAAGAGTATAAAGAAACATCATCCCTATCAAACTCCATCAGTCAAAGAAACTATGGGGCAAAATAAAAGAGGGAAAAGTATCCATCAAGGATGTCCGCAAAAGAAAAAGCAAGCTTTTCAAGTGACATACAAAGTATATCAAGTAGTTGGTCCCAATTCCACACACACTTCTGTATCCACCCATCATTGCTCATCTTCCCAAGTTTGGAGAGTTAAAGGTTCCAAGTTGTCAACCAATCCATATCTTATCCCTAAACACACTCCATCCACACCTCCATGCATGATATCCAGTTCTTAAATTGACCATGTATTGGCAGCGACCCTTCATTATAAGGATTTCGAAGGCACTCTATTGTGATGTGCGTACAGAGACAGAGTTAACCCTAGTATCAATAAAGCAGATCAAGAATCCCAAAAGTTGTATTCAAGTGCACATATCTTAGCAAAGAAACTTCTTCAGGTAGGATACCGATGGAAAATTATGATAGAAGCATCTACATCGATGCCACTAGGTGGGTCAGCATGAATCTTTTAGAAAAAATAAAAAAACAAAAAATATGAAAATCAAAAAAAGGATTGAAAACAATAAAGAGAAAAATCGTCCTCTAGTGAAAACCACATGTGCAGCGCTTTGGACAAGACCATGATGAAAACCTGGTAAAATGGTGTCATGTGTGGAATCAAGCATCTACATGCACCAGTTCAGGTAAAAGTGTCTCATCCCATTCGTACTAAATCCAACATTCCATCCATCTCAGCCATAATAAATCCATTTATCAATCTGCATCCATGGTTCAAGTTATCTTGATCTTGATGAAAGTTTGATGCACACTTTACACTTGCTTATGGTAAACATCTTGACATGGGTCATTTTCACTGATCCTATCCTATCTAACATTATCTAAGATATGTAGCATTATCTGATCCATGAAGCATTCTCCAATGAGAATTCTTTATTGAACACCTTAACTTACACAAGATAATTTGTGGCATCCTTTTCATGCTTACCATATCCATCCATCCATACACCTATCTGAGCATCCATCCATAACATTCCATACATTGCTAGAAATTGTGGGTAGATATGTAGTCTATATCCTCCAACTTATGTGGTGATCTGAACATTGGAAAACGTGAAATCAAATTGGTCAACCACCAATGAGCAAAATTCCAAATCACTAGCCCATGGCATATTTTGATGAGAAGACATTCCTTATCAGTCTTCATCTTTCAATGGAACATCGATCCAAACAATCAATATCAGTCACATTTAACACACCCTTCAAATGTCACATCAAATCATTTGAACAACTTTTGTTCCAAAATCAAGCTTCATCAATCATGATCAATCAAATCCAATCAAAAAATCATCATCTCGGGATATCTTTGTGTTGCTTAACACTATCCTTGCATTGTTGTGTATCCTCGACAATGTTATCATCATTAATCCGTCATCATCTTGGGATATCCATCCCAATCCTTGTGTTGCTTAATACTATCCTTGTGTTGTTGTGTATCCTCAACAATGTTATCATCATCATCAATCAACCGATCCAATCAATCAACCTTAGGTTGGTTTTGAACAAAATCCCAAACAGAGAATTGATATCGTCACACACATCCATATCAAAATCATCAAAATCATATGAAAAATCCCAAAACATCCAAAACATCAAAATCCAAAAACATTTGAAAAACATCAAAATCCAAAAACATTCAAAAAACACAAAATCCAAAAACATCCATAAAATATTAGAAAACCCCAAAACATTTGCAAAATCAAAAAATCAAAACATTTGTAAAATCTTGAAAATACCAAAAATAGCTTCAAAACATTTCAAAAAATGTCAAAAACATCCAAATATTTGAAAAAACCATTTGTCTCATCTCTCTTTCACCCACGATAATCAATCATCCATGATAAACAAATCATCACCTTCATCCTTTGACAACACAAACAGAAACAATCATAGCAGTCAGCAAAAGCAATCTTCAATCGTAAAATCAAAATTGAAACAACAAACCTTTAAAACAAAATCAAACTCTTGATCATTTTCAAACATGTCAATCAACCTTATATCAACAGCCTATCAATCAACTTATCAAACCTTCATCATCCTATACAATGCATGTCCTAGGATATATCATTCCGACAATGGGCATCATTTTGGATATCACCTTGGATTCTTATCCTATCAAAACACATCCCTCTGGCTAGAGATATGAAGAACATTGACTTGTTTGTGTACTTGATCTTTTCTTTTGATTTATCTTATTGTGCTCATTCCAAGGACTTCTCGATGATATCCGAACAAAGGACTTAGAGAGATAGGAATGGGGAAATGAT
The DNA here is from genome assembly GCA_007258455.2 of Sequoia sempervirens. Classification (NCBI taxonomy): domain Eukaryota; kingdom Viridiplantae; phylum Streptophyta; class Pinopsida; order Cupressales; family Cupressaceae; genus Sequoia; species Sequoia sempervirens. The sequence goes on along the minus strand of VDFB02281492.1, from coordinate 881,668,794 downwards.
CATTATATTTTGTTTGTTGTGCTTGTTGGATGTTCTTGTAAAATAACTGGCCAAATACTTGCTTTCTTAGGTATGTCCTAGCAAGGTTTTGTATGTCAAGTGTGAACAAGAATACTTCTATCTATTTGTTGAGTCAAAGTCCATCGCACTAGGTAAAATTCCATCCTAGTTCTTTATACCTTGATGCATCATATCTACATGTGTTATCAAACATAAGGTAAGTAGCCCTTTTAAAATCCCAATCCTTGATAAGCAAATCATCCATCTATCATCATCATTTCTCATAATGTTGGCTTGTTGGATCCTCTTGTCATCATCTAATTTCTTCTTTTCCATGCTAACATCATCATCACCAGTGCATCCATCTTGCATCCACAAACCACTAGTAGTCTGCATATCATATCATCATCATAATATAGATCTATTAGTCTAAGCATCTCATAAATCATCACATTTGCATAAATCATATATTTGTATAATCACAACATATCATCATCATAATATAGATCTGTTAGTCTAAGCATCTCATAAAATCATACATTTGCATAATCATGGCATACCACATCATCAATCTCATCCATCACACATCATATCATCATTTAAGTTGTTTAAGATAATATAGATTTGTTATTCTAAGCATCTTAAAATCATCTCATTTGCATCATCATCCATAACCATCCATTTTGAACATCTTTATCATGAGATCGACCCTCTAATAAAATATTTTTGCTCGATTTGTTGAGGGGGAAATGTACTAGTGTACTTCTTTTTGATGGGGTAACCAAAGAAAAAATCAGAAAAATTTTGAATTTTGATCGCGGCAAGTTTATTTTTTGAACCAATGCAGCAAGTACATTGCTTCAAAGAGGGGCAAAATGTAAACACACAAAATTGGCATAATGCATTTGATTAGGTCGTATTCATCTATTCAGCAAATAAATAAAGTTTATTTATCAATCTCCTAAAGTCATCAGTTTAAATTAAATAAATCAACTTGATCCTAACATCACCCTTCTTTTAATTAAATAAATCAAGCCTTTTATATAATTAAATCTGAAATCACCTTCCATCCCTTTTGATTTAAATAAATCAAAATATCAAGTCAAAAGGGTCAAAGCATCCTAATCATCATTAAGTTAATCTAACCTTGATTAATCTAATCTAATGCATGTCACATCCTCTAGCTTTTCCCACTTGCACCAATAAATCAATTTATTGATTTATTAAAATCAGCATTTTCCATCAACATGGCATCTTTGAGAAATATTACCTCAAGTTTGAATTCAAAATCAGGTGGACATGTACATCCAACAAAGCATTTATGAGCTCTTATATGGCTCTTACATGTCCCTTACAAAAGTCAAACTCAACATTTACTCTCAAATTCAAATTTGAAATCTCCCTCTTTGGCACATTGACCAAAATGTGCTCATCCTCAAGCCTATCACAAGTTGGCAAGTGGCCTCTTCTCATTGGTAGATCTTTAGTCCCACATCCTCCATGTTTGGCATTCTTTTATCACTTTTGGCCATAAATAGAGGTCTCCTCTATTGTTCAAATCCCCCACAACTCCACAATCTTATGCAAAGTCACTCTCTTAAACTGAGAACTGATTTTGTCCACCATCATTATCATCTTCAAAGCAATTTCATCATTTAGCTTATCTATCAAGGATTGGAAAAGGGCTTCTTTCCATAGAAGCACCAATCCACTATGAGATATGATTTACTTCATGTTTTATTGTATGCTTTCAATTAGTTTATCTAAACCTTTTGTTGTTTTGATTGCATCATGAAGCATGTTGATTTATTTTATAGGGATGTTGATGATTTTCTATGTTTTTAAAGTGCTAATCATGCTAATGTGTGTGTGTTAGTTTTAGCCATTTGCATATTTTCACCATCCACAGTATTTATACTTGTTTATGCCAAATTTCTCAAAATTACAACACTATAAGCCAACATTAGATCTAGGAGGACAAAACCCCACCAATAATTTGAATTAAATTTGATTTTGGGCCACATGGAACTCATATGCAACAAGTGGCATATGAGTCCCATTAGGCTTAACTATGGGACACATATTTCAAAAATACTTAGAATGGTACAAAATCCATATTAGGGCCCGAAAACCTAGGTGGGACTCATACGCCCAAGGTGGCGTATGAGTCCCAGATCACTAAATATGGGCCACACAACCTAAAAACACCTAAATTATGATTGGTTGTTGGTTTATGTTAGGATTATCCTCGAAAAGATGCATTAATTAAGGTTTGTCGATGCAAAATAAGGCATAAAGAAGCCCAATTATTAAATAAAACCCTAGATAAGTGTGAAAGTATGATACAACACTTTACAACACCATAAATAAGGCCCCATTATGTTCATTTAGTTTACAAGGGCCCAAAACTTAATGTGAAAGTGCAAATAAATACACTTTACAACATTAAATTAAGGAAAAATTAGGTTTGTTTAGCTTAAAAGGGCCCTAAATCCAATGTGAATGTAGAATACACATTACTAAACTAGATCAAGGTGGAAATAGGTCCATTTTAATGTTAACCATTCCCAAATTAAGTAAGGAAAAGGGATACTTTTTCCATTGCCACAATACTTATATAATTTGTTACCAAAAATTATACTCCTAACACAAGATGAATGTTGTTTTCTAAATAATATAATTGTAATATTAATTTCTCTACACAAGGAATAATATGTGTAACTTTAAATATGCTTGAACTTTCTAAATGATAAATGTCTAGTGATAAACTATGCATTAAACTTTAAAGTTAATAAAATTCTTATTCTCAGGGATTAATAAGTAACCATTTAAGTGAATTTATTTAATTAAAAAAAGGGGGGGTTAAAAATTTATTGAAAAAGAGAAACAATACAAAAAAAGAAGGATACAAGCCCACAAAAAACCACCAACTAGTCAACAAAAACAATCCCCAAAGGAACCCAACCAAAGAACCAGTTACATATGCTTGTCCTCCATGATTAACTTATCAAGGGCCAAAGAATACTTTGAGGATAGAAGTCCATAGTCATTAATATCCCACCTCCCCAAATGCTCAGAGGCCCACTTTGCCAAAAGATCAACCACCCTATTCAATTCCCTAGGAAAATGACAAAATGACACAAATTCCAAGGAACTACACAAGTTCATAATCTATTTGACCACAATAGCCAACTGCCAATTAGCACCACCAAGTCTTTGCTCATTTAGCATTTCAACCACAATCTATGAATTTGATTTACAAATAATCCTTTTCTATCCCAAAGAACGTCATCATTTAAGAGCATGAAGAATTGCAAGAGCCTCCATGATATTACTAGAATGATGACCCTTATAAATAGAGAAGAAAAAAACCAGACCTCCATTACTATCTCTACCAATACCACAAATCCCCACATGCTCAAGATTCCCCCTAGAAGAAACATCAATATTAAGCTTTAGAATTCCTTGAGGAGGAGGATGCCAAAAACCCTCTTGATGAATCTTCATTTTGACCTTGTAAGGACTTTTACCCTGACAGAGTACCCATAACCTCTTTCCACCAAGTTTAAATTCCTGACAAACACCAAATCACTAGAATCCGTAGCAACTGAAAGGTCCCACTTACATAAATAGTAACTTGGTCCCTATTAATGATCTTCCTCCATAAATATGCCCCCATCAACTTCACATCTAAATACAAATATTAAATTAAATTCAATGTGAATCATAACACAAAACACTAAGAAAACCACCAAATCTAATTCCAAACATAAACTGAAGAACCGCAACACAATGAAAAGAAACATGGAAAAATGTGAACTCCTTTAAGCCACACATGGTTGCTTGCTTGGAATGCTCTTGCATCCATCATATTAAAGGAAGTCATGCTAATTCATGTCTAGTGATTGTATTTGCGACTTTCCTCATGTTTTAGGAATAATTGTGTTTTAATTCTATATTTTCCATAGGCATATGTTACTTTCCTATAATCTATAAAATATGCTGTCAATTGTTTCTGGGAAAATCTGGTAGTCAATAAACAAATCTAAATTGGTAGTCATGGCGACTAGTAGGTATGGCTAATTTTTGTGGGTTGTGCAAATCTCCTTCCTTGAATTATCCCTGAAAGCTCTTCAGTGCTTCTCATCCTCTCAGAAAGCAACAGAAAGAGAGAAATGAATGTGGGTATGACGATTCATACTAATCCCCCAAATACGACAATGATGACAGTGAGGGCACGCGTATAATGAAATGGATTTGCATCAGATAAGGACAGTGTTCCTTCACTTCTAAGCATTCTGCACTCATTTAATGTTTGCAGTTGTCTTTCTTTGTATTTCAGGCCGTTTACAAATTAGAAATGCCTACATTGATGTCGTTCGGAAATTAGAAGGATCTTAGAATGAAAGTTCCATCCTAGTGTTCGTTATCAATTTTGAATTGTTCAAATTTCAAACTTAGGTTTCATTTTTTTCTTTCTATTTTTCTTCTTGAGAAAGCGTCGAAGTTTTTGTTTTATAAATAATTATAGCAATACATTAATATAAAACATATTATTGTTAATATATTGTTATAAATAAAGATTAAAAATGATTTTATATATGTGAGGGAGATTAAATCTTTGTTAATAATAGGAGTAATATTGGACAATTGATATAATTTTACAAAGTAAATATGAGGATAATTAGTGACACTTAATTTTCGGTTAAAGAATGAATAGTCATATTATATAGTTTTGAGATTTGGATCGTCTTTGAACTCTCAATAGGATCTTATATTACTTAAGATTCCATGCAATACATATATTTTATAGTAGTTTGAGTCTTTATTTTTGATATTTTCTATATTTATAGATCCATCTTTTAACATGCATGTTTGATCTTAATAGTTATACTCATATGGTCTATAATTTGCTAAAACTATTGCTCTCTACTATGCTAGGAATGTAGGACTTGTTTATGAATAATTGTAAAAGGTTGCCAAAATTACTAAGGGTAGGACTTGTTTATGAATAATTGTAAAGGGTTGCCAAAATTGGTAAGGGAAATGTTCTCTTAAGTCATGATGCAGGAGCATCCAGTGGTGTGAGGGCAATCTTGCATCACCCAAAAGATGATTTCCATTTTTGTTCCTGTTGTTTTCTTTTTGTAGATGTTTTTGTATTTCTGGATACCCTTCTCGTCGAATAAGAATTTCCAACTTTCAGAACTACTTTTCTGCTTTTTCTGCTCAACTGCTATTTTTAGCAGGTTTGCATTTGAAGTCGTGGGAAGACAAAAATTTATGGGAAGGTTCAAGATGGAAAAATACACCGTTTGGTGAAAGAATCAGGTCAAGATCATTCACGACTTGAAAGTTATTCAAGTTCCAATTTCTGCTTTTTGCCCTGAAAAACCTTCCGAGCTCAGTTTGAGGCACCAAACGATCCCGAATGGGCCTGAAATTTTTCGGAAATGCCAAAGTAATCCGCCAAAGGCCTACTTTGTGAAAAATCATCTTTTCGAGAGCTTTCCAAAAAGGTATTATCATTGAAGATCCGACGGTCGGATTAAAAGTTATCACTGCCGGAAGTTGGTGCATATTTTAGAAATGTGCTAATTTTCAACTATGAATTTAAACTTAAATTTTAAATTGTAATTTTGGTGCCAAACCATCAAAAATCTTATCTCGAAGGTTGTTTTTAGTTCCAAACTGAAATGGGTCTATTTAGGGGCTTGTTTCTAATTTTTGGGTAACTTTTTGGGGAAAGAAGTTCGCATGCTGTGAAAGGGATCTAGTTAATTTTCTATAAGTTGGTAATTTGCATGTAATACAGAGCTTGGGGATTTGAGATCCTCTGCATGTAAGAAGTTCAATATTTATGAATAAAATATTATTCTCTCTTTTGTGAGTGTATTTCTGTGTCTCTTGCCTGCTTCCTCGCCGTGGTACCAAAGTGGGTTTTTCTTGAGCTGCGAACAGATCGCCGATCGCGAGGAAGTTTGCACCAGATCGCGGGTTGTGGGTTCAAGATCTCTCAAGATGCCTCCAAGAGTGATGTCCGTATGGTGGTGGTGCCGTGAGGTGGCCGAGGTGGTAGAAATGCTCATGGAAGAGATCCATTGGCAGCCGAGGGTTTCAGAGCCCTCCAGAGACAAATTGATGCGTTGCAAGAACAGATGAGAAGAGGGTTAAACCCGGGAAGGAGAGGAGAAAGTGAGGATGAAGATGAGGTGGAAGATCTGGATGTGTAGAAGAGGAAGAAGAATTGATCGA
>VDFB02281492.1:881629670-881657999 GCA_007258455.2 Sequoia sempervirens | reverse complement strand
AGAAGTTGGTGCATATTTTAGAAATGTGCTAATTTTTGACTGTGAATTTAAACTTGAATTTCTAATTGTAATTTTGGTGCCAAACCGCCAAAAATCTTATCTCAAAGGTTGTTTTTGGTTCCAAACCGAAATGGGTCTATTTAGGGGCTTGTTTCTGATTTTTGGGTAACTTTTTGGGGAAAGAAGTTCGCATGCTGTGAAAGGGGATCTGGGTAATTTTCTGTAAGTTGGTAATTTGCATGTAATACAGAGCTTGGGGATTTGAGATCCTCTGCATGTAAGAAGTTCAATATTTATGAATAAAATATTATTCTCTGTTTTGTGAGTGTATTTCTGTGTCTTAGGATTGCTCCCTCGTCAAGTCAACCCTAAGGAAATATTGGCTTTACAATTATGCATTGGATTGATAAAAATCAAGCAATGACCTATAATGAATATGGAAATTGTAGTATCAAAAATTGTTGCCCTTGAAAATTTCACATTAGGTTTAGCCCCCCCTATGTGCTCAAACCCAATTATGCATTAACTACACATTTTTATAAACATTCTTGAGAACTCAAACATGGGAAATCAAATTATGCATTTTATATTTTCCCCTTGACACTTTTAGACCTCAAAAAAGGTGGATCTAGTCTAGTGTGTAGTGTGCCCTAGACCACCTAATTTGGCCTCAAATTTGAATATTTCATTGTTAATAATTTATTATTTTAATTTTAAATTTTAAATGCTAGCGATTGATATTTATTTTCAAGTAATTAGAATAATTGTATATAAATACAAGGTATTTTCACCATTTTAAACCTAGTGCTTCAATTGAGAAAATCAAGTACTTATCTTAAAATTAGTCAGAGGCAGTCAAGAGTAGAATTAACAAGCATTTTAGCATCATTATTACAACACTTCCATAAATCAATTTCAAGTTTGCAATTCAACAAGATGAAGGAAGAAATTATGTTCAAGGAGATATTATGATCTATCATGCCAAATCATGAAGATTTATTGTTATCCTTTGCATGCTAGTTGTAGGAATCTAGTATGTTTTATGAGCTAACCTTTTACAATTCTATCAAGTAATCAAGGAATCGATAAATCAACTTGTGTGTGGCATCTCTTCTTCAAGGGTTTTCACATCATGATAACATTATCATTTATGATTCATCATTTTAGTCAATTATTGTTGTTTTGATCCCTGCCCATTTTACAATATACTCTCTTGATCATCATCAATCATTATCTGTGTAGGTAAAAATACCAACACGAGGTTTAACTTAGGCTAGCCCCTATACAAGACAATATTTTCCCCATTTTCATGTGTGCAGGTCAGATCTAAATATTTTAGTAGGTAAGAATCCAAGAAAACATAGTGCAGACTACAACCTTCAATTGTAAATTTATATATCCATAAAATAAGTAAGCTAGTTTGGGGTACATTTCACTTTTGTCCTTGCAAATGAAGCTCAAATTTATAGTATAGGTTCCTCTCTATGTCTAAGTATTTAAAGATTTGAAGTCACTTTGTTACTCTATATTTTGGTCTATCTGCCAAATTATGTGTTTAGATCTATGTTTGTATGTCAAATAGGCTTATCAAAACATAAATAAAATTTATCACAACACAACTCAAAAATAAACATAAATGCTAGGGGAGTAGCTCTCTATTAAGGTATTAAGCTAATCATCAAACCCTAGTCAATTTATGTTTAAATGTTGAGTTAAGTGAAAAGGAGATAATCTTAGTTATCCTGATTGGATCTATGACCATTTTTCCTCCTAAATATTTTGGTGAGCCCGACATATCCTAAACTTGTAATTTTCCTAATTTTTCACTACGTAAAATCTAAAAATTGAATTTAAAACCTAGGAACTTTGAAGATCTAATGTTCATTTGCATTTATTTCAAAAAACTACATTTTCATTGGTTTTGCATCTTAAATTAAAAGGAAAAATTACAAAATATTTTGAATTAAATTGAATAATTTTAGATCCGATTTTTCCATTTTAGGGCTTAGATCAAAGTTATTTTCATTGAAATTTTTATTTTGTCAAAATTGTATGCAAAATTTAGTAAATATTTATTGAATTAAAGGATTAGTATAAGGATAAGAATAATTAAATTAATAATGGATATTTATCTAATTAATGGCTTAAGATAGGCTAAAATTAGGTGTAGTTAGAGTAGATCAAATTTTAGGTGTCTACACTAATATTGGACAAATATGAATAATATTTAGTAATGAAATAGGTTTGTGAACTAAATGATAGTTCTTAGATTGGTTATTAGCAAGAATATTGATATTTTATAAAGAAAAATTATAACACCAAAACTTAGAACCAAGATCAAGGACAAGGACCTACTACAATTCATGGAGGGTGTCATATGCTAAGAAATATTTGGGCATGTATTTGAGGCAAAAATATGACTTGTAAGAGAAAAATTGATTTTCTAATTATAGTCATGTGTGAGAGTGTGTAAGAAGTAATTAGTGCTTGATGTATGGCACTTGGGAGCTACATATGAAATCATTTGGTCATAGTAGGAAAGAATGGCCTTAAAATGAGTTGATTTCTATTTTGGAGGCAATACTCTGGAATTGGGCAATTGGAATTTTCACCATGGTATTTGGGTGACATATTTTGGTGCATCATATTTTCTTATGGGGACCTAATGATCATAGTTTGTTTTCTTATGTTACATATGTATCAGTCTTATTTTTTGGTTGTTATATTCTTGTCATGTATTCATCTCTTGTATTTTTTTGGTAAGTGTTGTTAGTATGTTAGAATGCTAGTAAAATGCACTTCAATTTGTTAACATGTAACTTTCTCCTCAGAGTTAATATGGAAAATATTTGTACATTGTTATTATTTTATATCTAATATTTTTCTTGAGGTTAGATGCTAGTGGATTTATTGCCTTGCATTCATAACATCATTAAAGTTTTTGAAAATTTCTTTAGATATCAAGATCACAAGTGCTTTGTGTTATATGTGATAATATATTTTGTGTTCAGATACTGTAACTTGAGTAAGGAGAAACAAACATGTTTTTTTTTAAATTACAACTGGATAATATATTTCTTCATCCAATCAAATTTACTTCTTGTGTGAAAAATGCAATTGATAATTATTTGCATGCTATCTCGAACTTATTAAAAAAGTGAGGCATTCAAATAGTGGTAATAATAAGTATAAGGTCACAAAATTGAGGAGGTGTATAGTGCACCATATGTACCTTGATACAAGCACCCATATTAAAAATTTATTTGACAATTTCATTTATTTGATTTTGATATTGACTTTGGTTACATAACTCTATGTACAATACACATTTTTATTTTCTTTTATTTAGAAGTACAATAATTTCTCTAACTTGACATATTGCAATAGATTTTATTTGCCTTTCCAATATCCATTTATCATCTGTGACTATTTATGAATATTAACTATAATTTCAATTTTCATGTTTCATATATTTTCATAGTTAATGATTAAACAATAAACTTTATTCTTTCAATCTCACCATAATTCTTTTTACACAGTCCATATAATAACATATTTGACATTCCCATTCAAAATAAATGACTCAAACTATGTAAAAAAATCCATTCACATAATTACTCTAAAAAAATTAATTTTGAAATTTACAAATTTAATAATAATTTAATTTATTAATAATTGAAAAATAATTTACCATGTTTAAGAACTAATAAATTTCTTGCTAGATTATTTCTGGATTCGATTGTGCAAAACTTTTTACATCAGCGTTTCAGATCACACTCTGTGATCCATTATCATGATATCTGAGAACTCCATAAATTACCATGACATATCACTCGAACAATAAGGACCAGGAAAACTTAACAAACTTAAAAACTTATTAAGATACGCAAAAACTTATATAAAAAATATAAATTACCATGAATTTACATATCACTCGAACAATAAGTACCAGGAAAACTTAACAACCACGGGGTTACTATCTTCTTAAAATCAATGACATATATCCATCTATGAAGCGAGACAAACTAAACAAAATGCCTATGTGAAGGAAAAGATATGGAAATTTGTCTAAATTGAAATTGTCAAATGGTGGGAAATGTCTCCGGGTTTCTGCCTTCCATGGTGGGATTTTTCTTTAGTTCAATTTTGTTTTCTGATCAATGGTAGCAGTCAAATTAATCCCTCCCAGCGCTTGAACTGTAGACAAATTATCAACGCCGTCAAGCAAATATTATTAGAAATTCTTCATGGAAAACTCTTCTACGTTCATGGCATTCAACTGCAAATATAAATCATAGTATAGAAAGTAAAGTAGCAAATCAATTACTGGTGGAAAATGGCATAAAATACCTAAGGCACCTTCATCTTGTAAATCTGGATCATGCGTTACGGTGACTTTTCTCTGTTGAATATTAACATCAACGTTCTCAACTCCATGTAGTTTGAGCGATTTCTTTATCTGTTGTTCACGGGCAATTCCCTGCACTGTGAAAAACGTTTTCTGCATGATGGCGTGCGGTTATCCTCTGGAATTCGAATAGCAAATGAAGATGATCTAACGCTGAATAGAACGCGGTTTGGTGGTTAATTGGAATGAGAGATAATTAAGTTTGGCTTGTATGGTGCATGGAGTTGATGGTTATATAGCCCAAGAAGAATGTCGTGCAAGATACGGGCATCTCCTCCCTGGCACTGCACATGAAATAATCAGGAAAGCTTCAGAGTTTAGTAGTCAATGATATGCAAATTCGTGGTAACATATATATTTTTAATATAAATATTACATTGAAATAACTTTTATTTTTTACTATTGTTATTAAAGTTTATTAGAATAAATCAAACCGTTTTGTAATATGGGTATTTGTATTAAAACATATATATTTGCACTTTCGTGAAACTGTCTTAAATCTATCTGTAGCCCTCACCGCTAAACCCTTGGAAAAGCTCTAAAATATTTATATGCTTAAATTCTTAGTCTCACTTTATTATTGCTATATTTTAACGTTGACTTGTATTAGGCCGTCATAGTGCTTTAGATTTTGTATGTTGTCCCATTTCGTCAGTGTCCTTTCCATCAGAGTCATACAATTGGTAATGACTTCACTCCACGTGCTGCAACGATTTATTAGATATTTCGTTATTGACATGACGGTTGCTTATAACATTATTTACCTATTAAAGATATCAAGTTTCCACAATCTATATTGTAAAGTTGTATTGCTTCTGGTTATGATTGTGTCAATTTTCTTAGCACCAATCAAAACCAGAAGCAATACGACATTACTTACCTACTTCACATAACAAAGTCTATTCTCCACTTGTCTATTTCAAGTGTACAACCTATTGTTTGATTGCTAACATTGAAGACCCACTACATACGTGTAAGTTATTCATTGCATCACACACTCTCTTTACATAAAAGTAATGTATTTTGGCTTTTAGCTAGTCTGTGCTTAGCAAAATACCAGCCCATGGTGCTTGAGCATTCCTTCGAAACAAACAAGGAATCCCATGATGGCCAATCGGATTTTGAAATCGCATCACTTCCTCCATTCTCAGAAAACAAGAAAATGTGGCCACTTCAGCGCTATGTTGTGAGATCGGCAATCATGTTTTAACTAAACTTCAAAAGTTTAATCATTCCTTTTCGGCTCTTCTATGGGAGATGTCCCAGCTACCGTCACCTCCATGCTCATTCCACCTCCCCAAAAAAAATCACTTTAATCCATTAAAAAACTTTATTTTATCAAATAAAAAATTGCAACAACACCAATGGCTACTCATAACAGAATGTGTAACTGACCAATCATAATAGATACATGTATTTAATTCTTTTTTTGTAGGTACTTACATAATTAAATACTGGTGTAAGGCTCCCCAAATAAACATCAAATCCAAATATAATGTAGAATTCAGTCATATCATCTTTAAAAACCTATGTAACTGGTAGCTACAAATTCAAATACTCAACCCAAATTCAAATTTGAAACACAAAAACCAAATTGAATGCATTCAATTGTCAGATTCAAATTCCTAAATAACAAGGGGAAAACAACCAGCGACATTCACAATTGCTATTTGTGAAGAATTATTCTCTACAAAATTCAGAGCATTGACAGGCATCCTCTACACATTCCTTCAATATCCCAAGTTTCAAGTTGGTACTTTATACATTCTACTTATAGTTATTTTCATGAATTGTGCATTTAACATTTATATTTATGGAGTGTTTTTTTACTTTGCTTTATAAGTAAAGGAAAGGTCTTTTTTGGTGATGAGTTTTTCCTTACAAACCCCATTTACAAATTCAATAATTTGTGTGTTCATTTTCTATTTTTGGTCATTTCTTAGGGTTTGGTCATTTCTCAGGGTTTATTTATATTTATATACGTGTGTATATATATATATATACATACATATATACATATATTTGTGCACATATACATGTATATATATGTCTGTATATATGCATTTAATATATGTGTATTATGTATTTAAAAACATATACACAGATATATATACATATATATACATACAGATACATACATATAAATACATATATACATGTATATATATACGTATATGTATACACAAATACACCTATATATGCGTATATAACTTTGTTTTCATTTTACCTCTATTTAAGTACGTATCATCTAGTTGTCCAATACAACAAACTAGCATTTGTTTACTATAAAATGTGTTACTATTATATATTGTACACATTCATTTACAAATTCAATAAGCTGTGTGTTTGAATTTGTAAATAAATGTGTACAATGTTATATATATATATATATAGCATTGTACACGTTCATTTACAAATTTTGTGTCTCTTGTCTCTTATTCATTCAGCAAATCGATATATGTATGTATTCTTTGCCTATCATTTCAAAATGCAAACAATGGTACTGGTTAATCATTTTCTTTTGCATCTTTTAGGACCCATGAACGGTTTATTCGCTGATTGAAAAATAATTATTGCTTGTTTATGAAATAAATCATTCCTCTTCAATGCCTTTTCGCCATGTACTATTTGACTTTGTCGGCTCATGGTGGTTGGTTTTTCCCATGAGTTTTTTAGAGTTAAATGAATATTTCCTGCTCTCCATTTATTATACGCCATATATGTTAAAACCCTTGCCTTGTTTTTTCCTAATACATGTGCTTAAGGAATTAATCTCATGAAACCCTTGCCCAGTTTATTTGGCATCTATCTGAAAATGCACTTTGGTATTCCTATGAGTAAGGAATTATTGTCATGAAACCCTTGGTTACTTTTTTGTGCATATTTTGAAAACCCAAGTCTATAATCATTCTACCTCTGTTGAAATTTATATCCTATCACTGTTGAATACAACACAACTTCTTTCATTTATTGTACATATGTGTCTTATATGTTCACGGACACATATGTGTCTATACATATAATTACATAGATATATGTATACATTTATAAATTTTTGTACATATATATTGATATTTACATACATATATCTACATATATATATATATATATATGTATGTATGTATGTATGTATGTATGTATGTATGTATGTATGTATGTATGTATGTAACCGTGCAATTATATGTATACACAAATACACGTATACATATATCTATACAAGTACGTATACATACATCTATATGTACGCAAATATATATGTAAACCAAAATAAAATGATGGTAAAGAATGGGATACTGAATTTAAAAACATTAGTCATATGCAATAATCAGAACCAAAATGAAGTTTAATGAGTGTAATGATTTTGGTGTATGTTGCTAAAGTTTGGTGATTAATGTGTAGGTGTGATTTGTAATAGGCACCAAAATAATTTTAAAAGTTGTTAACATGAATTAGACCCATTGACTTTTGAGTGGATTTGAATGATAAAATAGTTATAATTGCATGTTAATAGATACACAATTAGCACCCTTTTCTATTTTGCAATGTATATTAGTGATTTTCTGTATAATTATATTTATACATACATATACATACAAACATATATGTATATGTGTGTATACATATAATTACATAGATAAATGTATACTTATATAATTTTTTGTACATACATATGTTTGTTGTTGTCTACTCTCCACAGTGTGAGATAACAACAAACATCATTCTCCTTTTAGAATGAAACAATGGTACTCCTAGCTTTGTTGGTTGTTTCAATAATGATTTCGACTTCTTTTTACTGCTTTCAACATTTTTTATCTAACACTTTATGGCTTACAATGTATAGGATCACTGATAATCATGGCACCAAGGCAGAACAAGTAAATATCGAGTGGGAGGCGCTTAATTAGAGTACCTCATGGAGTGAGGTTCAATGTTCTAGATGTTGTTAATGAAGAGCTAATAGTCAACATCAACGGGGATGTTATTTCTGAAAATGTAGAATAGACAAATGAAATGATGCTTTTGAAAATTTTGTTCATAATACTAAGGTAGAAATGGAACCACCACCTGCTGACTATGTGACAACCCCAGATTTGTATGTGGAAAGTTGGAATATGTATCACATGGAAAAAGCCATTGCAGATGTTGAGGACAATCGAATGCCAATCAGAGGTTGAACAATCAAATGGAGAATCCTGCCTAGCAGTTTGAGGGTGTGGCTCAATGGTGTGACATCCACAAAAGGGAAGGGGCCACGAATAATCGTATTTGATGAAGAAGAAGCTAAAATTGTGCAGTGTTGTAAAGACATGGCTAATATTGGCCATGGCCTTCAAGTTTCACAACTTAAGTCAATGGTGGCCCAAATGGTTAGAGCGAGGCCTAACCCATTCACAAATGGGATATGAGGGAGGTCATGGTGGGTTGGATTTTGATGCAGGAGCATCCAGTGGTGTAAGGGCAATCTTGTATCACCCAAAAATAGTTAAATTTCAAGTTTCTCAGTTTTTAGATGTTTTTACATTTTTTGATACCCTTTTCATCATAATGAAATTCCCAATTTATGGTTTTTATTTTCTATTCTTAGGTTGAAAGATATTACAGTTTTAGTTTCCCAGATTTGCACCTGAAAATCATCCGAGTTAGATTTGAGGCACTTAGAGTTCCCGGATCAGCCTCAAAACTTGATGAAATCAGTGTAGTAGATTTTAAGCATGTTATTTACTTTGAGACCTTTCCAATGGTTCAAACGGTTCGTGAATCGGAGTCCCGGATCAAAAGTTATCGCCCCGGGAAGTTGGCGCACTTTCTAGAAGATACGATTGCAAATGTTCTTTTGAAATTTAAACTTCAATTTGTAATTTTTCGGTGCCAAAATACCTAAACTCAAATTTGAATGTTGTTTTGGCTCCAAACTAAAGATGAGCTCTATTTATGGGCGGGTTTCTAATTTTTGGGTAACTTTTTGGGGACAAGCTCGCATATTGCAAAAGGGTGATTCTGTAACTTTTTGTAACTTGCATGTGTTGTAGAACTTGGGAATTTGAGATCCTCTACATGTATGAAGCTCCATTTTCTGAATAATAAAATTATTCTCTTGTTGTGGGTTATTTTCCAAGTCTCGAGTTGCGCCCTCATCAAGTGGTATCAGATTGAGGTTTTCTTGAGCATGTGGATAGATCGCTGATCATGAGGCAGTTCGCACCAGGACTGTGGTTGTGGGTCGAGGTCAAGAAAGATGCATCCAAGAGTGATGCCTGGTAGGCATGGTGGTGCTAGAGGTGGTCAAGGCGGCAGAAATGTTGGTGGAAGGGATGCACTGGCAGCCCTCCAGAGACAGATTGACTCATTACAAGAGCAGTTGAGAAGAGGGTTAAACCCGAGGGAGGAAAGTTAGGATGAAGGAGAGGAAGAAGGTTCAAATGTAGAAGAGGAAGAAGAAGAAATTGATCAAGACCAAATGCGGCTAATAAGGGCCATTTCGAAGATCAGGAAAAGACCCAGAGCAAAAGTCCCCAGTTATTCCAGACATCTGAACCTGGAAGAGTTGATCGACTGGATCAATGAGCTGGAAGAATATTTTGAGTATGAGGAAATAGAGGACCTAGATGGGGTTAAGTTTGTGAAAATGAAGCTGAAGGGCCATGCCAGTATTTGGTGGAAAGAGGTCCAGTTGGAAAGAAATTGAAGAGGAAAAGGAAATATCACCAAATGGGATAGTATGGTAGAGAAATTGAAGAAGCAATTCATACCAGTGGACTATGAGTTAGATCTGTTGAAGAAATTGCAAGGGTTAAAGCAAGGAAGCAGATATGTGAAAGAATATACTGAAGATTTTTACAAGATAGTCATTAGAATGGGCCACACAGAGGCCAATAAGGAGAAGGTAGCCCGATATCTTAATGGGTTACGATTGAGCATTCAGGAGGAGTTAAGCCTAGTCAGGATGACCACCATTGAGGATGTGTATCAGTATGCTCTGAAAGTGGAAGAGAAGTTGAACAAAATATTTGATGGCAAGAAAAAAGGATGAGGAGGTCAAAGTGGAAGGAGCGGTGAAAGACCTTCAGGAAGCCGAAATGATGATGAAAAGAAAAGTGAAGATGTGGGTACTAGCCGAAGCCAAAGGAATGATAACTTCTACCACCCTCGTGATCAAAATAGTGGTGATCAAAGAGGTAGAGGATGAGGGAGATATGGACAAGGATCTGGAAGAGGTGGTTTCAAAGGAACGTGTTTCTAGTGTGGTGAAGAAGGGCATCGAGCCTATGAATGTACACAACACCAAGGAAGGGTAGAAAAAAGGCTAGAAGGTCGTGGAAGGGTTGTACATGCGGATGAGGAGGCCCAATCCGAACATTCAGATGATGCTGAAAGGGGAGAGCCCTAGTGATTGAGGAAAAGGAACCAGAATAGAGGAAGAATCTATTTTGCACAAGGTGTAAGTGTGAAGAAAAATGTTGTGATATCATTATTGATGGTGGGAGCACCAATAATCTGGTGTCAGAAGAGATGGTCACAAAGTTGAAGCTGAAGAGGGAAAGGCACCCACATCCCTATCAAATTGCCTAGTTACAGAAAGACCACAAAGTTTTGGTCAATGAGCAGTGCCTAGTAAAGTTCAAGATCGGAAGCTACCATGATGAGGTACTCTGTAATATCATCCCCATGGATGCATGCCACATGTTGGGGAGGTCGTGGCAGTTCGATAGGCGAGCTATACATGATGGCCATGCAAACACTTATTCCTTGACAAAGGATGGGGTTCGTCACAAGTTGAAACCCCTAAAGGAGACTGAAGAAAAGGTATGCAATAGTGCTAGAATTTGTTATGTAGATGGAAAAAATTTTTAGAAGGTATGAAGCATGAGCATGTGTGTTTTGCATTGATTCCTAAGCGAGTAAGGAGGATAGTGAGAAAGTTCCAAAAGAAGTTTCTGGGATGTTGGATGAGTTTCAGGATATTGTTTCTGATAATGTACCTGAGGGTTTACCACCAATAAGGAAGATCAGTCATCAGATTGACTTGATTCCTAGAGCCAGTTTGCCAAATAAGGCATGTCATAGAATGACTCCAGCAGAAAATGAGGAGTTGAACAGACAAGTTCAAGAGTTGTTGGGAAAGGGTTTGATATAGGAGAGTTTGAGTCAATGTGTAGTACCTGTAGTACTAGCACCAAAGAAGGATGGGGAGTGGAGGATGTGTATAGATTCCTGAGTAATAAACAAGATAACAATCAAGTACAGATTTCCCTTGCCAAGGATGAATGACCTAATGGACTGTTTGAGTGGAGCTCAGTACCTCACAAAGATTGATCTGAAGAGTGGATATCACCAGATCCAGATTTGAGAGGGAGATGAATGGAAGACTGCCTTCAAGACCAAGGAAGGCCTATACGAGTGGTTAGTCATGCCTTTTGGGCTAACCAATGCACCAAGCACATTCATGTGGCTCATGAATGAGGTACTAAAAGAATTTCTGGGAAATTTTGTTATTGTGTATTTAGATGATATTTTGATTTTCAGTAAGACGTTGGATGAGCATCTGATGCATATTCGAAGAGCCTTTGAGAAGTTAAGAGAAGAGAAACTGTTGATTAATTCAAGAACCGTAGTTTTGTGAAGAGGGAGTTAGTGTACTTGGGGTTTGTTGTTCTGCCAGTAAGGTCTCAAGATGGACCTAGAGAAGGTGAAGGCTATTATGGAATGGTCACCCCAAGAACTGCTACCGAGGTGAGATCTTTCCATGGTTTGGCTAGTTTTTATAGAAAGTTCATTAGAAACTTCAGTAGTATTTGTGGACCCCTGACTGAAACAATGAGAGGGGATAGAAAATAATTCAATTGGAGTAGTGGAGTGGCAAAAAGTTTTGAATTGTTGAAGCAGAAGGTGACAGAGCAACCTATTCTAGCCCTCCCAGATTTCAACAAGGTGTTTCAGGTGGATTGTGATGAGAGTGGTTGTGCCATTGGAGCAGTATTGAGCCAAGAAGGTAAGCCCATTGCCTATTTCAGTGAAAAGTTAAATGATGCCAAGAGAAAGTATTTGTATATGATAAGGAATTTTATGCAATAGTTCAAGCATTAAAGAAATGGAGACATTATTTGTTGCCGAAGGAATTTGTTCTATATACTGATCATCAGGCCTTGCAGTACCTAAATAGTCAGGGAAAATTAAATCAGAGGCATATGAAATGGGTAGAGTTTTTGCAGAGTTATACCTTTGTTTTGAAACATAGGAGTGGGAAGTCAAATAGGATTGTAGATGCCTTAAGTAGGAGGCATACATTGATGACAAAGATGCAAATTGAAGTGGTTGGGTTCAATGAACTTGAGACACTGTACACAGAAGATCCTAATTTTGCAGAGGCTTGGAAAGCTTGCAAGGAACCTGTTATAGTGGACAAGACAAGGTGGTTGGATTTCATAATCCAGGATGGCATGTTATTTAAGGGAAGTCAATTGTGTATCCCGAGGAGTTCCATGAGAGAGAACCTGATAAAGGAGAAGCATAGTGGAGGAATGGTAGGATATTTTGGTCAGGATAAGACCATTGTCATTATCAGTGAGCATTATTATTGGCCTCAGTTGTCACAAGATGTGAAGAAGTTTGTACAAATCTGTAGGGTATGTTAGATGGCTAAAGGAGTGAGTCAGAATATAGGCTTATATCAGCCCTTACCTGTACCAAAGAGGCTGTGGGAGGATATAAGAATGGACTTTGTTCTTGGTTTTCCCAGGACACAACGAGGGAATGATTCATTCTTTGTGGTGGTTGATAGGTTTTCGAAGATGGCACATTTATTCCATGTCAGAAGACCCATGATGTAGTCCACATTGCTAACTTTTTCTTCAAAGAGGTGGTGAGGCTAAATGGTATGCCAAAGAGTATTGTTTCAGATCGTGACACCAAATTTGTGGGGTACTTTTGGAGGACCTTGTGGAAGAAGTTGAAGACAAAGTTGAAGTTCAGTTCTGCACACCATCCACAAACAGATGGGTAGACAGAGGTTGTTAACATGAGTCTGGGTAACCTACTGAGATGTTTGGTAGGAGATAAACCCAAGGGATGGGACTTGATCTTACCATAGGCAGAATTTTCTTACAATTATTATGTCAACCAAACCACTAGTAGATCACCATTCCAGATTGTGTATGGAGGTAGCCCCAAAACAACTCTAGAATTGAGGAAGATGGACCAAGAGAAGAAAATAAGTGCTGAAGCCGAAGATTTTGCATAAAACATCAAGGAGATACATGAGAAGGTAAGAGAACATACTAACAAGATAAATATGCAGTATAAGGCTAAGGCAGATAAGAAGAGGAGGTATAAGGAGTTTCTGATTGGTGATGAAGTGATGGTCCACTTGAGGAAAGAAAGGTTTCTAGTGGGAACATATAACAAATTGAAGATGAAGAAGTTTGGTCCCTATAAAATTTTGAAGAGGCATGATTTAGGGAATGCATATGAGGTAGAGTTGTCGGATGGATTCAACATTTCCCCTATGTTCAACATTTCAGATTTGATAGAGTATCATGAAGGTGGCGCAGAGGAAGTACCAACGATGGAATAGTGTGGGATTTCAGCACCTACTTTAGGAAACGTGGAGATTGAAGAAATCCTGGATAGTCATGTGGGAAGGAGTATCGGGAACAGGTAGTATGAAGAATATCTAGTGAAGTGGAAAGGAAGGCCTATTGAAGATTCATCCTAGTTGCCTAAAGTAGAGGTTGACCGTTTGGGTTTTCCTCCACCATCTGAGACGTGAAGGGGTCACTTCTCAAATTACCCTGGGTGTCTAATGCAGGAGCATCCAGTGGTGTAAGGGCAATCTTGCATCACCCAAAAATAGTTAAATTTCATGTTTCTTAATTTTTAGATGTTTTTACATTTTTTGGCTACCCTTTTCATCATAATGAAATTCCCAATTTACGGTTTTTATTTTCTATTCCTGGGTTGAAAGATATTGCAGTTTTAGTTTCCCAGATTTGCACCTGAAAATATTTCGAGTTAGATTTGAGGCACTTAGAGTTCCTGGATCAGCCCCTAAACTTTCCAAAATTGGCATAGAATATTTTGAGCGTGTTATTGACTTCGAGACCTTTCCAACGGTTCAAACGATTCGTGAATCAGAGTCCCAGATCAAAAGTTATGGCCCCGGGAAGTTGGCACACTTTCTAGAAGATACGATTGCAAATGTTCTTTTGAAATTTAAACTTCAAGTTGTAATTTTTCGGCGCCAAACTACCTAAACTCAAATTTGAATGTTGTTTTGGCTCCAAACTAAAGATGAGCTCTATTTATGGGTGGGTTTCTAATTTTTGGGTAACTTTTTGGGGACAAGTTCGCATATTGCAAAAGGGTGATTCTATAACTTTCTGTAAATTGCATGTGTTGTAGAACTTGGGGATTTGAGATCCTTTGCATGTTAGAAGCTCCATTTTCTAAATAATAAAATTATTCTCTTGTTGTGGGTTATTTTCTAAGTCTCGTACTATGCCCTCATCAGATTTCATCAAAGGCATCTCAATCTAAAAATTTGAACACCAGAAGGAGTGGACACAGATCAAGATATAATGTTATACCCCAAAATGGTTTCTTCATTCTATGACAATTTGGAGGAGTTGTGCAACAAACACAATTATGGGCCCAACAAAATATGGAACTACAATGAAAGAGGTGTGCAAGCTAGTAAAAATTGTGCAATGAGAGTTATTGTGAAAACATGGACCAAATTTGTTCCACAATTAATTTCTAAAAGTAGAGAATGGATCATTGTTCTAGCTTGTGTTAGTGAAACAGGTCAAGCTATACCTGGTTACTATTTGTTCAAGTCCAAAAGGCACATTAGAAACCATATTGTTAACTATGAGCCAAGGGCATGCATGGAAATCCAAGAGCATGCTTGGATGACCAAAGAATTATTTTTGGAATGGTTTAAAAACTTTGCAAGAAATATCCTAGGAGGGGTGTCACCAACAAATATACTTCTAATCTATGATAGTCATGGTAGCCATGTGGCATTCAAAATGATCAAAGAAGCAAAGAGTATGTGAATATATTTTCTCACACTTCCAACACATTGCAACCACAAATTGTAGCCCCTTGATGTTAGTGTATTCTCACCATTCAAAAACTACTTAAAACAACATAGGAGTATATGGCTCTCTACACATCCTCAACTTGACATTGGAAGGGAAGAGTTGGCAACACTTGCCAACAAATCTTTTGCACAAGCTTTGACTCCTAGTAATATTGCAAGTGGTTTTAGAAGAATGGGAATTTGGCCATTAGATCGACATGCAATTGACTTGGATATGGGGCCATGCCAAGCTTTCATGGTTGAAAACCAAAGAACCACTTTGGGAGCATAAATAGAGGGTGAGACAACTAATGATGAGGCACAATTCATTGTAGTGGAGATGTGTTTGAGGATAGTAGGTTGCAATGAGGAAAAATTAAATAGTTAGTGGAAACATTTTCTAGAAGCAATCCCCCAAATCCAATAAACGAAGAAGGATATTGCACAGAAAAAAATGAGGCAGTAGAAATTGAAAATGAACCAACACTTCAAACATGTAATCAGCCAACTAAAAATGAAGAGAGTCTAAATTGCAAGATGTTACTTTAAACCTAGGGTTGCATCTGAATTTTTTTCAAGGGGATGAAGGGATGTACATGCCATCACCACCACATGTTGATCCTAAAGAGGTCATCCATTACTTCACGAATGGGAGAAATTGGGATGTAAATGATGAAGTGGATGGAGTGGAAGGTAATGACTCAAGAGATGAAGAAGCTAACTATGTGTCATGCACACAAGTCGATGATCAGCAACTAGTAGGCAGGAGAAGCATTTTTTACAACTCCTAATGCAAAGAATGCACTAATCATCTAATAGAGGTCGCAATGGGGTGCTACGCCTAAGTAGGCAATCTCAAATTTTGACATCGGATGATTTTTTCAATTTGTTGAATGAACAAGAGGCACATAAACGAAGAAACCAAGAATTGAAGCAAAGGAAAAGGGAGCAAATCGCTGAAAAGAAGGTAGAAAGAGAAGCAAACCTGGCACAGAGGGAGGCAAAGAGATTGGAGCGTGCTGCAAAAAAATAGAAAATTGCAGAGAACAAGTTGAGGCAATGACATCAAAAGGAGTTTGAAAGGGAGCAAGCAAAGATTGCTCGACAGTTGAAGGAAACCCAAAAGCAGGTGGAAAGAGTAGAAAGAAACAAAAGTAAGATTACTCCTACAAATCCTCTTCCAACTCAAAATCTAGTTTTAAGGGACATGATTAACATTTTTTCTCCATCCTTTACTACTTTTAGCCACCTACAAAATGTGTCTTTTGAAGGCTACTCTCAACATTTAAAGCTCAGTCCAGAGGAAAATCATGCATTGCTTACTATAGAGTGGTTGAGAGGATAAATATTTTTTTTACATATTTACTCTTGGTTGAATATTACATGCATGCCTATGATTTAATAGGTTCACATAGCTTGATAGATATAAAGTTTGAACTAGATCTCATTAGATACATTTAAATTCAAATTTGTTTTCTAGTTTTGAAACTTGAAAATTTTACCTTTAATTTAAATATATATATTTTTTTAGTTTTGAAAAAATTTCAATTTAAAGTTGTGTAGTTCATTATGTAATTTTGTTTTAATGATATGCAGATCTCTATCTATTTATATATATCATGGCTGATGAGGGATCTCATCATTCCCATCGTTCTGAGCGAGAAGCTCAAACTAGATCAAATATATTTTAGGATAGTATTGTTAGATTGGACAATGCTCTAAAATGTTTAGAGCAAACAATTCACAACTCCCCCAATTTGGCTAATCGAGATAGATTAGTCACTATTAGACAAGAGATTATGAAGATGATTGAGACAATTCGATCATACAATCCTTATGATGAAATCAGCATTGAACAATTTTATTTTTCTCTTGCTAGGAGTGTTACTGGCACAGTGAAACATAGAGAAGTTGCCAAATTAGTTTCAGGTGAAAATGTGTTATCCATGTTCCCATTTTATAGAGGAAAAAATAAAATTAGAGGATATATGGTTATGAGGTGTGAAGATCCTCTTGTTGCGCCATTCATATACCCTAGATGGTTGGCAGCACATCATAGATGGCCTCACAATGATGAGCTGCCATTGTATTTTGTCAAACAGTTATATGCAGAATTTCATTTACATATAGAGGTGGACTACACATCTTATCCTGAGCATGTTGGCCAAGGTAAAGGTCATTTTTATGACAAACCACAGTTTAGACCTTCAAATTTTCCACCGCCTGTGGACAAGAGGGCATTAGTTGGCCCAAACCTTTTGGTTTTACCAAAACATTTGGAATTGGCAGCAGCAGGGGAGGTAGCAACAGGGTCCACTCAGAGTCAGATTTTTGAAAACATTGCCTCTATTACGACGCAGATTGATCAGATTTCATCTGATCGAGTTGGTAGATATTTATTACGCCCACGGATCAACCTTCCTCCCACTGAGGCTACATCTGCATCGTATGATCCATTTATTAGTGCCGATCTACCTACTCTTGCAGATGTCGAGCATATGACCCACACGACTCTGCGTAATACATGTAGACTCTCAATTTTGGATTTACTAGCAGCATATCAGGTTATCAGTGAGGACCATGGGATTGCTCTTGATAGGGTACCAGAATTTATTAGACAACGATATCCTCATACAGATATGAGCCACAATGTGGCAAATGCAGCTCAGGATATTCCACATCAGCCTACAGAATCCCATGCACATCATGTTTCTGTTGATCCTTTAGCTTGCCCAGGTGGTCATCAGGATGTTACAGGTCACGTTGAGGCTACTGCGACACCTGATCCTGTCCATGGGACATATAGTCGACTTCTTTTTGCTACTGATACTGTACATGCTACAGGGCCCCCTACGATGTCTTTACATTCTCGTGATCTTAGTGACATTGGTAGAGCTTTCAAGCAGGCACAACAGGTACTTTCAATTTATAATTTAAATACATGTATATATTTTTAAAATTGTGTTCTAAAAATTTATGTAATGCATTTTAAAAACTTCTAGGGGTTTAACTCTTGATTGAAATTGTGTACTTGAAAATTTTAAGCAGTATGGTGAATTCCCAGACTTTGGAAATTTGGAGCATGATGGCAATCCCATGCAGTATGCAGATGAGGTACATTTAAATTTAATTTTAAAAAACTAATTACTCAAGATGTTTTAAGTTTGAACACATTGAACTCAAGTACATTGTAAAATTTTTAGATAATTTTACATATATGTGTACTTGAACACATGCAGGGGTTGGGACGAGGCTCAGGACACAGATCGGGAGATATTGGATCCAGACATGGATCCACACATCTTGGATCAGCAGAGCGATCGGTCCATGGATCGAGGGAGAGGTCGAGGGAGAGATCGAGCCATGCATCGAGGGAGAGGTCGAGGGAGAGATCGAGCCATAGATCTGATGATTCTATTCATACCAGACATCCCTCTCTTTGAGATTTGTTTTATAGTATTACATGTCTGAGATCATTTTATTATATGTTGGGGACACTTTTTATGATTTATGTATTGAACATTTGGACGTGTTACATACTTATGTTTTATGGTACACATATATATACTTGTTATAATTTACATGTCACATTCATACAATTATGTTTTATGGTTTGAATCTTAGAGGTTTGTTATATACGTGCATTATTATGGTTTGATGAACTCACTTACATTACATCTATAAGTACCTTTATTTAAATTTAAATTATGGTAACTTGTTCAAATGCACTTCTTGTACATATATAGATAACTAAATACATTGTGAAATCAAAATGTTGTCCACTCCACTATCTAATGGTTGCTATTTGTAAATTTAAAAAGATGGACATGTACATGTAATTAATTTAAATAAATAGTTAAAATGAATTTTTCTTTAATAAATAGGTCAAGAAATAGAAAAAACTGAATGCATATATGCTTGAGATTAATGCTATACATGTTTTAAAGTAGAACATAAAAATGCAATCGGAAATAGATGATAGTTAGATTGAATTCTTTAAAGCTCTAAATGTTCATTTTTAAAGTCAGTAAAAGTTATTTATACATTTAAATTGTGCATATATCATGCTCTACATTAACCTAATTTCTAATTCCATATAATCTAATACACATGTTCATTTGAATGTGCATGCAAAGAATTCTTGAACTAGATGATGAGCTATACTTAAGAATGAACCATATAATTCAAATAAAGCATGCAAGCTATTAGTGGAGATGAATGTAAATGAAATCAAATTTCTAGTTTTGAAAGTTTAAGAATTCCATGTGGAACATTTATATATATGTAATTAGAAATTGATATATATAATTAAATCTTGAAAGACATGCACATTTATTATTAAATTAAAAATTGATGACAATTCTATATAAATTAAAAATTGATCAAGTAGATCTCTTGGATGACAATTCTATATATAAATTAAAAATTGATCAATTCATATTTAATTGTACTGGAAAGATGGACCAAATTACAAGACTAATGAAGTTATGTTCATTCCTAGAGAAATATACTAAAAGTTACGTTTTATAGGCATAAAAATATTTTATATATAAATAAAGTACTAAAGATGAGAGGAATAGAGATTACATCCTTATTTTTTAAGGTTGGACTATGAAATCACAAAAAAAAGCTATAAATAGCTTGATAATTCAAATTGGGTTCTAATATAGAAACCTTATATTTTTGTAGATGTTACTAGTGTATTAGCATCTTGGTCTTGGAGAAGGAAATATATATAATCTCTCATATATGAGTTTTGAATTAAAAATAAATATTTAAATGAGTGTATTGTGTTGGGATAAAAGGATTTTATAAAAATATTTACTAAATAAAATCTATTTTATCAAAGAAAGAAAAGTTCATGTATATTAGAACAAAACAAAGATTCATCTTTTAATCAATAAATGACAACACAAGGTTACTCATATTAATAAATTTATAATTTTCTAGTGATTGATTGAAATATTTTAAAAATAAATAAATAAGCTATAATATATAATGAAGCTTCAAATAGTATTTTTGGTGTTATAGATGGTGGCATGTCTCCTAGAGAGATAAACTTCTTCTAGATCCACCTCTAAAACAATAGAACTTGTTGTTGATGATAATAGGATATGGAATTTCTACATTTGGGAATTAGATATGACTTGGAAGATGTAGGTAGCTCATGGTATCAAGCTATACATGGTAAACAAAGCTAAATTGATGCCAATAGGATATGGAATTTCTACATTTGGGAATTAGATATGACTTGGAAGATAATAATAGGATATGGTAAACAATTAGAACTTGTTGTTGATGATAATAGGATATGGAATTTCTACATTTGGGAATTAGATATGACTTGGAAGATGTAGGTAGCTCATGGTCTCAAGCTATACATGGTAAACAAAGCTAAATTGATGCCAATAGGATATGGAATTTCTATATTTGGGAATTAGATATGACTTGGAAGATATCACTATGATTCACTACAATGTTCATATATTCCAATGCACCTTAAGGTGAACAAGAAAGGACAAACCAAGAGAACCTGGATACAATCTAACATTAACAAAATGGATAAATAATTTAGTTCTATACTTAAAAGATAGGAGCTAATATTCTTAAGTAAATTTGGATGTATGGTTGAGATGGATACATGAAAATCCAAATGATCATGTAAAATTATTGAATGTCGTGCATTAGTAATGTATAAAAAATAAAGAAAACTAGAGACAACATTTATGTCTAGATTCTTCACCACTTGAAAACACCAAATCAACTAGATAATTTTATACAAGTTTGTGGAGTTGAATGTTCAAATGAAATGAAAGATTTGAATGTGAACTTAAGAATTCCATGGAACATAAATAAATTTAAATGCAAAATTGGAACATGTATATAGGTGGAGTTGAACAAATATTTAAATTCAAAGATTTGAAAGTGAGTTTAACAATTCCATGTGTCAAACATAAAAATTTACAATCAAGGAATCTAGAGAGATGATATAAAGGAATTTCTAGAGAGATTCTCAAGAGTGAAGGTTTAAAAGAATGAACCATGTCCAACATGTAAAAATGCAATTGGAAATTTAGATGATTTAAAGGAATTTAGGCAAAATGTAAATTAAAACATTTTTAAAGTCACTGGGTTTTGTAGATCAAGCATATATATGATCTAACATATACATGTAACATTCTAAAAAAAAACCATTCTAAATCATGTCACATGTCCAATCAATACAAATATATAAATTATCTAGATTTGGAGTCATAAATGTGTACACATGTATCCAAAAAACAACTTAAAGCTCCTGGTACATAAAATCTGGATCCTCTCTATCTTTAATTATCTCTAAAATCTTCTCATGATCTTCAATAGGCAACCTCCACTTTTGTTTGGCACGTCCTCTTTTAGGTAAAGTTTCTAAATTTATTTTTGTTGCCAAAACTAAGTGACTGTAATGTAGAACCTTTTGTCCTAGCCTATAATCAACAAATATAATACCATTTTTATCTATCTTTATTTGTTGATAATATGTGCCTTCAATAACGACTGATCCAATGGGATACTCTTGTCCATCACCATCTGTCATCGATTCGAACAATTTCTTTTTGGTTGTGTACATCTTAGTAGATAGTAATCTACACCTTCCACATTTTCAGGATCTGCAACTACAATGAAAATATCTCCTGTACACACACCACATATTTACATATTTAAGTAAATTATACATTTAAAAGTTGTAAAAATTTATATTTTATATTTGAAACTTACTTAAACATAGAATATATATATATATAATTTAAATCTTGATTTTAACTAAATTAATCAATTTGGACATACCTATAACAACTAAATCAGATACACGTTCGTAATCAGCTGAATATAGTGGATCATAGACATCAACATTGTCATCTTCAACAAAAGGAGGCATTGATATTAATTGTTTCATTTCCCATTGTGAAACATACCCATCTCTAATATTCTCACATTGATCAATATTTGCATTGTCCTCAATGCAATCAATACAAAAACATGATTTTTCTCTCACATTCATTGCATAAGGCCTACTACTCCCCGTTGTCATGATTTGATGTAGATTTCTAATACCATGAATTGCTTGACAATTATAAGGATTTGATCGATCAATATTTGTTTAAATTCAAACTTGAAAATTCAATTTGAAATCATGTATGTACTTGAACTTTGAAATTAAAATTTTTAAAATAAATTTTGACTAGACATACATACCTGTAACTTCCCAAAAATATCGTGTGTTGTATGTTGAGTCGCGAGCAGAAAAATGACTTTTGCACCATTCAACAATTTCGTTTGCATTCCGTATGGCATTACCTACAAGTTACAGACAAGTTGGCACAATTTGTCACCTATTACTTTCAAAGAACTTAAAAGAAAATTTAATTTAGTTAAATTAAATATATATATATATACATATCTAATCTTTTAAAAAGTATGAAGCTAAATTGGGCATACCAGCAAGTTCATGTTGACAAAGTGCACGCTTCACACATGCTCCTGCTCCATCGTGCTCTCCTTTTCCATGTCCATTCTCATAAAAATTCCACAAAAAATTGGTGTTGCGTCTAGCATGTTGACTACATAACCAAACAAAGGCTTTTGCAGACTTAAATTATCCTGTGAAGTTACAAATAATTAAACACTTGAAAACCTTGAATTATCTTCAAAAAACAATTTAAGTCTCAAAGTTTTAAAAGTAAATATAAATTAATTAAAAATAATTTAAAAACCAATGTACTTACCAGCACATCCATCAGACCATATCCAATGTTGTTCTTGATTTATGCCATGTCGTCTTAGGTCTTCAAAAAACATTTTGAAACAATGAGCTACATAGCTTCTATCATGATTCGTATCATCACTGATATAAAAGTGAACCTCTTTGATGATAATTCTATCATCTTTGCTACTTTCTATTCCATCGACCGCTAACTCTGCATGCCTATAGCAAACTTGCATGAAGATTGCAACTTGCTCTGAATGATAATATTGACTTTGAATCTCAGTTTGAGGACTAAATGTATAGTTCTCAGAGAAATCTACAATAGAGAGAATACAACCTGGTGGAAAACAATTCTTTGAATAACGAAATTGTTTAGATTGCCATCTTGCACCATGACAATGTTGGATATGTGGATATATGATATTGCGAAATTTACTCATGAATTCATTGTAAGGCAATCCACTCTCTTTGACAACAATTTTTTTGGCCTCAACTCCTGACTTCGTTAAGTATGTCTCATATTGAAATCTCTTCCAAGTAACTTGCATTTCATTATTGTCAACATGTAAAAGATTCTTCAAATCTCCACAATCATTACATACATTTTTTATACACTGAACGTTGAATTCATCCGAATTTTTTGATTTTTCACATAGAAGAGACTTCACAAATTGTGTTGTGCTTCCAGGGATGGCTAAATTTCGATCAATTGTTGCCATAACTTTTCTATATGATTGTAGGTGTAGATCAAATTCAACATGATTTCAACAACAAGAAGTTTCACGTACTTTATTTATACATACAAATGATGGTCGTAGTGTTTCAAACATCCTTTGACAAATCTTCACATTTAAAAATTCTTGTTTAAATGCTTCAAAAAGTTCACTTTGTGTTGTATCTATAAAATGTTTTGGATGAGAAATTTTTCTACCATCATCACCTATTATTTGTATAGTATCCCTTCTATTGGAAGAAACACGAGAGTGGGTGGTCCAATATTCAACAACTTGTTTCTTTACATCTTCTAAAATTCTATCTTTTTGAGGAAACCTACAAAATATTTACCTAATTTTTCTCAAATTTTCCATCTATTTCATCTCTCTTTTCAATATATCTTTGAACAGTTCTCCTAGAAACATTTAGTAATTCAGAAATTGTTTGAACTTGTCTTCTATATGATAATTTCTTACTAGAAATTACAGTCATCAACGCTCTACGTGCAGCACTTAAATCACTAGACCGACTCTTCTTTTCAATACATTTTAATGCTTCTTGCAGGTTTTCAACAATTGTTTGTTTTAAATCTGATGACTTTTTCCTATTATCAACCCCTAACAACTCCAAAATAGGGGTCATTTCTTTTCATCTAAATAACTTTGCAATTAACTGTGCTCTTCCAATTAAAGATTTCTCTTCAAAAAATTCATCCCATATTTTTTTAGAGTGTAATTTCAATGTGCTTTCAGATAACATATCTTCAGATGAAATATTATTTAAAAGAGAATCTTCATCCATCTCCATCAAATTTTCCATACCATAGTCCAAAACATTTATATTAGTATTAGATTCAGTTTGTTCTTGTACCTGTACATCACCTTGATCATCAATATTTTCCATGGGTTGTTGTTCAATAGATGTTCCTTCATCAGCTTTTCTCTTTCTTTGTCTTACTCGTGTTCGTTCATACTTCCTCGATCTAGTCCTTCGATTTGCCATCACAAATTACACTCAAATTTGAATGATTGCCTACATAGAAATTTGTACACACATAAGCTTTCCATGAAACATGTACATGTAATATAGCATAAATATTTTAAAAAACTTGTAACTAGATGCAAAACATAAAATATTTTTAATTGAATAATGAATATATTTCTACATATATTTATTTGATGTTAATATTTTAATAAAGAAAAAGTGAAAACAAACTTCAAATGCATTTTCAATAAAAAAACATAATCAATTAAATAAATTAAAGATCAACACACCTTAAAAATATTTCTCCTCTTCTCCAAATGCCTTTTTTTTCGTCGAAATACGTCTTGTAAATTGCCTTCCAAAATGTTGAAATAAAGCTTTTTTAATTGAAAATAGTTGAAAATTTTTTGAAATATTTGTTATTTTCTAATTTTTTTAATTTGATAAATTGGGAAAAAAACAACTTTGTTTTATATCATTAATTTTCGGCCGAGTAGTTATCGACCGATAAATTTTCGAGCGATTACTTTTCGGCCGACCCGTTTTCGGCCGATAGGGTTTCGGCCGAAACCTAGTCGGCCGAAAATGTCTAGTTGGCATCCTACATGGCAGCTTACTCATCATTTTTCAAATTTTTCTGAAACATTCATTTTTGGCAGAGTATTTCTCTAGTCAGATTGATGTTTTTGCAAAAAATAAAAATACCCTTTTGTAGAGCTTGAAGTGTAGAATCCAAATATAGAATTTTTATAATATTTTGATTAGCTTTGATATCTTTTATTATTAAAATAATGCAAGTAGGTTTTAAAAATTAAAAAAGAGGCTGATTTGATATTAAAAAAATGATAGTAAAATTTATTAAAATATTTTAAATATTATATGAGGCATAAGAGGAGAAAGTCTACTTCAAAAGGGTATATTTCTTTTTTTTTAAATGACTGAAAAATTTGAAATTAGTTGACGGTCCGTCAAAACTGTCAAATTCTGACATGTTTGACTTTAGAACATTATTACGGGAAAAATATACATCAAAATGTGATTTTTTTTTCCATGCACAGGATATTGAAATTACCTATTTGGAAAAAAAAAAAAGGAGAAATGAAGTTTTTTTCATTTTATTTCTTGACGGTCCGTGAAGTCACTCTTTTATGAAATTTTCAGCATTCCAAAATTTGTCCTTAAATTGATAAAAACATAATAAAAACAATTTTTTTTTAATTTTTAAAAATTACAGGAATAAACTACACCAAAAGTTCTACATTTTATTAGTTTACACCATTTTGAAATTCAAAACATAAAGACCACTTTTATGTGGTCGAAGTTCAGAATTTTTTTTGCTGTTAGCCGATTCCTTTATAAAGTGTGACACATGTTTGTGCTTTTACTCCCCAAGCCGTGGGTATTACCTAGTTTCAACTCAAAATCATCTCCAAGTGGCACTTTTCCCCTAAACTCCACCAGTTTCAAGTGATCATATTCATCCATCTTCAATTAAATGTAAATTCACACATATTTTATGTGCAACACTAATTATATATGGAGAAACTTAATATATATAATGCAAGATGCGCCATCTAATTATATATGGAGAAAATTAATAGATATAATATAGAACAATGATTATTTTCTCAGAAGTAATTACAAAAAAATATAATACTTTGTGTTTGTTTCTATAAATCATACAAATACAAACAAAGTATTGTTAATACAAATACAAAGTATTGCAATAATATAGAACTTGAAAAATTAGTATTTGACAAGTTCTAATACAAATACTTGTATATCTTCTTCATTTTCTCCCAATTTTCTTGATTTTAAAACCTCTTCTCAAAATAATAGTCCTAAGAATTTTATTAGCCTAAGCTCCCTTTCATGTTATTATTCCCCATTCAATGTTACATGTCAAGATTATCCTATTACAACCAAAAATATCAATACAATTTGTTGGTGTTCCAAATCGAACAATTCAATGAATCCTATAGACTAGCCACTTTCTAATGATCAGACTCAATGGTGGATTTGGCCAACTGACAAGATTCAGTCAAAGACTGAGATCTTTTGCACTTCTGGCTCTATAGGACCAAGGTGGGTCAACCTCTACAATTCCTAAAGACTTTAATGCAATTATGCACAGATATTGCTTTTTATAGCAGATAACTCCCAATGAAAATAAACCAAGGAAAGCATTGACAACCTCAAATTTGGCTACATTCTTGGTATTTCAATACTCACTTAGTAATTGGGGGTAGAACACTAAACCTCAACCAAACAACAAGGATTTAAAATGATTTTGAATTTAAACTTGTTTCTGAGATGCATAAAGCTAAATGATAGATTAGTGCCTAATTCTGGGCCATGGAGTCAAATGCATAAAATCAATTCATCAACAAATGAACATCAACTAGTGAATTTACAACTGTTAATGTATTACACTACTAGATCCACTCCTGTTTTAATCAAATTCTCCTTATCAAATCCAACCTACACACTTAAAATCAAAATTATCTGCTCAAAGTCTTTTAACCATTTCATTGAAACAAAACCATGAACAGAGAAAACAATCTCAAGAAATTTGAGATGACAAACTCAAACATACTCTGTATTATTGAATTCATATGATCTAAGATGTACAAATATGAAGACAATTTGATGACATTTATGAATTTCTTGCACAAACTAGCTGATATTTACTCATGAAATCAACAATTACAGTTTACAGACTCAACTAATGACTCAAATTCAACATTTCTCTATCTACCCAACCCCACACAAGAATTCATAACCCTTTACAAATGAGAATAGAAGAGAAGATATAGAAGAATAGAAGGCTCTAGAAGTTGATCTGTTGAAGACATCTGGCAACAACATCCACCGTTAATCAACAAAAATGAAAAGAATCACTCCTCTCTCTTCCTTGCAACAAACTTTGCCTCTCAATTTTTCCTTTGCTCCAAGTTGTTCAACAACTGAAAATTTCCCCATGTGGAGAATTTCACTCCATTTACCCAGCAGCTGAAAAATTATCTCTGCTCATGCAAAATCCCGTGAAAGCCTTTCATTTTGCCCTTTTACAATGTTGTGGTTGCACTCTACAATTGCATATTCACTTTACCTTCAGTAAGTAAAATATTCTCACTTTGCACTTTAAAATACTTGCTTGTGCTGGCTGCAAAATATTTTACCCCCATGCTATTTCACGTGCTATTATAAATTTTGCATTTTAACAAAAAAATTTTTACCCCATGTCTCCTTTTAATTTTCCACAGTTGATGGCTCTTTACACATCATATTATTAGGTATTCTCCTATGCTTCATTCTTACGGTGAAGACATTTAAAAACATCTGTCAGGCTAAAAAAATTCACCATGCCCTCAATATTTCAAATATTTTTCCTTT
>VDFB02281492.1:881579150-881629570 GCA_007258455.2 Sequoia sempervirens | reverse complement strand
GTATGTATGTATGTATGTATGTAACCTTGCAATTATATGTATACACAAATACACGTATACATATATCTATACAAGTACATATACATACATCTATATGTACGTAAATATATATGTAAACCAAAATAAAATGATGGTAAAGAATGGGATACTGAATTAAAAAACATTAGTCATATGCAATAATCAGAACCAAAATGAAGTTTAATGGGTGTAATGATTTTGGTGTATGTTGCTAAAGTTTGGTGATTAATGTGTAGGTGTGATTTGTAATAGGCACCAAAATAATTTTAAAAGTTGTTAACATGAATTAGACCCATTGACTTTTGAGTGGATTTGAATGATAAAATAGTCATAATTGCATGTTAATAGATACACAATTAGCACCCTTTTCTATTTTGCAATGTATATTAGTGATTTTCTGTATAATTATATGTATACATACATATATATACAAATATATATGTATATGTGTGTATACATATAATTACACAGATAAATGTATACTTATATAATTTTTTGTACATACATATGTTTGTTGTTGTCTACTCTCCATAGTGTGAGATAACAACAAACATCATTCTCCTTTTAGAATGCAAACAATGGTACTCCTAGGTTTGTTGGTTGTTTCAATAATGATTTCAACTTCTTTTTACTGCTTTCAACATTTCTTATCTGACACTTTATGGCTTACAATGTATAGGATCACTGATAATCATGGCACCAAGGCAGAACAAGTAAATATCGAGTGGGAGGCGCTTAATTAGAGTACCTCATGGAGTGAGGTTCAATGTTCTAGATGTTGTTAATGAAGAGCTAATAGTCAACATCAACGGGGATGTTATTTCTGAAAATGTAGAATAGACAAATGAAATGATGCTTTTGAAAATTTTGTTCATAATACTAAGGTAGAAATGGAACCACCACCTGCTGACTACGTGACAACCCCAGATTTGTATGTGGAAAGTTGGAATATGTATCACATGGAAAAAGCCATTGCAGATGTTGAGGACAATCGAATGCCAATCAGAGGTTGAACAATCAAATGGGGAATCTTGCCTAGCAGTTTGAGGGTGTGGCTCAATGGTGTGACATCCACAAAAGGGAAGGGGCCACGAATAATCGTATTTGATGAAGAAGAAGCTAAAATTGTGCAGCTTTGTAAAGACATGGCTAATATTGGCCATGGCCTTCAAGTTTCACAACTTAAGTCAATGGTGGCCCAAATGGTTAGAGTGAGGCCTAACCCATTCACAAATGGGATATGAGGGAGGTCATGGTGGGTTGGATTTTGATGCAGGAGCATCTAGTGGTGTAAGGGCAATCTTGTATCACCCAAAAATAGTTAAATTTCAAGTTTCTTAGTTTTTAGATGTTTTTACATTTTTTGATACCCTTTTCATCATAATGAAATTCCCAATTTATGGTTTTTATTTTCTATTCCTAGGTTGAAAGATATTACAGTTTTAGTTTCCCATATTTGCACCTGAAAATCATCCGAGTTAGATTTGAGGCACTTAGAGTTCCCGGATAAGCCTCAAAACTTGCTGAAATCAGCGTAGTGGATTTAAGCATGTTATTTACTTTGAGACTTTTAAAATGGTTCAAACGGTTCGTGAATCGGAGTCCCGGATCAAAAGTTATCGCCTCGGGAAGTTGGCGCACTTTCTAGAAGATACGATTGCAAATGTTCTTTTGAAATTTAAACTTCAATTTGTAATTTTTCGGTGCCAAACTGCCTAAACTCAAATTTGAATGTTGTTTTGGCTCCAAAATAAAGATGAGCTCTATTTATGGGCGGGTTTCTAATTTTTGGGTGACTTTTTGGGGACAAGCTCGCATATTGCAAAAGGGTGATTCTGTAACTTTTTGTAACTTGCATGTGTTGTAGAACTTGGGAATTTGAGATCCTCTGCATGTAAGAAGCTCCATTTTCTGAATAATAAAATTATTCTCTTGTTGTGGGTTATTTTCTAAGTCTCGGGTTGCGCCCTCATCAAGTGGTATCAGAGTGAGGTTTTCTTGAGAATGTGGATAGATCGCCAATCGTGAGGCAGTTCGCACCAGGACTGTGGTTGTGGGTCGAGGTCAAGAAAGATGCCTCCAAGAGTGATGCCTGGTAGGCATGGTGGTGCTAGAGGTGGTTGAGGCGGCAGAAATGTTAGTGGAAGAGATGCACTAGCAGCCCTCCAGAGACAGATTGACGCATTACAAGAGCAGTTGAGAAGAGGGTTAAACCCGAGGGAGGAAAGTGAGGATGAAGGAGAGGAAGAAGGTTCAAATGTAGAAGAGGAAGAAGAAGAAATTGATCAAGACTAAATGCGGCTAATAAGGGCCATTTTGAAGATCAGGAAAAGATCCAGAGCAAAAGTCCCCAGTTATTCCAGACATCTGAACTTGGAAGAGTTGATCGAGTGGATCAATGAGCTAGAAGAATATTTTGAGTATGAGGAAATAGAGGACCTAGATGGGGTTAAGTTTACGAAAATGAAGCTGAAGGGCCATGCCAGTATTTGGTGGAAAGAGGTCCAGTTGGAAAGAAATTGAGGAGGAAAAGGAAATATCACCAAATGGGATAGTATGGTAGAGAAATTGAAGAAGCAGTTCATACCAGTGGACTATGAGTTAGATATGTTGAAGAAATTGCAAGGGTTAAAGCAAGGAAGTAGATATGTGAAAGAATATACTGAAATTTTTTACAAGATAGTCATTAGAATGGGCCACACAAAGGCCAATAAGGAGAAGGTAGCCCGATATCTTAATGGGTTACGATTGAGCATTCAGGAAGAGTTAAGCCTAGTCAGGATGACCACCATTGAGGATGTGTATCAGTATGCTCTGAAAGTGGAAGAGAAGTTGAACAAAATATTTGATGGCAAGAAAAAAGGATGAGGAGGTCAAAGTGGAAAGGGCAGTGGAAGACCTTCAAGAAGCCGAAATGATGATGAAAAGAAAAGTGAAGATGTGGGTACTAGCTGAAGCCAAAGGAATGACAACTTCTACCGCCCTCGTGATCAAAACAGTGGTGATCAAAGAGGTAGAGGATGAGGGAGATATGGACAAGGATCTGGAAGAGGTGGTTTCAAAGGAATGTGTTTCCAATGTGGTGAAGAAGGGCATCGAGCCTATGAATGTACACAACACCAAGGAAGGGCAGACAAAAGGCCAGAAGGTTGTGGAAGGGTTGCACATGCAGATGAGGAGGCCTAATCTGAACATTCAGATGATGCTGAAAGGGGAGAAGCCCTAGTGATTAGGAGAGCCTGGTGGTGAGAAAGGGCGAGTAAGAGGAAGAATCTGATTTTGCACAAGGTGTAAAGTGTGAAGAAAAAATGTTGTGATGTCATTATTGATGGTGGGAGCACCAATAATCTGGTGTGTCGAGAAAGAGATGGTCACAAAGTTGAAGGCGAAGAGGAAAGGCACCCACATCATTATCAAATTGCCCTGATTACGAAGAGAAAGACCACAGGTTTTGGTCAATAGGCGGTGATGCCTAGTAAAAAGTTCAAGATCGGGAGTTACCATGATGAGGTACTCTGTGATATCATCCCCATGGATGCATGTCACATGTTGGGGAGGTCGTGGCAGTTCGATAAGCGAGCTATACATGATGGCCATGCAAACACTTATTTCTTGACAAAAGATGGGGTTCATCACAAGTTGAAACCCCTGAAAGAGACCGAAGAAAAAGTATGCAGTAGTGCTAGAATTTGTTATACAGATGAAAGAAAATTTTTAGAAGGTATGAAGCATGAGTGTGTATGTAATACATTGATTCCTAGAGTGAGTAAGGAGGATAGTGAAAGTTCCAAAATTTTGGGATGTTGGACAGAGTTTAGGATATTGTTTACGATAATACGAGGGTTTACCATAATAAGGAATCGGAGTCATCAAATTGACTTGATTCTAAGAGCGATTTATGAAATAAGGTAGGTCATAGAATGAATCCCGGCCAGAAAATGAGGAGTTGAGCAGGCAGGTTCAAGAAGTTGTTGAGAAGGAGTTTGATAAAGAAGTTTGAGTCAGTAATGCGGTACCTGTAGTACTAGCACCAAAGAAGGATGGGGAGTGGAGGATGTGTATAGGTCGAGGCCATAAACAAGATAACAATCAAGTACAGATTTACCTTGCCAAGGATGGATGACCTAATGGACTGTTTAAGTGGAGCTCAGTACTTCACAAAGATTGATCTAAAGAGTGGATATCACCAGATCCGGATTCGAGAGGGTGACGAATGGAAGACTGCCTTCAAGACCAAAGAGGGCCTGTACGAGTGGTTAGTCATGCCTTTGGGCTAACCAATGCATCGAGCACATTCATGCGGCTCATGAACAAGGTACTAAAAGGATTTCTGGGAAGTTTTTTTATTGTGTATTTAGATGATATTTTGATTTTCAGTAAGACGTTGGATGAGCATCTAATGCACCATTGAGAAAAGGAAACCTTTGAGAAGTTAAGAGAAGAAGCGTTGATTAATCCCGAAGTCGCAGTTTTGGTAGAGAGGTTAGTGTAGCAGGGTTTGTTGTCTGTGAGAAGGTCTCAAGATGGACCTAGAAGGTGAAGGCTAATGGAATGGCTGCAGAGAAGCTGCTACCGAAGGTGAGATCTTTCCATGGTTTGGCTAGTTTTATAGAAAGTTCATTAGAAACTTTAGTAGTATTTGTGGACCCCTGACTGAAACAATGAGAGGAGATAGAAAAGAATTCAAGTGGAGTAGTGGAGTGGCAAAAAATTTTGAGCTTTTGAAGTAGAAGGTGACATAGCAACCTATTCTAGCCCTCCCAAATTTCAACAAGGTGTTTTAGGTGGATTGTGATCGTCTTGAGTGGTTGTGCCATTGGAGCCATGTTGAGCCAAGAAAGTAAGCCCATTGCCTATTTCAGTGAAAATTTAAATGATGCCAAGAGAAAGTATTATGTATATGATCAAGAATTTTATACAATAGTTCAAGCATTAAAGAAATGGAGACATTATTTGTTGTTGAAGGAATTTGTTCTATATACTGATCATCAGGCCTTGCAGTACCTAAATAGTCAGGGAAAATTAAATCAGAGGCATATGAAATGGGTAGAGTTTTTGCAGAGTTATACCTTTATTTTGAAACATAGGAGTGGGAAGTCAAATAGGATTGCAGATGCCTTAAGTAGGAGGCATACATTGATGACAAAGATGCAAATTGAAGTGGTTGGGTTCAATGAACTTAAGAGACTGTACCCAGAAGATCCTAATTTTGCAGAGGCTTGGAAAGCTTGCAAGGAACCTGTTACAGTGGACAAGACAAGGTGGCTAGATTTCATAATCCAGGATGGCATGTTATTTAAGGGAAGTCAATTGTGTATCTCGAGGAGTTCCATGAGAGAGAACCTGATAAAGGAGAAGCATAGTGGAGGAATGGTAGGATATTTTGGTCAGGATAAGACCATTGTCATTATCAGTATTGGCCTCGGTTGTCACAAGATGTGAAGAAGTTTGTACAAATCTGTAGGGTATGTCAGATGGCTAAAGGAGTGAGTCAAAATATAGGCTTATATCAGCCCTTACTTGTACCAAAGAGGCCGTGGGAGGATATAAGTATGGACTTTGTTCTTGGTTTGCCCAGGACACAACGAGGGAATGATTCATTCTTTGTGGTGGTTGATAGGTTTTCGAAGATGGCACATTTATTCCATGTCAGAAGACCCATGATGTAGTCCACATTGCTAACTTTTTCTTCAAAGAGGTGGTGAGGCTAAATGGTATGCCAAAGAGTATTGTTTCAGATCGTGACACCAAATTTGTGGGGTACTTTTGGAGGACCTTGTGGAAGAAGTTGAAGACAAAGTTGAAGTTCAATTCTGCACACCATCCACAAACAGATGGGTAGACAGAGGTTGTTAACATGAGTCTGGGTAACCTACTGAGATGTTTGGTAGGAGATAAACACAAGGGATGGGACTTGATCTTACCATAGGCATAATTTTCTTACAATAATTCTGTCAACCAAACCACTAGTAGATCACCATTCCAAATTGTGTATGGAGGTAGCCCCAAAACAACTCCAGAATTGAGGAAGATGGACCAAGAGAAGAAAATAAGTGCTGAAGCCGAAGATTTTGCAGAAAACATCAAGGAGATACATGAGAAGGTAAGAGAACATACTAACAAGATAAATATGCAGTATAAGGCTAAGGCAGATAAGAAGAGGAGGTATAAGGAGTTTCTGATTGGTGATGAAGTGATGGTCCACTTGAGGAAAGAAAGGTTTCCAGTGGGAACATATAACAAATTGAAGATGAAGAAGTTTGGTCCCTATAAAATTTTGAAGAGGCATGATTTAGGGAATGCATATGAGGTAGAGTTGTCGGATGGATTCAACATTTCCCCTATGTTCAACATTTCAGATTTGACAGAGTATCATGAAGGTGGCACAGAGAAAGTACTAACGATGGAATAGTGGAAAGTACTAACGATGGAATAGTGTGGGATTTCAGCACCTACTTTAGGAAAGGTGGAGATTGAAGAAATCCTGGATAGTCATGTGGGAAGGAGTATCGGGAACAGGTAGTATGAAGAATATTTGGTGAAGTGGAAAGGAAGGCCTATTGAAGATTCATCCTAGTTGCCTAAAGTAGAGGTTGACTGTTTGGGTTTTCCTCCACCATCTGAGACGTGAAGGGGTCACTTCTCAAATTACCCTTAGTGTCTGATGCAGGAGCATCCAGTGGTGTAAGGGCAATCTTGCATCACCAAAAATAGTTAAATTTCATGTTTCTCAATTTTTAGCTGTTTTTACATTTTGGATACCCTTTTCATCATAATGAATTTAATTTACGGTTTTATTTTCTATTCACAGGTTTGAAAGATATTGCAGTTTTAGTTTCCCAGATTTGCACCTGAAAATCTTTCGAGTTAGATTTGAGGCACTTAGAGTTCCTGGATCAGCCCCTAAACTTGCCAAAATTGGCATAGCAGATTTTGAGCGTGTTATTGACTTCGAGACCTTTCCAACGGTTCAAACGGTTTGTGAATCAGAGTCCCATATCAAAAGTTATGGCCCCGGGAAGTTGGCACACTTTCTAGAAGATACGATTGCAAATGTTCTTTTGAAATTTAAACTTCAAGTTGTAATTTTTCAGCGCCAAACTGCCTAAACTCAAATTTGAATGTTGTTTTGGCTCCAAACTAAAGATGAGCTCTATTTATGGGTGGGTTTCTAATTTTTGGGTAACTTTTTGGGGACAAGTTCGCATATTGCAAAAGGGTGATTCTATAACTTTCTATAAATTGCATGTGTTGTAGAACTTGGGGATTTGAGATCCTTTGCATGTAAGAAGCTCCATTTTCTAAATAATAAAATTATTCTCTTCTTGTGGGTTATTTTCTAAGTCTCGTACTATGCCCTCATCAGATTTCATCAAAGGCATCTCAATCTAAAAATTTGAACACCAGAAGGAGTGGACACAGATCAAGATATAATGTTATACCCCAAAATGGTTTCTTCATTCTATGAAAATTTGGAGGAGTTGTGCAACAAACACAATTATGGTCCCAACAAAATATGGAACTACAATGAAAGAGGTGTGCAAGCTAGTAAAAATTGTGCAATGAGAGTTATTGTGAAAACATGGACCAAATTTGTTCCACAATTAATTTCTAAAAGTAGAGAATGGATCATTGTTCTAGCTTGTGTTAGTGAAACAGGTCAAGCTGTACCTGGTTACTATTTGTTCAAGTCCAAAAGGAACATTAGAAACCATATTGTTAACTATGAGCCAAGGGCATGCATGGAAATCCAAGAGCATGCTTGGATGACCAAAGAATTATTTTTGGAATGGTTTAAAAACTTTGCAAGAAATATCCTAGGAGGGGTGTCACCAACAAATATACTTCTAATCTATGATGGTCATGGTAGCCATGTGGCATTCAAAATGATCAAAGAAGCAAAGAGTATGTGAATATATTTTCTCACACTTCCAACACATTGCAACCACAAATTGTAGCCCCTTGATGTCAGTGTATTCTCACCATTCAAAAACTACTTAAAACAACATAGGAGTATATGGCTCTCTACACATCCTCAACTTGACATTGGAACGGAAGAGTTGGCTACACTTGCAAACAAATCTTTTGCACAAGCTTTGACTCCTAGTAATATTGCAAGTGGTTTTAGAAGAATGGGAATTTGGCCATTAGATCGACATGCAATTGACTTGGATATGGGGCCATACCAAGCTTTCATGGTTGAAAACCAAAGAACCACTTTAGGAGCATAAATAGAGGGTGAGACAACTAATGATGAGGCACAATTCATTGTAGTGGAGAT
The DNA here is from genome assembly GCA_007258455.2 of Sequoia sempervirens. Lineage (NCBI taxonomy): Eukaryota > Viridiplantae > Streptophyta > Pinopsida > Cupressales > Cupressaceae > Sequoia > Sequoia sempervirens. The sequence continues at coordinate 881,621,271 of VDFB02281492.1, read as the reverse complement.
GTGTTTGAGGATAGTAGGTTGCAATGAGGAAAAATTAAATAGTTAGTGGAAACATTTTCTAGAAGCAATCCCCCAAATCCAATAAACGAAGAAGGATATTGCACAGAAAAAATTGAGGCAGTAGAAATTGAAAATGAACCAACACTTCAAACATGTAATCAGCCAACTAAAAATGAAGAGAGTCTAAATTACAAGATGTTACTTTAAACCTAGGGTTGCATCTGAATTTTTTTCAAGGGGATGAAGGGATGTCCATGCCATCACCACCACATGTTGATCCTAAAGAGGTCATCCATTACTTCACGACTGGGAGAAATTGGGATGTAAATGATGAAGTGGATGGAGTGGAAGGTAATGACTCAAGCGATGAAGAAGCTAACTATGTGTCATGCACACAAGTCGATGATCAGCAACTAGTAGGCAGGAGAAGCATTTTTTTACAACTCCTAATGCAAAGAATGCACTAATCATCTAATAGAGGTCGCAATGGGGTGCTACGCCTAAGTAGGATATCTCAAATTTTGACATCGGATGATTTTTTCAATTTGTTGAATGAACAAGAGGCACATAAATGAAGAAACCAAGAATTGAAGCAAAGGAAAAGGGAGCAAATGGTTGAAAAGAAGGTAGAAAGAGAAGCAAACCTGGCACAGAGGGAGGAAAAGAGATTGGAGCGTGCTGTAAAAAAATAGAAAATTGCAGAGGACAAGCTGAGGCAATGACATCAAAAGGAGTTTGAAAGGGAGCAAGCAAAGATTGCTCGACGGTTGAAGGAAACCCAAAAGCAGGTGGAAAGAGTAGAAAGAAACAAAAGTAAGATTACTCCTACAAATCCTCTTCCAACTCAAAATCTAATTTTAAGGGACATGATTAACATTTTTTCTCCATCCTTTACTACTTTTAGCCACCTACAAAATGGGTCTTTTAAAGGCTACTTTCAACATTTAAAGCTCAGTCCAGAGGAAAATCATGCATTGCTTACTTGTATAGCAAGTGCCATGCAGAACAATTCACATTCCTTAACATCTTCTCCAGTTAATATGGAGTCAATTGACACCCAAGGACACACCAATTCTTAATTAGATCTATGCATGTGTGAATAGGATATTTTTTGTGAACTTTTTGACGTGGGTATGTACAGGATCATGATGGGCCAAAAAGTGGCTATATGATGGGTATGTGGCTAACGACTTTTTTTTACCCAAAATTGATGAAACGAAAAGGGGTTTTAAAGGAGATTATCAAATTTCCACCAATATAAATTATGATTTACTTTGAATTTAATAAGTAACTATTATTCGTTTTCTATTTGAATTACGACTAAAGTCCTGATTGATAGGTTGATTGAGAAACATCTATAGCTTTCAAAAGGTATAACATTTTTTGAATCCAAAATATGCATCACATTCTATGCTTCACATACTATAGGATTAAAAAAAGAAAAAATGAATTTCATGAAGTTTTGATCAAGTTAAGGTGGTTAGACATACGTGTTTTTATATTTTAAAAAAGTTGTAATAAAAAATTTATAATTAATTATTAACTTGGAAAAAAATTACAAAAAAATATGCATCACATCGGGACATGATTCATCTACTTATATCTAAAATATTATAAATAAATATTATCATTTTATTGTGGTTAGTGTGGTCAGACAGACACCTACTTCTTATTTTTCCTTGAAATTTAAGTACTACTGCATTGAAATTTCAAATTTTCACCAAATAGATTTTTTTTTTTAAACAAACTTAGTAGTTTAGAAACTAAATTCAATTTTATACATATTCTATTCTTACATATTTTTGAAATAATATAGATAACTTATTCAAATTTTTATGTCAAGTTGTCTAACTCTAATTTTTCTGAATTTTTTGCCACTTAAGGGCCTGTTTTTTCCATGATGATCCTACACATACCCACGTCGATGTCTGCTAGTGTGTTTTTTGTAAAACTAAATGCTAGTCTATTCTATTGGACAACCAAAGGATACTAGTGTGCATTTTTGTAAAATTGAATGCTAGTCTATTGTAAATTTTTTTACTTTGATGTGTACCATTGTGTTTTTTGTAAAACTGAAGACTCCTTGTCTTCTTTAGAACTTTGTCTTAATCATGTTTATGCTGTAATAAATTTGATTTCAGCCTAGGAATGTTTTGGGAGCTGTCCAAGTTAATGATTTATGCTTTTTGTGACTCGAAATCAATTTTCTGTTGGTTGTATTCATCTATCATTTTGTTGGATATGTGTTTGTTGTATTCATCTAACATTGTTGAAGATTTATATGTAAATTAAGAAATGTATGTAATTGAAATTCAAAAAATTATGTACATATATATATATACACACACACACACAACTATGTATATGCATACATATACATATTGAATCATCACTTTTTAGCTCTCTAGGACTTCTCTAAATCTTCTAGGGTTTTTCACCTAAAAGGAGAGAAGTACGACAAAAAATGGAAACTAGTTCATTCAAATTATGTTATGAGAAATGCTATGTAAGCTAAATGAAGTAAAATAAATGCAACCAAGTGATTTATATGATTGAATTTGAATGCAAAACTAATATTTATGCTATGTTTGAAAACACATTGTCTAATGCAACAATGAACTAGAAATGAATGCAAAACTCAATAGAAATGAACCAAACTAAAAGTGTGCATCTAGAATCTTGATGAAGGCTAGAAATTGATTTTGGAATGCTACTTATGCTAATTTTCAGGCCTGGAGGGACTCATTCATGATTTTGGGTGAATCAATCCCAGTTCTACAAAACTGAACCAGAGCTCATTTCAGACAAAAGGGCATCTCAAAATGCATAAAAGAAAACACTAACCCTGGAGTAGGGCTCATTCACCACTCATGGTGAATGAGACCACTTTTGAATTTTTTAATATTCAAAAGTGGAATCTAGAGCTTCCGATCTGCACTTTGCCTTCCTATAGGTGTTTGCTTCTGAAGCTTTGATTTCTTAACCTATAAGTGGATTTTTGTTGATATTTTGAATTGGATAAAGAGGAGAAGACTTAAATAACCTTGTAACTTGATCTTCAATAATTTCCAAGCTTCCAAGGGACCTAAATCTGCATACAAACAAGACAAGAGAGATATGTTGAATGTTAGGGCATGTGGGTTTGCCTAAGTCAAACCCATTTTAGGTAATTAAACCAAAATATTGAAATAATGAAACGAAACATGCAAAAATGGAGCTGATTACCTCTACATGATGATTGATCTTGAAAGTCTTTGACAAAACATGGAGAATTTTCCCTTGAAACTTTGAATATTGATGTCTTAATGCCTTGAAATGATAAAACCCTAAGTTGCTTGACTTGAAAGAGAAGATTGGTAGATGAATAATGTTAAGAGATGTGAAAATGAGTTAAAAGACTTGTATTTATAGGTGTGCCATAGAAAAATGACCCCTTGCAATTTTCATGGCCTTCTAGGTCTTGTTTCATGGTATTTGATAAATTTGGCTTTCATTTTATGTTGCAACATGGCTTGAACATGCATATTTAGGTACTAAAATTTAAATAGCTTTTGATGTCTTGTGAAGGTATTGTGAAGTGTTGTAAGAAATTTGTACATTCTTCTAGACTCTATTCATCACGATTCACCTAAAATTTACCTTTTTACACATCATCAAATCCTATTTAAAAGTGTTGTAAAGTCTTGTAACAAGATTTCATGCATTCCTAGGCACAAATTCACTATTTATCTCTTCTTATAACTTATTTGACCCCTTTATGCCCTCATATGCTTTAATTAAGTGTATTTTTAGATATTATCTCGACAAAAACCATTAAATGCACTTAATTTCTAACACTTTTTTTTAGGTCCTAGATGGGACCCATTCACCATGGGTAGGAAATGAGTCCCCGTTAGCCCCAAATTCAAAATATTTTAAATTTTTTTTAGAATTTAATTAAAAATCACTTGATGTCGCCCTATGATGAGGTATGAACAGGAAACTATGACACAAGATTGCATAAATAAGAAATTTTCACCTCATTTAACATCTCCCCATTCATTAATTTCACTTATTCACCTATTCACTCAAGCATTCAAGCATCTTACAATATCAATTCAAGAAATATTCAAGCACTTTGAAGCATCCATTGACATTTCTTTAAGAAGGTTTTCTGTCTGTTTCTTGTAGATTTGACTTTGAAAACCCGACAAGAAAATATTTATAAATCTGGTGTTCCAGAGTTGTCTCCCGATTTTACAAAAAATTGGGAGAGGACTGATTCACCATTAGTGGTGAATGAGTCTCACCTTAGGACTGAAAATCTAAGTTTTGTTAGATTCTAGATCCCAACTATCAAAAAGTAGTTTCTACATTATTTTACTAGGAGGAGGACTAATTCGCCACCCTGGGCGGATGAGTCGTACTTTGAAAAAACAATGATTTCAACTAGCATCCACAACATTCTAGATTCTTCATCAAGTCTGTAGGTTCACTCAGATTCATCCCCTTTTTTCTATTTTGCATATTTTATTCATTTAGTTCATTATTGCATTACATAATGTGTTTCAAAACATAGCTTTAATTGCACTTTTGCATTCATTTTAATTCATCTTAATCAATCAATTGCATTTACATAACTACATTTAGGTTAGAAAAGCTCACACATAACATTAATTGAATGAACCCCATGCATTTTTGGGTCCTATCTCTCTCCTTTTAGTTGAAAAATCCTAGAAGAGCTAGAGTTGTCCATAGTGACCCAAAAAACCCAAAAATCTATGGTTCATTTTGGTGAACCTGACTTTTGAACACCTTTTTTTCTGATTTCATTCACATATTGCATCCTAGTTCACATTTGCATCAACATTCAATTAGGTCATTGTTTTGTTTTTGCATTCTAGGACTATTTCATATTGCATTAGTGAAAGCTTCATTTAGATTTCATTTTTGCATTGCATCTCATTGAAAAATAGAAAATATGCATTTTGCATCCTTAGTTGCATTTTTTAGAACATTAAAATCATTTTAAAAATTTATGAAAATCACAAAAAAATTGCATACTGGGACTCATTCGCCACCCTAGGCGAATCAGTCCCTCTACACTTTTTAGACAGTATTTATGGCATTTTTCTAGAATTTTCTTGCATTTCAGTTTTCTATAGTTTGTTCTCTATTACAGTTAGCAGTCTTTATGTTATTTACATTTAGACATTTTTTGTTACCTTGCATTTAACTTCAACACTTCCTTTGTGGTAATTGTATGAGAGTTTGGTGTCCCATTGATAATACTTTAGTGAGAAGAAGTTCTAGACTTATGGCTTCCCACAATAGAAATTTTGTTGTGGACCTTGGGATTTCATGAGCTCCTATGCCTCGTATAGATAATGGTGCATTAGGCATTGATCATACCACTTTCATGCCTTCACCCTTCAATCCAATGAATGTTGACACCCAAAACAACTCTCTTCCCCAAGACAAGGTCATTAGTCTTCATGAAGAATTTGCACATTTACAACAAGACTTCACACTTGAAAACATTTCCCAAACTATCATACCTACCATTGATAATATTCATCATTTGATTGAAAGTGATGAAGGCTTGCAAGTGATGAAGAAAATTGTGGAGATTTACAATAAACATGCCTCTTCTAATACCCAATATGCAAACATTCCTGTAAGCCAAGGAGGACTTCCAATTCCTCACCCTTTAACCATAACATCTATACCAGCATACACCAATCGGCTAGTCACTTAAACTATGTAACAAGTTAGTTATGTGGCTCCTTCCTTTGCAATTCCTACCTCTCTTGTGGCATCGCAATTCCCTTCCACCACCTTCACACCCCTTAGCATTCCTTGCAATTACCCTAACATCCCTTACATTCCATCTCCATTTTCTCTCCCATTTCAATCTACATACCCCGATCCCATTCTTACACAACTCCTTGCTACTGTTTCTTCCATGCAACATCAAATTTCCAACATTATCCAAAGTCAAAAATCTCTACCCACATATCATGTCCGTAGAAGCCCCCTATCCTTAGAAACCTTATGTACCCCAATCCCATAAGGGATTGAAATGCCTCAGTTTGAGAAATATGGCGGAAAAGGAGACCCTATCAACCATGTTAATGCTTACACAACATTATGTAGTGATTTTGTCCTTGATGAGAGACTTTTAGCCAAGCTTTTTCTGAGAACCTTGAAAGATACTACATTAGAGTGGTTTTCGAACTTTCCTAATCATTCTATTTTTTCTTCAATGAACTTGTGGATGCTTTCATAAGTAAAATCCATGTTCAAATGACACCTACGAAAACAATGGCTGACCTCATGCGATGTAGACAAAACACAGATGAAAAAGTCACATATTTTATCTCACGATACTAGTCCTTGTATGCCCAAATCGATGTGAAGATTACTGATTAATATTTGCAAAAAATATTTATCAAAAACTTGGACACACATCTTCAGGATAAGCTAACTATGATGAAATTCCCTTTTTTTATGTATTTATGCACAACCTTGTGTGAATATCATAACTCAGTTTCAAGTCATGATTCAAAATCCACTTCTCACTGAGCTGAAAAACCTGAACACAACAATAAAATAAATAATAACAATGAGAACTTTCACAAACCAAATAGAGGCATTTTACAATTTAATCCACCTCCTCAATAACAATCACAACCAACTCAACACAATCAAAATCAAGTGGCAGCTATTAAGGCAGTGGTGCTTTATCATTATGGGGACCCCAACAGACAATTTACTCCCCTACCTGACACCCTCCATAATACAATGAATGAATTAATTCAACAACACATTGTCACTTTGCCACCCATTCGACCACTTGATCCAAATCAGCCATTACCTCCTACATTCAAACCTAATGCTTAGTGTCATTTTCATCACCAAAATGGACATGACACTGAACATTGAAAGCGTCTAAAGAATTTAGTTCAAGACCTCATTGATTCAGGAAATTTAACCCTTATGGGTGTTAATGATAAAGGAAATAAGTTTGTTACACCCCCTAACCAAAATTTACAAATCTTCACCAATCCTATGCCTAAACACACTACTTCATTTGTCAAGGCTAGTGAACCTTCAAATCCTAATGTAATGACTATTAATACAAATCATGAACAATAGGATATAACTCCAACTGTTACCCAAGTTCATCTTGTGGATAAACTTGTGGGTGTGATAGATGTTATCCCTCGTAGAGGCCAAACCACTAAATCTATTGATATTACTATTTATACTAAATACATACTTCAAAAGCTTCCTAATGGTCCTCTCTACATAGCTGACATAATTTATGATAAGCCCACTAATGGGATATTAATAGATCCCACTTGTGGAGAGAACATGATCACAAAAGAGTGTTATAAAACCAAGATCACCTACATGCAAGATGGATACCTGTCACATGCAAAAGATATGAAGAACCAAAGAAGATGTTCTGTAAACCTCTCAGTAAAAATGCATTAAGAGAATCAAATATTACAAAGAGATCAATCCTTATGAAGGAGATCAAGAAACCCTAAATGAAACCTTAGTGTGCACACTTAATAATTAATAATTAATTAATTATTAATGTGCCTAAGTTTAGCTTAGGTAACACAGAGGAATAAGTGACTTAATTAATTAATCAATATGATATAATTAATTAAGCATAATAACTTATTACTCTAACACCCCCCCTTAAGATGAACTTAGGAAGAAGCTAAAATACTAGAATAAGATGCATGAAAGCAAAGATGGGTCCCAGCAAATAGGCTTGATTAGGTACCCATGTACAAATGCAAGAATGAGTAAGAGAAGGAAAAACCTAGTGGGACAAAACCCCCCTTACAATGAGATGTCATTCTGCAAAGAAGCACTAAAAGAACTTTGTAGAGTAACACTGGAACTTGATATTGGCAAGCAAGGAAATATTCTTCTATATACTACTGAAACCAGGTGAGAGTCACTGATTGACTCAAGGAATCATGATAAAGCAACAGTAGACCTAATGCCATGGAACACTCAAAAACTCCAAATGGGAACAACTCTGGAATCTATGAAGCAACAAGCAATTATTGAATGATGTATTACTAAAAACGAAGTGCAAAGATGCAAGATGCACTCTCCCAACTACCAAAACATCCAAGTAATCGCCAAACAACCCATTGGGACTAATTTGGACTAAGTGATAAGCCTAAGATAGATACAAAAAAAGTGGATGGATAGCAACATCGAGTTCCTCAATACCTTTCCAACGCTTCAAACGAGGTGAAAAATGAAGATCATGGCAAAAATTTATGAGCTCGGAAGTCCAAAAACAACATCTGACTTCAAACAAAAATAAATGTAGGAAAATAGTAAAATACTAAAAAATAAATAGTACTACTGGAAAGTACTCAGAACCAACTTTTTGGCAATATCTTGTTTGCCCAATTTTGATATTGTATGCCCAAGTTATGACCAAAAGAAAAAAACTGCTCTCTTAGGGAAAACTAGGGTTAGGAGGGGCAAGGAGGGTCGTACGGCCGCTGACATCATCATTCCATGAGCTTAAATTTGATGGCCATCTAGCCATCGCCGCAAAAATTTGGCCCCCCTGTGAAAAATTTGACGACCGTCTTGGCTACATTAAAACCTCTTGAAAAAAAAATTCCCGGGTCTCGGAATATGCTCCTCGATTGCCAGAATATTTGGTTGGCGGCTGGCAGGGTCAAGCGGGGCTCCTAGTCCCCATAACACCGGCGTGGGGGAATTGGGTTGGTCGAGGGCTGGGCACATAGTGCCCAGTCCCTAATATGATTGGCGTTGACTTGCGTGGAGCCCGTGGGGGCTGATCTGCAGACGGCCAGCGTTGTGGTGGTGGAGGCCGGCAGCGACTGTTCACTAGCAGCCGCCTGGTGGCCGCTCAGTGGCCGTCGGGTGGTAAAAAAATTCTGCACTGTAAGCACTAGTGCAGATTTCAAAAACCCATTTTTTTGCATTTTTTTCAATTTTTGTGCCTTGGGAAGCGAGCTAGGGAGGCCGTACGGCCTTCCTGGCAAATTTTTTTTGCCTCAAAAACAACTTTCTCTGAAATCAACGAAACAAAAGGCAATCTTAGGGTTTTTGGCCGCTGCGAACACAATGGTGACCTCCGTTTGTGCCCAAACTACTCCAAAAATTTGGCTACCCCCAGATCTTGCAAAAAAGATGCCTATGGAAACCCTTGCACTTGAAAGTCACAGAGAGGCCATATCTTCAGATCACGAACAGGTAGTTGTAGGTCTGAAGCTCTGATACCATGTTAGAAAACTAGGATCACCTACATGCAAGATGGATACCTATCACATGGAAAAGATATGAAGAACCAAAGAAGATGTTTTGTAAACCTCTCAGTAAAAATGCATTAAGAGAATCAAATATTACAAAGAGATCAATCCTTATGAAGGAGATCAAGAAACCCTAAATGAAACCCTAGTGTGCACATTTAATAATTAATAATTAATTAATTATTAATGTGCCTAAGTTTAGCTTAAGTAACAAAGAGGAATAAGTGACTTAATTAATTAATCAATATGATATAATTAATTAAGCATAATAACTTATTACTCTAACAAAGAGTTTCTTGCATTCCATGAGCTATATCAAGATGATTATAATAAAATGACTACATGGATTAAGACACATATTGGTTTTGCATGCCTTATGATCGGATTGATCGCACTACCTTTAGAAATTGGACCTAGAACTTTGGAGGTAACGTTTTCAATTATTCCACAATCTGACCAATTTCTTCTACGGCTACACCACCCTTGGCTTCACTCAGTGAAAGTAGTCTCATCAATTGTTCACAAGTGTTTGAAGTTTCCACATGGAAATGAGGTATTCACCATAGACAACAGTGGCTTTAATCCTTTATCTTGCAAAGGTAATTTCTCACTAGGAGTCATTTGGACTGAACCCAAGGAACCCATTACAACTCGAAAGGACTTCTTTTTCATAGCATATCAATAGTTCAAAGCCAAGAAAATAACTGAATTATCTCTTCATGGTACATCCTTGTCCACTACCACACCTCTCATCATAGATGAAACTATGCTTCACCCTAAATAAGACATTGAGAAAACCATACAAACTTTTGAACAACCACCCTTAGAGATTTTCCTGCCATCATATAAATGACTGAGAGAACTTGAAACTAATCCTATCATACCTCCTCGTTTTAAACATGTGTATAAAGAAAAAGAGATAGTGGTTGACCCGTATTCTTTAGCTTCTTTTATTCTTCCTTCTTTGGAAGTAGAAGAACCTATGTTGACTCAATCTGCTCTTACACCTCAACAACTCAAAAAATGCATTAACATAAATTGTGCTACTAGGGAATGTCATCGTCATCGTCTCCTTGCTCATCAAATGGCATAGAAGAAAAAAAAGAAAATCCACCTCTACCTTTGACAAAATCAATAGATGACCACCTAGATTTCCTAATCCACCACCTGATAATCTAGTATAGCCTTCAACATAGCCTAAACAAATTCAACAACCAAAACTTTTGATACATCTATCTTTAGAAGTCAACCTTCATACTCTCATTTTCATCAATCTTGATGATGATGATGATGTGGAGGTTGCCAAATTTGATGAAGAAATACACAATAATTTAAACTCTTTATTATCATCCATAATGAGCTTAAAAGATAAATCCTCTTCATCAAGTGAAGAACCTAGTCTGATTCCTAGTTCAACACTTGCAATTCTTCCTTTGAATAGCCAACCACCCTCGCATTACACTGAACATGATTGGGAGGTGGATAACTTGTTCGATGGTTGAATCACATTCCCCTTCCTAAACCTTTTTCCTATTTATTTTATCTTTCTTTCATGTGCGTATCATGTTCCCCCATAACGTGTGTTTGATGTTCCCTCTCTTTGTACACTTCTATTCATATATATATTCTTCTAATCATCATTCCTTGTCTTTTTCTCTTTTCTTTTCTTTTTTGTTTTCCGTTTGGGGATGATACAAACCATAGAGATGCCCTATGTCTCTTCTATGTTGACCCAAACGGTCCTTTTCTTTTTCACTTTTATTTTGTGTTTTCCATTTGGGGATGATATAAAGCATAGAAATGCCCTATGTCTCTTCCATGTTGACCCAAACAGTCCTTGTATTTTTCTCTTTCTTTTGTGTTTTCCATTTGGGGATGATGCAAAGCATAGAGAGGCCCTATGTCTCTTCCATGTTGACCCAAAAGGTCCTTTTTCACTTTTGTTTTGTGTTTTCCTTTTGGGGATGATGCAAAGCATTGAGACCGAGATGTCTCCTTCATGTTGACCCAAAATCTTTTTCATTTTTGTTTCCTTTTCACTTGTTTTTTCCTTTTTGGGATGATGCAAAGCGTTGAGACCACATTGTCTCTTCCATGTTGACTCAAAAAAGACTTTCTTTTTCCTTTTTTTCGCTCTTTGTGTCATTCTTCCAGCTCTATGTGTACTTGGGGAATGATGATAGTTTCAAGCTCTTTCATAAAAATATTGCAGCAATGAACATAATGACCCCAAATCCATAGATCCCTTATGTGTTTGGTGTGCATTCTTTTCGAAGGGGAAACTCTCTTTCTTTGTTTTTCATTTTCCTTGACATGACACAACCTGACTTCGAAACATATGACTTGGCATAGGGATTTTCAAGTTGGTTCTTGTGTCTTGTTTTCCTTTATCTTTTTCTTTTCTTCTCTACTTTCAAGTAATTTCTCCAAGAATGATGTGTAGAAATTCCTTTAAAGTGGGGGGCATACATTACCATAATTTATTTTCATTCTTCGTTCCTAGTGAAGCCTTGCCATTTTTGTGATGCATTTGTTATTTTTTGGATGACATTAGGTGTGATATCTTTCATAAGTGTGATCTATCTCAGAATATTGCATTCATCTTGGTGGCCTGATGCAAGGCACTACATCCCCTAAGTTGTGAATATACTATTCTTTGATTGGTCCTCTCTTGGAGACATTATGTACAATGTTCCCTAACTGAATGACTTTACATAAACTTAACAAGACTCCTTTGAACATCGTTTACATTTTGCATTTTTTCCACCTTGCATAATGCAACTTACATGACTATGGTACCATTGTATTTTTCTTCATTATCATTTTTCTTTGTGGCACCTTGTTAAAGTTATCAATTTAGGTATAACTTAAACATGGTTGAGTGGGAATCCCACCTAGCAACATGAATTTCCCCATAGCCAATTTTTTGTTTATGAGTGTATACCAACTAGCATATGTATCTTACCTTTTTGGGCCTTCTCACTCGGTTGACCGTCCTGAGTTCTGTCGCCCTAGAGTGAGTACACATTCTCTTTTAGCCTAGATCCTATCCACAACTAGTTGGATTAGTGATCGACTCTTCATTTGATTCTCAAAACTTGTGTGTTCCTTTTTTCTTATGCTTATTTTTCGATGGGATCTTCATCCTGGGAGCTTGATCATCTCTCTTGATCATTGTCATTCCATCTTGCTAATGCAAGTCTATTTAAACCCTCCTCTCAATGTTCATGGCTACTTTAGTGTTATTTTGAAGACTGTTCATCCTCTCACTAAAGTGGGTGTTAAATGTGTCATAGAAAAATGACCCCTTATCATTTTCATGGCCTTTTAGGTCTTGTTTCATGGTATTTGATATATTTGGCTTTAATTTTATGTTGCAACATGCCTTGAACATGCATATTTAGGTACTAAAATTTAAATAATGATGTCTTATGAAGGTGTTGTGAAGTGTTGTAAGAAATTTCTAAATTCTTCTAGACTCTATTCATTACAACTCACTTAAAAATCACCTTTTTACACACAATCAAGTCCTATTTTGAAGTCTTGTAAAGTCATGTAACAAGATATCACACTTTCCTAGGCACTTCACTTTTTATCTCTTCTTATGACTTGTTTGACCCCTTTATGCACTCATATGCTTTAATTAAGTGTATTTTTTGGATATTATCCCCATAAATAACATTAAATGCAACTTAATTTCTCACACTTATTTTTAGGTCCTAGGTGGGACCCATTCACCATGGGTGGCGAATCAATCCCCCTTGGCCCCAAATTTATTTTTTTTTAAATTTCTTTTCTAGATTTTAATAAAAATTATTTGATGGAGCACCCTATGTTGAGGTATGAACAAGAAACTACGACACGAGATTGTATAAATAGGCATTTTTCACCTCATTTTACATCTCCCCATTCATCAAGTTCAGTTATTCACCTATTCACTCAAGCATTCAAGCATCTTACAACATCAATTCAAGCAATATTCAAGCACTTTGAAGCATCCATTGACATTACTTCATATTTGTATTATCAAGGGTTTGGTAAGTTGATGGAATTTTCATGTTGCTAGTTTATCATTCCTTTACATTTTATTATTTCATCAAGGGTTTGATTACTAAAGTGGGGTTTGACCAAGGTAAACCCCTATTCTTTAACCGTAAACCATTGCCCTCTTACATGTGTGTTTTTCAGACTTAGGTATGTAGATTTATCAAGCATTTATGTGTTGAAAAGTGGAAAGAAAAGTCAACTAGGTGTTTCAAGTCAACTCATGTCTATTTCGAGCTTGAAGAAGTTTTTCTATCTGTTTTATATAGATTTGACTTCAAAAACTCAACAAGCAGATATTTCCAGATCTAGTGTTGCAGAGTTGTCTCCTAATTTTCTAGAAATTTGGGAGAGGAATAATTCACCATCAGTGGTGAATGAGTCCCACCTTAGGACTGAAAATCTGAGTTTTGTTAGATTTTGGATCCTAACTATCAGAAACCAGTCCCTAACAGTGTCTTACTAGGAGGACTAATTCACCACCCTGGGCGAATGATTCCCACTGTGAAAAATTAGCGATTTAAACTAGCATCAAAAAAATTCTAGATTCTTCATCACATCTCTAGGTGCACTTAGATTCATCCCTTTTCCTTTTGTTTTGCATATTTTCTTCATTTAGTTCATTATTGCATTACACAATGTGTTTTCAAACATAGATTTAACTACACTTTTGCATTCATTTTAAATCATATTAATCAATCAATTACATTTATATAACTTCATCTAGGTTAGAAAACCTCACACATAACATTAATTGAATGAACCCCATGCATTTTTGTTTACATTTGCATCAACATTCAATTAGGTCATTGTTTTGGTTTTGCATTCTAGGACTATTTCATATTGCATTAGTGAAAACGCCATTTAGATTTCATTTTTTCATTGCATCTCATTGAAAAGACAAAAAATATGCATTCTACATCCTTAGTTGCATTCTGTAGAACATTGAAATCATTTTTAAAAAAATTGAAAATCACAAAAAAATTACATACTAGGACTCATTCGCCACCCTGGGCGAATCAATCCCTCTGCACTTTTTAGAAAGTATTTCTGGCATTTTTCTAGCATTTTCCTGCATTTTTTTTTTCTATAGTTTGTTCTCTATTACAGTTAGTAGTCTCTCTATTATTTGGATTTAGACATCTTTCATTACCTTTCATTTGACTTCAACCCTTGCTTTGTGGTACCTGTATGAGTGTTTGGTGTCCTGTTGATAATATTTTAGTGAGAAGAATTTCTAGACTCATGGCTTCCCATGATATCACTTTCATTGTGGACCTTGGGATCTCACGAGCTCCTACTCCTAGTATAGAAAATGGTGCATTAGGCATTAACCATACCACTTCCATTCCTTCACCCTTCCATCCAATGAATGTTAACACCCAAAACAACTCTCTTCCCTAATACATCATTAGTCTTCATGAAGAATTTTCACATTTACAACAAGACTTGACAATTGAAGACATTTCCCAAATTTCCATACCTGCCATTGATAATCTTCATCATTTGATTGAAAGTGATGAAGGCTTACAAGTGATGAAGAAAATTGTTGAGATTTACAATAAACATGCCTCTTCTAATACCCAATCTACAAACATTCTTGTAAGCCAAGGAGAACTTCCAATTCCTCCCCCTTCAACCATAGCATCTATACCAACTTACACCAATCCGCTAGACACTACAACTATGCAACAGGTTAGTTATGTGGCTCCTTCCTTTACGATTCCACCCAACATTCCTACCTCTCTTGTGACATCAAAAGTCCCTTCCACCACATTCACACCCCTTAGTATTCCTTTCACTTCCCTTAACATTCCTTACACTCCATCACCATTTTCTCTCCTATCTAAATCTACATACGCCGATCTCATTCTTACACAGCTCCTGACTACCATTTCTTTCGTGCAACATCAAATTTCCAACATTAGCCAAAGTCAAACCTCTCCACCGACATATCATGTTCGTAGCAACCTCTTAGCCTTATAAATATTACATACCCTGATGCTACAAGGGATAGAAATGCCTTGGTTTGATAAATATGAAGGAAAAGGAGACCCTATCAACCATGTTAATTCTTACACAACTTTATGTAGTGATTTTTTCCTTGATGACAGACTTTTAGCCAAGCTTTTTTCTGAGAACCTTGAAAGATACTGCATTAGAGTGGTTTTCCAACTTGCCTAATCATTCTATCCATTCCTTCAATGAACTTGTGGATGCTTTCATAAGTAACTTCCAAGTTCACATGACACCTAATAAAATAATGGATGACCTCATGTGATCTAGACAAAACACTGTAAACGAAAAAGTCATATATTTTATCTCACAATACCAATCATTATATGCCCAAATCAATATCAAGATTACTGATTGACATCTACAAAATACTTTTATTGAAAAATTGCACACCCATCTTCAGGATAAGCTAACTATGATGAAATTCCTTTTGTTTATGTATTTATGCACAACCTTGTGTGAATATCACAACTTAGTTTCAAGTCATGATTCAAAATCCACTTCTCACTAAGCTGACAAACCTAAACACAACAATAAAAAAAATAACAATCAAAACTTTTGCAAACCAGATAGAGGCATTTTACAGTTCAATCCACCTCCTCAACAACAATCGTAACCAACTCAACACAATAAAAATCAAGTGGTATCTATTAAGGTAGTGGTGCCTTATCATTATGGGGACCCCAATAGACAATTTACTCCCCTAACCAACACCCTCCATAATACAATGAACTAACTAATTCAACAACACATTGTCACTTTGCCACCCGTTCGACCACTTGATCCAAATCAGCCATTACCTCCTACATTCAAACCTAATGCTTAGTGTCATTTTCATCGCAAAAATGGACATGAAACTGAACATTGCAAGCGTCTAAATTTTTTTTTTTCAAGACCTCAATGATTCAGGAAATTTAACCCTTGTCAGTGTTAATGATAAAGGCAATAGGTCTATTACACCCCCTAACCAAAATTTACAAATCTTCACCAATCCTATGCCTAAACACACTACTTCATTTGTCAAGGCTAGTGAACCTTCAAATCCTAATGTAATGACTATTAATACAAATCATGAACAATATGATATAACTCCAACTGTTACCCAAGTTCATCCTATGGATAAACTTGTGGTTGCGATAGACGTTATCCCTCGTAAGAGCCAAACCACTAAATCTCTTGATATCACTTTTCTACTAAAGACATATGACAAAAACTTCTTGATGGTCCTCTCTACGTAGCTGGTAGAATGTATGATAAGCCCACTAATGGGCTATTATTAGATCCCACTTAGGGAAAGAACATGATCAAGGAAGAGTTTCTTCTATTACATGATCTATATCACAATGATGATAATAAACTGACTACATGGATTAAGACACATTCTGGTTTTGCATTCCCTATGATTGGATTGATTGCACTACATTTAGAAATCGGGCCTAGAACTTTGGAGGTAACATTTTCAATTATTCCACAATCTAGAAAATTTTGTCTATGGTGAGGTCACCCTTGGCTTTTCTTAATGAAAGTGGTCTCATCAATTGTTCACAAGTGTTTGAAGTTTCCACATGGCAAGGAAGTATTCACTGTACACCATAGTGGATTTAATCCTTTATCTTCTAAAGGTAATTTTTCATTAGAAGCCTTTTTGCATGAACCCATTGAACCCATTACACATTGAAAGGACTTATTTTTCATAGCATATCAAAAGTTGAAAGCTAAGAAAATAACTACATTATCTCTTTGTGGTACATCCCCGCCCACTTCCAGACCTCCCATGATAGATGAAACCATGCTTCACCCTAAATCAAATATTGAGAAAACCATACAACCTTCTGAATAGCCACCCTTAGACATTTCGTTGCCATCATTTAAACAACTGAGAGAACTTGAAACTGATCATATCATACCTCCTCGTGTTAGACAAGTGTATAAAGAAAAAGAGACTGTGGTTGACCCATCTTCTTTGGATTATTTTGTTCTTCCTTCTTTAGAAGTAGAATAACCTATGTTGACTCAATCCGCTCTTACACCTCAACAACTCAAAAACTAAATTAACAAAAATCGTGCTTCCAAGGAACATCAACATCATCGTCATCTCCTTTCTCATCAATCTGGCATAGAAGAAAACAAAGGCAATCCACCCCCGCCTTTGACAGATGCAATAGATGACCACCCTGCCTTTCCTGACCCACCACCTGATAATCCGATATAGCCTTCAACACAACCTAAACCAATCCAATAGTCAAAACTTTTGATACATCCATCTTTATAAATCACCCTTCCTCATATCATTGTCATCAATCTTGATGATGATGATGATTTGGAGATTTCCAAAATTGATGAACAAATACACAATAATTTAAACTCTTTATTCTCATCCATAATGAGCTTAAAAGATAAATCCTTTTCATCAAGTGAAGAACCTATTTTGAATCCTAGTTTCACACTTACAATTCTTCCTTTGGATAGCCAACTGCCCTCGCATTACACTAAACATGATTGGGAGGCAGATGAATTTTTCGATGGTTGAATTGCATTCACCTTGCTCAACCTTTTTCCTATTTCTTTTATTTTTATTTTATGTGTATATCGTGTTCCCCCATAATGTCTGTTTGATGTTCCCTCTCTTTGTACACTTCTTCTACTTGTACCTCTATTCTTCTAATCATCATTCCTTGTCTTTTTCTCTTTTCTTTTCTTTTGTGTTTTCCATTTGGAGATGATGCAAAGCGTAGAGACGCCCTATGTCTCTTCCAAGTTGACCAAAATAGTCCTTTTCTTTTTCACTTTTTTTTTGTGTTTTTCATTTGGGGATGACGCAAAGTGTAGAGACACCCTATATCTCTTCCATGTTGACCCAAAAGGTTGTTTCCTTTTTCTCTTTGTTTTGTGTTTTCCATTTGGTGATGACACAAAGAATAGAGACACCCTATGTCTCTTTCATGTTGACCCAAAAGGTCTTTGTATTTTTCACTTTTGTTTTGTGTTTTCCTTTTGGGGATGATGCAAATCATTGAGACCAAAATGTCTCATTCATGTTGACCCAAAATATTTTTCCTTTTCATTTCCTTTTCGCTTGTGTTTTCCTTTTGGGGACAATGCAAAGCATTGAGACCACAATGTCTCTTCCATGTTGACTCAAAATAGACTTTCTTTTTCCTTTTTTTTTGCTATCTTTGTGTCATTCTTCTCGTTCTATGTGTATTTGGGGAATGATGATAGTTTCGATCTCTTTCCTAAAAAAATTGCAGCAATGAACATACTGACCCCAAGTCCATAGATCCCTTATGTGTTTGGTGTACTTTTTTTTTCGTGGAGCAACTCCCTTTCTTTAATTTTCATTTTCCTTGAGATCACACAGCCTAAATTCGAAACATATTACTTGGTATAGGGATTTCTGAGTTGGCTCTTGTTTCTTGTTTTCCTTTTACATTTTCTTTTCTTCTCTACTTTCAAGTAATTGCTCCCAAAATGATGTGTAGCAATTCCTTTAAAGTGGGGGGAATACATTAGCATAATTCATTTGCATTCTTGGTTCCTAGTGAAGATTTGTAATTTTTGTGATGCATTTGTTACTTTGTGGATGACATTGTGTGTGATGTCTTTCATAAGTGTGATCTATCTCAGCATATTGCATTCCTCTTGGTGGCCTAATGTGACACATTGCATACCCTAAGTTGTGAATATACTATTCTTCTATTGGTCCTCTCTTGGAGACATTACATATAATGTTCCCTAAGTGAGTAACCTTACATAAACTTAACAAGAATCCTTTGAACATCCTTTATATTTTGCATTTTTTCCACCTTTCCTAACGCAACTTGCATGACTATGGTACCATTTGTCTTTTTGTTCAGTAGCATTTTTCTTTGTGGTGCATTGTTAAAGTTATCAATGAGTATAACTTTAACATGGTTGAGTGGGAATCCCACCTAGCGGCATGAATTTTCCCCATAGCCACTTTTGTGCTTGTGAGTGCATACCAACTAGTGTATGTATCTTAGCCTTTTGGGCCTTCTCATCTGGTAGAAAATCTAGAGTTTTGTCACCCCAAAGAGAGTACACATTCTCTTTTAGCCTAGATCTTATCCAAAATTAGCTGGATTAGTGATTGAAGATTCATTTTATTCTCAACACTTGTGTGTTCCTTTGTTCTTATGCTTAGTTTTCCATGGGATCTTCATCCCGAGGGCTTGATCATCTCTCTTTATTGTTGTCATTCCATATTGCTAATGTAAGTTCATTTGAATCCTCCTCTTGATGTTCATGGCTACTTTAGTGTAAGTTTGAAGCTCAGGTTCATCCTCTCACTAAAGTGGGGGCTAAATGTGTCTTATAAAAATGGCCCCTTGTCATTTTCATGGTCTTTTAGGTCTTGTTTCATGGTACTTTATACATTTGGCTTTGATTTTATGTTGTAACATGGCTTGAACATGCATATTTAGGTACTAAAATTTAAATAATGATGTCTTGTGAAGGTGTTGTGAAGTGTTGTAAGACATTTCTACATTCTTCTATACTATATTCTTTACAATTCACCTAAAAATCACCTTTTTACACATCATAAATTCCATTTTTGAAGTATTGTAAAGTTTTGTAACATGATTTCACACTTTCCTAGGCACTACTCCACTTTTTATCTCTTCTTATGACTTCTTTGACCCCTTTATGCCCTCATATTGTTAAATTAAGTGTATTTTTGGATATCATCCCAACAAACAACATTAAATGCAACTTAATTTTTTTCACTTTTTTTTATGTCCTAAGTGGAACCCATTCGCCATGGGTGGTGAACGAGTCCCCCTTGTCCCCAAATTCAAAATATTTTAAATTTCTTTTTAGAATTTTATTAAAAATCACTTGATATCAGCCTGTGATTAGGTATGAACGGGAAACTATGACACAAGATTGTATAAATAGGCATTTTTCACCTCATTTTACATCTCCCCATTCATCAAGTTCAGTTATCCACCTATTCACTCAAGCATTGAAGCATCTTACAACATCAATTCAAGCAATATTCAAGCACTTTGAAGCATGGATTGACATTACTTCATATTTGCATTATCAAGGGTTTGGTAAGTTGATAGCATTTTCATGTTGTTAGTTTATCATTCCTTTAAATTTCATTATTTCATCAAAATTTTGATTAATAAAGTGGGGTTTGACTAAGGAAAACCCCTATTCTCTAACCTTAAACCATTTTCCCCTCTTGCATGTGTGTTTTTTAGACTTAGGTATGCAGATTTATCAAGAATTTATGTGTTGAAAAGTGGAAAGCAAACTAAACTAGGTGTTTCAAGTCAACTCAAGTCTATTTCAAGCTTGAAGAAGGTTTTATGTTTGTTTCCTACATATTTGACTTCGACAACCCGATAAGCAAATATTTCCAAATTTAGTTTTGCATAGTTGTCTCCCAATTTTCTAGAAATTTGGGAGAGGACTGATTCACCATTAGTGGTGAAGAAGTCACACCTTAGGACTAAAAATATGAGTTTTGTCAGATTTTGGATCCCAACTGTTAGAAACCAATTTCTGACATTACTTTACTAGGAGGACTAATTCACCACCTTAGGCGAATGAGTCCCACTGTGAAAAATCAATGATTTCAACCAGCATCCACAATATTCTAGATTCTTCATCAAGTCTCTAGGTGCATGCAGATTCATCCCTTTGCTTTTTGTTTTACATATTTTCTTCATTTTGTTCATTATTGCATTAGACAATGTGTTTTCAAACATAGCTTTAATTGCACTTTTTCATTCATTTTAATTTATCTTAATTAGTCAATTGCATTTAGATAACTTCATTTAGGTTAGACAACCTCACACATAACACTAATTGAATGAACCCCATGCATTTTTGGGTCCTATCTCTCATCTTTTAGGCGAAAAACCCTAGAAGAGCTAGAGTTTTCTGTAGTGATCTAAAAATCTATGGTTCAATAGGAATTTGACCTTATTTTCCTATTAATCCATCATCACAGGCCAGCATGATGAAATAATAAACTCAAATTTCACTTTTTTCCCGCTCAAAGGTTAAAATTGGGTCAAATGGGGCTCATTCACCACACATGGTGAATGGGTCCCACATGGATGGGATTGATTCACCATGCATGGTGAATGGGTCCCACAGGGGCCAATTTTCTAGCTCAGATACCAAGAGATAAAGAAATAAGGTCTAAAATGCAACCTTGCCGTGTGTTTGATCAGTTCAAGCCTCGAGATGCACAATATGGGTTAACAGGGGCCTATTAGTGATGATGTTTATATCAAATAGGGATTGGGAGACAAAAATAAATGTGAAAGTGTGATTAAATACACTTTACAACACTAAAATGAGGTCCATATAGCCTATAATGGCACAAGAACCAATGTGAATGTGCAAGACACATTACAACACTAGTTTATCATTAAGTTTAATTCAAAAAACTTCTAGATTGATGTGATAATGTTATTAAAAAAAAATTATAAGGTTGAACTAGGGAGAAATAAGTTTATTAAGTCTAGTATAGCATGAAATTCCTTTACAAGACTTTACAACACCTTCACAAGATGTCAATAAACAAATATGATCCAATTTGCAAGGGTCCAAGACCTTGTGTGGATACATAAAATGCCTCACAACACTAGATTAAGACCTCCTTAAGTTCAATCAATTATTCCCATGTCAAGTAAAGGGTCCTTTATTCTACAATACATTTAGCCCCCACTTTATTAAGAGGGTGAACTTGCTTCAAACTCACACTAAAGTAGATAGTCAATGGAGATCTGAGTGTTCAGATGCAGATGAAATTTAATGACAAAGATAAAGAAGGAATTCAAGCCCCTAGGATCAAAGATCCTAAGTCAAACTAATAAGATACATAATCATGCAATGGCAAGGACCAAAGAAAATAAAAACAAGGTGGAAAATATGTGCTCACTCTGGAGCCATAGAACACAAGGTCATCCACAGGGTGAGTTGTCCCAAAGAAGTGGTTTAGTGAGAAAGTCATACCAATGTGTTGGCTTCCCACCATATAATGAGAAAGTCATGCCAGTGTGTCGGCTTCCCACAATACTAACCATACAAAAGTTATCCTCCTAATAACTCTGATAAAGCACCACAATGTAAATGCTTTTGTAAATGTTTTGAATGTCATGTAAAAATTTTGTTAAAGGGGATTTTTCTTTGTTCATGTAAGGTCTTCTTATTAGGGAGCATTGTCTCTAATGTCTCCAAGAGAGGACATGTCAGAGGTTAGACCGTTATCCATTGGATGCCTCATTTGCATCAGGACACTTCAGTTGATCATTATCCCTAGTTCCAGATCGTTATCCATGGGATGCTTTGTTCGCATCAGGCCACTTCAGTTGATCTTACACTCTTGGAAGGCATAAAACCCAATAGCACCACCAAGGAGAGGACACGTCACAAGGAAAATTAAATCATGCCATGAAATTTGCAAAAAAGATGTTGTCTATGTATGCCCCCACTTTAAAGCGGTTGCTACACACTGTTCTGCGAGCAATTGCTTTAAAGTAGAAGAGGATTATGAGAGCTTATCTGAAAAGCCATATTCCAAGTCATATATTTTCGATAAGCTGCATCATGAAGAAAGGGATTATGTCATATGTGATTCAATATTAAGACATACCATCCACATCCCAAGCTTGATCTTATATGTTCATGAAAGGTTAACGATTAGCCAAAAGAGATAAAGACAAGTGACATACGGGGATAAGGCTTTCCAACACTATGCCCCCACTTAGTACAAGACAAAGGTGAGCCTAGAATGGATGATGATATGTTGCCCATTGAAATGGATGCAAAACATATAATAGTGAGTATGTTATGGTACTACAACTATTACATGGAAAGGGGCAGCAACTAATGTTATTTATATATCGATTTAGGATGTACCAAGGGTAAATATTTCATGGAAAAATGGTTGGTGATGGTATGGATGTTGAGTGAAGGGTTTTTGGATGGGTTGATGGCTATGAAAGGAAAATCACGAAGACCATGTTTTGGGAGAATGAGAGTGGGTGTATTGTGAGCTTGTTTCTTAGTACACATAGGGTGATGATGAATGGTTGAATTGTGTTTAAGTAACATTAGTGGTGAGGATATGAGAAGAATGCTTTAGTTGGTTGTCTATTTTCTTGAAGGTATCATTCTTATGTGCCATAATATCAACCCTAGGAGGAGAGCTAATATGTTTATCACATTTCATAAGGGAATTTTGGAAAGGTAGCTACATCACTCATAGGGGAGGCATCAAAAGAAAGATAGCTAGGAGGTTCATGGTTACTAGAGATTGGACTTTATTGTTCAAATAGATGTTCCACCACAATATCTTCTAACACTAAACTATCTTCTTCATGTGTAGAGAAGATATTAGGAGAAGAAAAGGGTGGATTGTCATGATTATCGATACTAGGTAAGGTATGAGAAATGATTTCAGCTTTGTGTGTAATAATGTTGTTGCAAGCTGGAGGAGGAGGAATACAAGCAAGACTTGCATGATCTTCAATAATTGTGTATTTTTTCATCAAGATATCTACATCACCAATGGGAGAGATATTAGGAGAAGCAGAAGTATGATCATCATGATTATCGATGCTTGCATCATCTTGTGTAAAACCTTTAGTGGATGATCTAGAAGAGATGAAGTCATTAAGAGCTTCATCTAACATGTCTAATTCATCACTACAAAAAGGTTTGGGGGATAAGTTATTGTCAATTTGTTTATGATTCTTCTGACAAGCTTTAGATGATGAGGTGAGCAAGATAAATTCCTAAAGAACTTCATCTAACTTGTCAACATCACCACTACTAGGAGGCTTAGATGAGAGGGTTGTTTTAAATTGGATCATTTGATGTGTTTTTTGATAGATTGTTTATATGTGCTAATGTTTCCTCAATGTAAGTTGATCTAAAAGGACTATGAAATAGAGTTGAAAATGGAACTTGCAAGAGTCTAAATGCCATGAATGTAAACAATTCTTATTGCTAATGATTGAAATGTATGAGAAGCTATGTAAAATGAAATGTAAAGACATAGGATGCAATGCAACCTTTCATATTTCAAACAAAGTAATTTATTGATAAAACTATGCAATAATTTAAAAAATGAAAGATTGGAAATGCAAAATGTGAATTTTAACCATGCATGAAATGAGCTATTTGAAGTGAAATCTAGTGAAATGCATGCTACAAAAATGAAACTAAGTAATATATACAAGTTAAGGCACCAAACAGAAGCCTAAAAACAATTTTTTGAATTCTGTAGAATGTTGTTTCAGGGGTCAAAAGGGACTGATTCGCCTAGGGTGGCGAATGAGTCCTAGTATGGACTTTTTTCAGACTTTTCAAAAAAAATTGAGTGATATTTATCATTTTTGAGTGCTACGATATAGAACAAACTGAAAAATGCAGAATTTTAGAAAATTTACATGAAATTTGATGCCAAAAATGCAACCTAAATGCACTTTTTATGAATGCAAAATCTGAAGCCTAATATGCAAATGAATTCATGCAAACCCTAATGCAATATCAATGCAAGATAGATGTATGATGAAAGACTCCAAAATTGGACAATAAAGTGTTCTAAAAAAGTAGGTTCACCAAAATGAACCATCAATTTTTAGCTCTCTAGGACTTCTCTAACTCTTCTAGGGTTTTTCACCTAAACGGAGAGAAGTAGGGCCAAAAATGCAAACTAGTTCATTCAAATTATGTTATGTGAATTTTTTTCTAATCTAAATGAAGTAAAATAAATGCAACCAAGAGATTTATATGATTGAATTTGAATGCAAAACTAAGATTTATGCTATGTTTGAAAACACATTGTGTAATGCAACAATGAACTAGAAATGAATGTAGAACTTAATAGAAATGAACCAATTGAAAGTGTGCACCTAGAATCTTGATGAAGGTGGGAAATTTATTTTGGAATGATTTTTATGCTGATTTTCAGGCCTAGAGGGACTCATTCGCCATTCTGGGCGAATCAGTCCTAGTTCTGCAAAACTCAACTAGAGCCCGTTTTAGACAAAAGGGTATCTAAAAATGCAGAAAGCCAAAACCTAACCCTAGAGTGGGACTCATTCACAACTCATGGGAAATGATTCCACTTTTGAATTTATGAATATTCAAAAGTGTAATCTAGAGCTTCCGATCTGCACTTTAGCTTCCTATAGGTGTCTACTTCTGAAACAGATTTTTGAACCTATAAATGGATTTTGTTGATATTTTGACTTAGATAAAGAGAAGAAGAATTAAATAACCTTGAAACTTGATCTTCAATAATTTCCAAGCTTCCAAGGGACCTAAATTTGCATATAAATAAGACAAGAGAGATATATGTTGAATGTTAGGGCATGGGGGTTTGCCTAAGTCAAACCCCTTTTAGGTAATTAAACCAAAATAATGAAATAATGAAATGAAACATGCAATAATGGAGTTGATTACCTTTCCATGATGTCTTATCTTGAAATTATATAGCAAAACATGGAGGATCTACCCTTGAAAGTCTAAAAATTGATGTCTTAATGCCTTAAATGATAAAACCCTATGTTGCTTGACTTGAAAGAGAAGATTGGTGGATGAATAATTATAATATATGTGAAAATGAGTTAAAATACTTGTATTTATAGGAATTTCACCTTATTATCATGTTAATACCTCATCACAAGCTGCTATGATGAAATAATAAACTCAAATTTCACTTTTTTCCCACTCAAAGGTCAAAATTGGGTCAAATGGGACTCATTCGCCACACATGGCGAATGGGTCCCACCTGGATGGGATTTATTTTCCATGCATGGTGAATGGGTTGCATAGGGGCCAATTTAACAACTCAGATGCCAAGAGATAAGGAAATAAGGTCTAAAATGCAACCTTGTTGGGTGTTTGATCAATTTAAGCCTCAGGATGCACAATATGGGTTAATAAAGGCCTATTAGTGATGATGTGAATGGAAAATAGGGATTGGGACACAAAAATCACTGTAAAAGTGTGATTAAATACACTTTACAAAACAAAAATGAGGTCCACATAGCCTAGAAGGGCACAAGAACCAATGTGAATGTGCAAGACACATTACAACAGTAGTTTATCATTAACTTTAATTCAAAAAAATTATAGATTGATTTGATAATGTTATTAAACAAATTTAATAATGTTGAATTAGGAAGAAATAAGTTTATTAAGTCTAGGCAAGTGAGTAAGTCCTTTGCAATACTTTTCAACACCTTCATAGGACATCAATAAACAAATATTATCCAATTTGCAATGGTCCAAGACCTAGTGTGGATACATAAAATGTCTCACAACACTAGATTAAGACATCTTTAAGTCTTTAAGTTCATTGAATTAATCCCATTTCAAGCAAAGAATCCTTTTTTCTACAACACACACACACACACACACACACACACACACACACACACACATATACGTATGTGTGTGTGTGTACCATAGAAAAATGGATCATTGACATTTTCATGGTCTTTTAGGTCTTTCTCTTGTGATGCTTGATCTATTTTTCTTTGATTTAATGCTACAATATAACTTCTTCATTCACATTAGGTCTTTAATATTCAAATTATGATTTCTTGTGAAGGTGTTGTGAAGTGTTGTAACACATTTCTACACTTTTTTAGACTCTTCTTATTATAATTCATCTAAAAAAATATTTTTATCACTTATCAAGCCCTATTTTTAAGTGTTGTAAAGTCTTCTAACAAGATTTCATGCTTTTCTAAACTTTTTATCACTATTTACACCTTTCTTATGCTTTATTTGACCCCTTTATGCACTCATAAGACTTAATTTAGTGCATTTTTGAATGTAAACCTGATAAACAACATTAAATCCAACTTAATTCCTGACACCCACTTACAAGCCTAGAGTGGGACCCATTCTCCATGGGTGGTGAATGAGTCCCTCTTGGCTCCAAAAAATTAATTCAAATTTTCTTTCAAGTTTTTATTCAAAAAGACCTTATGTCAGCCTATGATGAGGTATTATTGGCTTATTAGGCCATAAGTGTGTATAAATAAGTTTTTTTCCATCAATTTTAAACCCATTCATCTCATTTTCCTCATTCAACATCAATTAACATTCTTACATTCAATCCATCAAAGCATCATTCAATCAAAAAATTGTTAACAATCTTGGAACAACCATTGACATATCTTCAGACCTCCTCGACAAGGATTTGGTGAGTTTAGGACATTTGCATGTTGTTATTCATCATTATTTGCTCATTTCATTTCATTTCATCATTAAGGGTTTGATTACGAAAGTGGGAATTGACCAAGGAAAATCCCTATACTCTAACCCTTAACCATTTTTCCCCTTTTACATATGTGTTTGTAGACTTTTGTATGTATATTTGTCAAGAAAATAGGTGTTGAAAGGTGTTCAACAAGTAAGAAAAGTGTTTCAAGCCAACTAAACCCTAATTCAAGCTTGGAGACAACCTATAACCCATTTTTTGTACATTTGACTCTGTCAACCCAACAAGAAGAAAAGTGCAGATCTGAACCTATGGAATTGACCTTTGGATTAGCAGATTTTTTGAGGAGGACTGATTTTTCATCAGTGGAAAATGAGTCCCACCTAAAGGCTATTTTATTTTTATTTTTTTAGAATCCAATTCTTGACAATAGAAAAGTAGTTTCAGGTGTTTTTACCAAGATGATTGATTCGCCATCAGTGGTGAATGAGTCCCACTAGTGATTTATAATGAGTTCTGCCAGTTTCTAGAACCTTCCAAGATCAACATTTAACTTCTAGGTGTACTTTTTAAAACTTCATTCAATTATGTTTGCATTAGTTTGTGTTGTTAGTTCATTGTTTTCATACCTCATTGTGTTTTCAAACATTGCATATCTCATTAGTTTTGCATTCATAATCAATCAATTTCATAACTTAGTTGCATTTAGATCATTTCATTTAGTCTTAATTCCATCACATCTACTTTTATTTGATTGAACCACCTCAATTTTAGGGTTCTATCTCTCTCCTTTTACGTGAAAGATCCTAAGAGTGCAAGAGAAGTCCATAGAACACCACAAAATTGATGGTTCAATATGTATGTATACACAACTAAGTATATGCATACATATCCATAAATTATAAGTGTAAGTGTGAGTGGAAATCAATCTAATTGTAAATTGTAAGTGTAAGTTTACAGTGAATAAGAAAAATGAACATTATAAATTAACACAATGTTTACCGGGTCACAACCAAAGTAAATTATTGAAAGAATTTACCTAAATTGTCATCTTACAATCTGGCATGCTCTTTACAACCTCCTTAGTTGTGTACATACATACATACATACATACATATATGTATATATATATATATATACATACATACATATATGTATATATATATATGTATGTATACATATATGTATGTATGTATGTATACACAACTAAGTATATGCATATATATAATATGTAGCATATCCATAAATTAATCTATTTGAAATTGTAAATATTTCAACACCTACACTTGGGAATCAATACATTTGTAAATTGTAGGTGTAAGTTTACAATGAATAAGAAAAAAGAAAATTATAAATGAACACAATGTCTACAGGGTCACAACCAGAGTAAAGTCTTGAAAGACTTTACCTAAATTGTCAGCTTGCAATTTGTCATGCTCTTTACAACCTCCTAGCCATTTGACATGCATGCCACAACAAATAAATATAATAGAACAAACAAAAATGGACAATAGTTATTGAAATAAATAAAAAGACATACTAGTTAGTTAACAATAAAGAACAATAATTGAAACTTAGAGCCATATGAACAAAAAATTATTAATTATTTGGTGTGTTGACAAACGCATTTACCGAATTTCCCACCATGAACATTGTTGCACCACCTCTCCTTCTTCTCATGTGCCTAAAATAAAATATGTACAACCATGGGTAGTAACAATCAAGGCTAGTAACATACAAACATCATATGACCTTTGCAATAATGCATGTACAACATCACATAATTAATCAGGTTCAACATATTAAAAGTTCCATATGGAAAACATAAATATATGTAAAAACATATAAATGTGAATAGAATTGTATACCAAGATTTACTCAAGTTATATTCATTTTTTCTCACCACCCTTGGATATATGAGGAATGTGCAAAGGATGCCAATCAATTCTCTGTAATACATGGAGAGGATATTAGAAGAGGAGAATAATTGTGAATTTCACTAGCTACTATCCCTCTTATTTAGTAATTTGAATTTGAAAATTTAATGCATTCAATTTGGTTGTTGTGTTTCAAATTTGAATTTTTTTGAGCATTTGAATTTGTAGCTTCCAGTTACATAAGTTTTTAAAGATGATATGACTAAATTCTACATTATATTTGGATTCGATGTTTATTGGGGAGCCTTATATAAAAATGATTTTTTGCATGTTTGTATGCATGCATACAGTCATAGAAACATAAGCATACATGCATACATTCATAAAAACATAAGCATACATGCATGTATTCATATTTAAACATATACATAGAGCAAGAGATACAGAATATAATAGAGCCTTCTATGAAATAAATGAAAAATATTAACCCTAAGATATCACTAAAAATGAAGATGTTTTCTATTGTTTTCAGTTGGCATACATAAACACACAACTTATTGAATTTGTAAATGAATGTGTACAATGTGGGAAAAAATCAGCACCATGACCCGAAAAAATCAAACAACACATGACAAAAAGGCATTGAATAGGAATGATTTATTTCATAAAAAAGAAGTAATTTTTTTTCAATTAGCAAATGAACCCTTCACAGGTGCTAAAAGATGTAGAACAAAATGATTAACCAGTACCATTATTTGCATTTTGAAAGGATAGGCAAAGGATACACACATATATATCGATTTTTTGAATGAACAAGAGACAAGAGACACAAAAATTGTAAATGAATGTGTACAATGTTATGTACGCATTCAATTGCAAATTCAATGAGTTGTGTTATATATATATATATATATAACATTATACCTATTCAATTAGAAATTCAATAAGATATGTGTTATATATATATAACTAACATTATACATATTCATTTACAAATTCAAACACATAGCTTATTGAATTTGAAGATGAATGTGTAGAATGTTATATAACATTGTACACATTCATTTGAAAATTCAATAAGCTATATTATATATATATATATATATATATATATATATATCATTATACACATTCATTTACAAATTGAATGAGTTGTGTTATATATATATATAACTAACACTATACACTTTCATTCAGAAATTCAATAAGATGTAGAAGAAAATGATTAACCAATAACATTGTTTGAATTTTGAAAGCATAGGCAAAGGATACACACATATATATTGATTTGCTAAATGAACAAGAGGCAAGAGACACATAATTTTTAAATGAATGTACAATACAATATATATATATATATATATATATATATATATATATATATATATATATATATATATATATATATATATATATATATATATATATATATATATATATATATATATATATATATATATATATATATATAGTTAAAATAAAATCATATTTACTTAGCTTAAGTTTTAACTTAGGCACATAGTTTACATTTAATAGGGTAATTAGTTTTTTATTCTAGTGTGGGTAGTTTTCTTACTTGTCAGTATTTTCACGGCTTTAAAAGCCTGTAACATTATGTATTTTATCATCTCATTTCATTCACTCTTGTTTTGGTGAAATAGCCTTTGGCTTCTCTCTATTTCGTGAAGGTATTTTCTACAAATGGTTTCCTGGGATTTTGTTGCTCTATCATGGTATTTTAAGGAAGTCACATGATTATTTTTTAGCCTAAGAGAAGGCACTAAAATTTGTCCTAAGGCTTGGTTCTAAAGAAGGACATGGGCTCTGGTGAAACATTTTTGAAACTTTATATTTTATGCGAACAATTTTTTTAATAGGCTTTGTTGTGCATGGTGGGCCTGATTGGAGTAGTTTCATTTAGAATTTTAGTCCCATATTATTCTAGTGGTATGGTTCTTGGCTTTTTAAAAATGCTCTTATTGCCCTCCTCTGCTGTGTGAAAGTCTCACATGATTGTGAATTGTTCTTGTTTCATGTGAGGACTTGGTGATTTGTGAGTGGTGACTTGTGCTTGAACATGATGATTTGGAGTTCACTTACTGAGGATACTCAATTTTTATCC
Source organism: Sequoia sempervirens (assembly GCA_007258455.2). Classification (NCBI taxonomy): domain Eukaryota; kingdom Viridiplantae; phylum Streptophyta; class Pinopsida; order Cupressales; family Cupressaceae; genus Sequoia; species Sequoia sempervirens. The sequence continues at coordinate 881,589,681 of VDFB02281492.1, read as the reverse complement.
CCCTTGCTCATGGTGGGCATATGGTGTGACCGAGAGCTCCTGAAGATGCTGAAAGTGCCTTTATAGGCCATTTTTTCATTCTTTGCATATCTATTGCAAATAGAGTCTATTTTTCACAAACCATATATCAACGAAAAGGTATTTTCATCACCTTTGCAGTGGTCGAGGAATTTGTCTGATATTTTTATTTTTAGTGGTGATTTTAGTCTTTTGAAGTTTGATATTAGTTTTTCCTTAATTTGCAGTATTTGGGAGTTTCTATTTATTGTTGAAGGTTACTGCCTTTCTATTTTTGGGAGATTTGTCATAGTTGATTATGGGGTTTTCATTACATCCTGCTATTATTATGTTGGAAAGAAAGAACTATACACAATGGGGATATATTATATTGAAGCACTTGAGATTGCTTCATCTTTCTCCATACCTATATAATCTTGTTCCCCTTCCTGGTACTAATAGTAAGAAGTTTGCATGGAATTGCAAAAGGGATCATGTCCTAGGAGTTATTACAATGCATATTGATGATGCCACTTTAGCTGCTATTGATCATTTTGAGTGTCCATATACTCTTTGGATTAAAATATTGGAAATACATGGAGATCATGATATTTAGCCATTCCCAGATTATCATCTTTTAGATTGTCATGTGCCTCTTCATTTTTTAGATAGGATACCCTATGATCATGCTACTATGTAGGAGTTTGAAATTTTGGAATACTTTGAGTCTTCAGATGAGGATGATGAGTGTTCTTCAAATGCTCCTTCTTCTCCATCATAGATAGTTATTGTACCTTTGGATTCAGTGATTCATTCTATAGAGTCATTGATTGAGACTCCTATCATTCTTGTTCAATGGGATCATTCATTTTGTGTTGAGAAATTTTATTGGTTATTTTTTAAGAACCAAAATTAATCTCAATCCTAACCTATGAGCTTTCCACAACTCAATTATCAACTAATTTGAGGATTGGCCAACACCTAGGTAAAGTAATTTATACTTTATTTATTCTCTTCAGGTTTTGTGAGACCCAGGGCGGGTAATCTTGTGTATACTCATAATATATTACTTTAGGTCAAGAGTATTTCTCCACACAGATGGACTATTCCATGACAATCACCTTATCAAAGGCTTAGCAAACCTTGGATATAAATATGACTTATTTCAAGGAGTGCACTTATATACTTACAATTGGGACAATGTAGTTTAAATTACTTTGTGAATCATTCTTCATCTTGAATCCTAGGCCCAATTCAATACTGGATCAACTGATCATAAGAAAAAATAATAAAACAATCAGTGCCTTATCTAAGGGAGAAAAAGAGTTATAGCTTGTAACCAATTGGTAATACAATTTTGACTGAACTTCAGAAATTAATTGACTATTAGAATTTCACTTTGTGACAACCAACTCACTGTGTTTGCAAAATGTCACTTCCTTACTAAATCCTATATTATTTTCTCACAAACTAATGAGCTCATTTTAGCTTTTAATCAATTCATTGAACCAAAGCATAAAAAAAAATCATACATTTTGCGCAAATGACAAAATGACAAATGAAATTGTCATTAACAATCTTCATTCATAACTTGGAAGAAAATATATAGGAGAGCAACATTTTGAAAATAAATTCCTTCTTCATTTATGATATTTCTTTGTATAACCATCTTTAAGATTCACATACAGTATAAATTTCATCTTAAATTTGCCTCTAATATATATACTAAAGTTTCTATTTACATTCTATTCTTCTTATAGAGCATAGTATTTTCTATGACCTTATCTAGACTCAAAATTTTGAACTCTCTTCTTTTAGCCATGAAATCCCCTATATATAGAACAAGGGAGCAATAAGCACCCAGTCTAATTACAATTTCACTTTCATTTGAGTTCATTTCAAAAATATAATTCTAACTGACTCCTCGTAGAACTCCCAGGTGGTTTCATACACAATCATTCAAGAATAGGGGAGGACAAAAGGCAAAAAAGATTTGTAGGATACCCATGGTCGCTGTCATAACATTCATTGTTTGAAACAAAAAATATTCCATCCATATCTTCTCGAAGACCTCTATATCAACATGGGAAAGAAAAATACAAACCATGGACACACGAAAACAAATACCTCATATGCAAATACCATGGTGTCATCAAAAACTAAAACATGGCAATGACCCTAGTTAGAGTCATTGGCATTCAAAAATGCCTGATTGCTCCTTGTCCTTGATAAAATTGGAGGGATTACCATCACATCATCATCAGAGCTCCCATATGGCACTAGAGAACAGATGTATTAACCATAGTTTGAGTTAGTACCAGCTTCAACATCTAAAGGAGTAACAGAAAGCACAGTAGGAGAATTGTGTTTTCCTAGGTGGGTCCCATAGATTTTCACTGGTTGTGCTAGTTCCTTTCCCTTAAACTCGACCACTTCTCCTAGATGGGTCCGACTCCTCAAGCAGTAAGTAATTTTCACAACTGATTTATTCTTATGGCCTATATCCCTCCTTTTAACCTTTGAAATCTCAGGGGAAACCATGGCTTCCTACTTAGTCATGTCTTCATGGCACTCAAACATACTTAGCCAGCTAGACCTCCTAATAGGTGGGATTGTTGCACTAGCTTTTCCCATTTCGTTATATCTAGAAGAGTGATAATTAAAATGATTTTTTACTCTTGAGACCCATAGGAGAAACACCCAACCCCAATAATTACAACTAGTTGCTTGAGGCTATTCCCTAGGTGATAGGTCAAAATGAAAATTCTTTGATCACTGCTATTCCTACCAAGGCTGAAATTAGGAAAGTCGTTTTCTCTTTTGATGGCAATAAAGCTCCCAGACCTGATGGGTTCCCTTTATTCTTCTTCCAAGAGTTTTGGGAAATTGTTGAGTTGGATGTTGAGAAGGTTGTCAAGGAATTCTTTGGTTCAAGATGTCTTTTGAAAGAACTAAATGCTACTTTTGTGGTCCTTATTCCAAAAAAACTTGGGGCTTTGAAGTTTGAAGCTTTTCGGCCAATCAGCCTATGTAATTCTATCTATAAAATCATTTCAAAGGTTCTAACTACAAGAATGATTTCTTTGCTTCCTCAAATGATCTCTCCGCAACATAATGGTTTTGTCCCAGGTAGGTACATTCTGGACTCAGCTATCACTATTCATGAGAATTTACATTCCCTAATTGTTTTGAAGACTGAAGGGTTCATTCTTAAACTGGACATTTCTAAAGCCTATGATCGGGTAGATTGGAATTTTTTATTTAAAATCTTGGTTAAGTTTGGTTTTAACAGCAGAGTCATCCAACTGATGAACCAACTTGTTTCGATGGTTACAACCTCTATCATTGTGAATGGGTCACCTTCGAGGTTTTTTTAGACTTCCAGAGGTCTCAGACAGGGAGATCCTATCTCTCCAATTTTGTTTACTATTGTGGCTAAGTGTTTGGGAAGAAATATTTAAAATCTTATTGATCAGAGATCCCTTGTTGGTCTAAGACCTTCCTCTTCTCTTCTAACTTGTTCCCACCAGCAATTTGTTGATGATACCATTCTTATGGGAAGATCCACTGTGACTGAAGCTATGAATTTCAAAAGGATCCTGAATCTTTATGAATCTTCCTTTGGGCAAGTTGTTAATAGGGCAAAGAGTTCAATTTTATTTTTCAACACTCCTGAACATAGACAAATTAAACTTGCTCGAATTCTTGGCTGCCAGATCGAGCCTTTACTGTCAACCTACCTTGGTTTTCCTCTATGCTTTAAACCCCCAGATTCTTTTTGGATCTCTTTGGTTGAAAAATTCAATAAGAAGTTGTCAGGATGGAAAGGAGCACTTCTCAATCAAGCTGCAAAAATCCAGCTCCTTAAAGCCTCTTTGCAAAATTTACCTGTGTATGCTCTCAGTTTATTTAAAATTCCTACTAAATATGCTGAGGCTATTGAAAAAATTCAGAAAAGGTTTCTCTGGTCTGGTGTGGAGGATAAGAAGAGACTCCCACTTGTTGGGTGGGACCTTGTTTGCAGACCTAAATCAAGAGGTGGTCTGGGCTTAAGGAAAATTAAAGTGTTGAATCTATCCCTTCTTGCTAAACAGCTCTGGAGATCTCTTACTTTGAGAGGGGAATGGCAAGAGACCTTAATAGCCAAATACTTTAGCAATTGTGAGTCTCTTAATGATGTTATTACTTCTCTTTTACCTCATGGATCTGTATGCTGGAATGATATGAGTAGAGGTAGAAAGTTGTTGGAGATGGGGACTGGATGGATTGTTGGAAAAGGAAATAATGTTAGATTTTGGGAAGACAGATGGCTTTTCAAGGATCCTCTAATCAGAATTGAGAATTTCAGTAAATGGATGAATGATTGTAAAAGGGAATTCGGGGTCCTGGTCAAAGATTACTAGAGGAACGAGGACTGGGTTGATTTGAGGACTATAAGTCTGGATCTTTGCCCAATTCAATCTACCTTCAGGGCCCTAGATTGGCTCAACACCAAGTGGATGATCTTATAGTTTGGATAGACAATCCGTCTGGCATTTTTTCAGTTTCTTCAGCTACTTCTATGTTGGTTAGTTTGTAGGAGTTCCCTCCCTTCTGGGCTAAAGCTTGGATTAATTCTTTGATTCCTAAAATCAATATTTTCTATTGGATCATGCTATAGAACAAGATTCTCACTTTGGACAATCTTGGCAAGAGAGGAATCCAATTACCTAATAGATGCTACATGTGCAGGAATGATGTTGAGACTGTTAATCATCTTTTTATTCATTGTCCTTATGTGTTGCATATCTAGGGAAAAATTCTTGTGCATCTTGACGTGGTTTGGGTTTCCCCTACTTTGGTCAAAGATTTTTTCTCGCAATGGAAAGCTTCTTCAAAAAATCCTTTTGTTTCATGGAGTATTTGGAAGGAAAGGAACAACAGATTGTTTAGGGAAAAAGAGACATCGGAGGGGGACTTGTATGAAAAAATTGTTAGGGCTATAAAGGAAAATTTATCTTTATTCCCTAGAAAAATGGTTGATAAAGCTACTTGGTCTCCCTTTGATATTGCTACAGCCGAAAAGTGGAATTCAAAATTAGTTGTTTTAAAAGTCCCCATGCCATCCCATTGTGGAAGGGAGAACGCTAGTTGGACTTTGCCGCCTTTTGGATGGGTGAAAGCCAATTTTGATGGTGTTGCTAAAGGAAACCCTAGGAAAGCTGGCAGTGGGTGTGTTTTAAGGGACAATGCGGGGGCTTTTATTGTGGCTTTTGCTATGGACATTGGCACCCAAACTAATCATGTTGCGGAAGTTGTCGGGGCTTATCATGTGGTTAACTTGGCTTTCAATATGAATATGAAATTTCTTTGGTTGGAGGGGGATTCTAAGAACATAATAGACTGCATTCTCGGGTTAACCCCCCCTTCGTGGACCATCAAAAAGTGGATCGAAGATAAAATTTCTATATTAAGTAAATTCAACAAAGTGAAATTTTCCCACGCCTATAGAGAAGCCAATAAGGTGGTGGATTACTTTGCCAATGAAGGGGTCAAGAGGGGTGGGGAAAACACGTGGAGGAAGAATGATTACCTCCATTTTGAGGTTAAAGCTCTAATCTATTATGATTCGATACATGGAAGAGAAGTTTTTCTTCACCATGATGAAGCGGATAAAGATTAAGTATGTCGATCTCATTAGATTTGATGGGACCGATGTCATTTTCCTTTTCGAGAATCATTTTTGACATGCTTTCTGGGTGTCTGGGAAAATAAGCTCATACAAGACCTAGAGCAACTGCAGGGGTTGGTATAGCAGAGCTTTGAAGATGGGGGGAGAGAGAAAATGTGTTGAGCCAAGAAGCTTTCAAGAGCACAGGAAGAATGTTAAAGCTTGGAAAAAAATTGAAAAGGGAGGTTTAGTTCCGTTCTTGGAAAAGCTCCATGGTACTAATGAGATGATGCTAGACTATTTCACCAAAAACTAGAAAAATGGTGAGATTGTGCTATTTGGTAGGAATGTTAAGCTGAATGAGAAAATCATTGGTGAGATTACTGGTCTTTCGACTGAGGGTGTGAAATTTTATTGGGACCGCCGGTTCTCTGATGAAGCAGTTATCAGATTTCCTAAGAAAGATAAGGAGAAGGCTAAGCTGGTTAAGGTTTCTAATAGCTACTTTGATGTGGAGTCCATTAAATCAATCTGGAGGAAAGTTTTGAGAGTCATTATGGAGTACATCACGGTTGATGGGTGCTTCACCAGGGCGTATGGTTATCACTTTGCCATTTTGAACCACTTTCGTCACAAGGTTCGTATCTCTTTTTCTTTTTATTTATTCTCTTCTCTGAAGAATTGCCTTGATGATGTTGAAAGAAACCCTAGGAGGATTTCTATTATTCACCCTAGTCTTGTCAGGCTCATCTTTGAGCATTTCCAAAATTTACCCGCTCTGCCTAAAATTGTTGTTGCTGGGGAGTTGGACGATGAGGATACAGAAAGTAGTAGGGAGAATAATCCTTTCGCCCCTTTTGCTTTTGCTCATGCTGGTACTAAAACCACTGACCCTCAGTCCCTTTCTTGCCAGAATGTCCTTGAGGGTTCTGCTCTTCCTTCTTGTCTTAACCCCCAACCTTCGCATGGTTGCCCTATGCCGGTTTCTACTTCGCCGTCTTGTCTTAATCCCCAGCCTTTGCCTAGTTTCCCTACCCCGAGTTTGGTCTCTAGGTTTAAAGGTGCCTCGGTTACGAAATTGGTTTCGTACTCTGGGAATTCTTTGGAAATTCATTCTAAAAATCCTATGGCTAGTAAAGAGTTGGTCCCTAGTGCCCCTGCGTCGGGAAGATTTGTGAATGCCCCTAAAAGACCCCCTAATCTGGATGAAATTAATTCTGCCCCAAATAACTTTAGGTCTGATGACATAATGTGTGTGGCGGAAAAAAGTGTTGATGGACTTTTCACTATTCTTAAGTGGGCCCATAAGGAAGTCTGTGATTTGAATGGCCGTAATATAGATCTCAGCAACAGAGTCATGGAGTTGGAGCAGAAGGTGAGCTGGAGCCATAAGGAGAATGATGGACAGAACACCCCCTTAATGGAGAAAATACAACAATTGTAGGAGGAAAGATTGTCTAGGCTGGAGAGCAATATGTCCAAGATTGGCCAAAATATTAGGGCCACTGTGGCGCATAATCATAAAATTGCCAGGCATAACACCATTATCATTAATGCTATGATGGAAAAGTTGGAAAAAAATAAAAAGGGATCACTGTTCGTGGACTTGGATGCGGACAGATGTTGTAGTAGAGATGTTGTTGAAGGGATTTTGACTCGCACCTGGGCTAACACGAAGAGGAAGGTCCCTGCTTCTACACATATGGTTCAAATCCTCAAGCAGGGAATACAGGAAATGAGTGAAGTTGAGAAGGAAGCCAAGGAGTTTTTGAACTTCATGGAGTAGTGCTGTTGTTGTCTTCTCTAGCTTTTTGGCTGTCCTTTTTTGGACCCTGTTGTCTCTTTGTTGCTGTCATGTCTTTTTGGGACAGCTGTCTGTTCTCTTGGACTTTTTTTGCTCTATCTTTGTTTGTTTAAACTTTGTGGTTTTAGGTCCCTGTAAAACATGTTTTTTCCTTTTCAAAAACAAAATTTATAAATAGACCAGACAACCCAATTTCATACCAACCCACATAGAACAAGAAAATTATACTGAAGACAGACTAGCAACCTTTTTCCTCACCTGACACTTTTCCTCACACACAATGCAAATAGAAAAGATAGTGTGAATAAACAACAATCAACCTACATTAAATAGAAAATTCGAGCATGCAGATTAATGATTCAGAACTCCTTATGCGAGTGAATTGGTAACTTATCAGTTTGGCTTTGAATATGGACCGTTTATCTTAGAGAAATTAAAATTTCATCTTAGAAGTTGGACATGAGCATTGTTTTTCGACCATTATCAACTTGCTTCTTGAAAACAATGATGCTACCTCAAATGCTGCCATGTTCCTCTCTAACCTTGATTAATCATATGTGATCTGACAATTAGCATGTATCGTCAACCTAATTCATGCTCTTCATTAATATCATTGAAGTACATAAGGCTGGTTTTTCTTAGAGAGAAACTATCTTTATACACTTGATCGCTGATCCTCCCCAAATTTTAGGGTGCAATTAGTGATGGAAGTTATCCATGTGATGATCTTAGTCCATTAGATCATCCTAATTTAAAACCTCATCAACGGTTCTACATTCCCTTCACTACTTTCCCTTTTTCCTTTTTGTTGAATCCCCTAGATCCTGCCACGTTTCCCATTTCATTAATGGTCATTACTTGTCGCTGATTGACTTTATCTTCTCTCAGCTCCATCAACGATGTAAACATCCCTACAGTGATCTTTAGCACCTGGTTCTATGGCATGTCCCTTGGTCACATTCATCCATCCATCATGCATCACTAATTCAAACTTTGTGCCTAGAATCCTATTGGTGACTAGAGATGTTGTGGAAGCACCAGTTTTATACACGTACACCTATATAAAATAAAAGGAAAAAAATACATTGCTCATAGGATCATATTAAATTAGAAAAAGAAAAACCTTATAGAGGACATCCATCACTTATTGCTAATTCATAACTCAAGTTATGAAATGAATTCACGATGAGTGATATGACATAAGGCCTTCGTCCATCACTAATTCTCCTCATAAATTTTTCAAGCAATTAGCAATGAGATAGTTTATAACATTTATAAGGTCCATCACATATCATTGATGTGGGACTTTACATTTAAAATATATCAGCAATCACACGATATAAAGGAAGTCACCTTGTATTGCTCATTGCTATTATAAATTTCAAGGCTCGAAAGCCATTAGCGATGAGTGATATCAAATAAAACATCATTTCATCATTCATAGCCAATCCAAGGCATGAACCTATGAATAAATCAATGATTACCAATGAGCTATGAGGGCCATCAGGACTTAAGTGGAAACTTTTTGAGCATGTGTGCTTAAGTTCTTAAAAATTGGACTTCTCTAGGAAGACATGAGAATAGTAGGCTCAAGACTTCTAAGTCATGCAACACAATGATGAGGGCGCAGCCCGAGACTTAGAAAATAACCCAAAAACAAGAGAATAATTTTATTATTCATAAAATGGAGCTTCTTACATGCAGAGGATCTCAAATCCCCAAGTTCTACAACACATGCAAGTTACAGAAAGCTACAGAATCACCCTTTCACAATATGTGAACTTGTCCCCAAAAAGATACCCAAAAATTAGAAACTAGCCCATAAATAGAGCTCCTCTTTAGTTTGGATCCAAAACAAATTTCAAATTGAGCTTAGGCGGTTTAGCGACAAAAAATTACAACTTGAAGTTCAAATTTCAAAAGAACATTTTTAATTGTATCTTCTAGAAAGTGTGCCAACTTCCCAGGGCCATAACTTTTGATCCGGGACTCCGATTCGCGAACTGTTTGAACTTTTGGAAAGGTCTCAAAGTCAATAACGCACTCAAAATATGCTATGCCAATTTTAGCAAGTTTTAGGGCCAATATAAGAAATCTAAGTGCCTCAAATATAACTCAGAAGATTTTCAGGTGCAAATATGGGAAACTAAAACTACAATATCTTTCAACCTAGGAATAAAAAATAAAAACCATAAATTGGGAATTTCATTATGACGAAAAGGGTATCCAAAAATGTAAAAACACCTAAAATGGAGAAAATTGAAATTTAACTATTTTTGGGTGATGCAAGATTTCCCTTACACCACTGGATGCTCCTGCATCAGACACCCAAGGTAATTTGAGAAGTGACCCCGTCACATCTTAGATGGTGGAGGAAAACCAAACCATTCGACCTCTGCCTTAGGCAACCAGGATGAATCTTCAACAAGCCTAGCTTTCCATTTCACCAGATATTCTTCATACTGCCTGTTCCTAGTACTCCTTCCCACATGACTATCAAGGATTTCTTCAATCTCCTCCTTTTCTGAAGTAGGTGGTTGAATCCCACACGGTTCCATCATTGGTACTTCCTCTACACCACCTTCATGATACTCTATCAAATCTGAAATGTTGAACATAGGGGAAATTTTGAATCCATCCAGCAACTCTACCTCATATGCATTCCCTGAATCATGCCTCTTCAAAATTTTACAGAGACTGAACTTCTTCATCTTCAATTTGTTATATGTTCCCACTGGAAACCTTTCTTTCCTCAAGTGGACCATCACTTCATCACCAATCTGAAACTCCTTATACCTCCTCTTCTGATCTGCCTTAGCCTTATACTGCATATTCATCTTGTTAATATGTTCTCTTACCTTCTCATGTATGTCCTTGATGTGTTCTGCAAAATCTTCGGCTTCAACACTTATTTTCTTCTCTTGGTCCATCTTCCTTAATTCTGGAGCTGTTCTGGGGCTACCTCATACACAATCTGGAATGGTGATCTACCAATGCTTCTATTGACATAATTGTTGTAAGAAAGAAATTCTACACGGGGTAAGATCAAGGTCCCACATCCCTTGGGGTTTATCTCTACC